>JBAIZL010000009.1:23025681-23625681 GCA_036971475.1 Prosapia bicincta | reverse complement strand
ATGTCGATGTATTTGACGGAATATAACATGTACATTTATATGTCTAACTATTTACAATATGTACATAAGTATATGTCAAAAGTAAGTATGTATGTACATATGTAATTTCCTTTACACATAATACTTTCACTTTTTAACAAAAAAATCTGTTACTTTCGTCTGTTTTTTTGTGAGCATTGATTTAGCTTTAATGTGCGATCTAAGTTTCTTGAGAACCATTTTGTCGCACAGTGTCTACTTGTGTCAAGTGTGTCACAAAGCCATAAAGATCGATAATGTATATGACAGACATGGATAATGCATATGTTACGTCCTGGACTATTTATAGCCGAGATTAGCTGACATTTGTTTACAATCGTATGATACACATTAGGTTTTCGGGCGGCCAAGCATTTTGTCATTGTCTTTTATATACAGTAGCTGCTCGCCCCTTTTATACAGTAGCTGCTGGCCCGCGTCGGGATGCTTCCCTTTCAATGTAAAAATTAGTACGTACATATTTACTAGGGATGGGCCGATTCCTAAAATTTTCGATTCCGATTCCGATTCCGATTCTAAAATTTTCCGTTCGATTCTCGATTCTTTAGTCGATTCTCGATTCTCGATTCTTTCAAGTTATATTAGCTTACATTCTAGTTCTCTAATAATTAATTTTTGTTAACATCTTGGTCATATGGCAAAACCTTTTAAAAGTTCTGTTTTAATGTAATAGAACAAAACCTTCAACCTTGATTTATCAATAGGAATTTTTTTAAACATAAAAACATATCAGAATAAAGTAATGACTTATTTTAAAGTTAAAAATGTGAACTTTACCTATTTTATGATGTTTGAAAAAATACTTAAACCTATTTACATTGTCTCTCAAAACAAAACAAAAATTAAAAACAAACGAACACATAAAAAGTAAAAAATTAATACAAATAGGATAGTTTTTAATATTTAAAAATCTGGCAGGTAATGTACATTTCTGTTAAAAAACACAAGTATTTGAACACGTTGTGGGTCAAGCTAGTTTCATCGCTAGTCACATATAGCTCCTGAAGTTGAGGAAGGTTTTTCAGAAAACACTGTCGCGAGTGGGCAGACAGGTATTTTATTGCCATTGCATTTAAATGAGGGTATTTGGCACTTTGTACTGCCAAATACTTCCCAACATCCCAATCTGGACTGGCTAATGGTTCCCCCAGATAATTGTTTACTTCTTCTTCTACTGTCAATTCCCCTGGGATACCTTCTTCCCCAACATTCTGGATTAGTGGGGCATACCTTCTCCACATCTGGTGGGACCTTTTTTTCTGCAGGTGTCTGGAACAAGTGCAACTGATTCAGGCCTATTTTGTATTTATTACTCAATCCCAGTTGATTTTTAACCGACTATCACTTGTAGGTCCTGTGTCTGAGGATAAAGTTTCTTCAAGTATAGATCTTTTTTGTTGATAAATTTGGGCAAAATGAATGTTGTTTAAGTGCTTTTTCATATTTGATATATTATGTGGCTTTCCTCCGTCAGTTTCTGTGAACCGTCATCGAATTGACGCGACGGCCAGTACCCTGAACCGAATACCGCCAAACCTCTTAACGCTTTATGTTTATTAGTACTACTCAGCTGGTGTTGCTACTTTTGGAAAAATTAAGGCACAGTATTTAACAACAAGCTTCACACTACTTACAGATGTATTTACGATGGTTTTTGTTTGATAGATAAACGCCGACGGGATTAAAAACATGATGTTATTCTAAGAGCTTTTGCCCGTAGTTACGGGCCGACACACATATTTGTTATAACGTATTGTAATGATTTTCACTACTGTTTTCAAAATTTCACAAAACCTTAAAAGTAAGTCGGAAATATTGACTAAATATTTAGCTGTAAAATAATCCTTAAAAACGGACTTTGTGAAAGTTAAGTACAAACATTGATACACTTAGATAAACTCATCCTTACTAGGAAGTAAATTATAACGTAAATTCCTTAACAAGTAAATTATTTGGTGTTAAAACTTTTACTTTATATGAATCTTGGATAGTATTTACTGGACCTGTAGCATTACTTATCAGAGAGAGAATATATTACACTTTAGTTCTATATTCAAAATATTTATAAACTCACAAATCAATCACATGTGACACGTTTACGTGTCTTAGTGATAGGCGCAAAATACTTTTATCACCATTATGTTTATTATTTGGGTAGCCGGGACATGAAATTATGGTTTTGTTGTTTCTTCCTAACACAAAACACAAAAAATATCAAAATAGTGTTGCACAGATAATAAAATTTAATTAAATCAAAAACAATGTCGGGTAAATTGGTCCGACGGAGTTTATTTACGTTTCATTTACGGTAGGAAAAAACTATGTTGGGCCAGTTGGTCCGACACGTATTTTTATAAATATTCGGAATCGTGTGGAATCGGAATCGACACTTTTATGATGAAGAATCGAGTATCGACGATTCCTCGATACCGCCTAGAATCGACGATTCCTGGAATCGAGAATCGGAATCGACCCATCCCTAATATTTACATATCTATTTCCTTCAACTTAACTTCTATTAAGCCTTATATGTATTTACGTCGTAATTCACCGTTTGGAAATTTAATCACATGAATCTGATTGGAATAAAAATTGGAAATTTTAAAACAATGGCAGACCCCGGATAATCCGCAAACCGGTTAATCCGCCCACGGATAATCTGGAGTTTACTGTGTGTGAAAATATTTTGTTGGATTTACCAAATTATTTATAGAGTTTTTTTTTCAAATAAACGGAATAAAGTTGTATGGTACAATGTGAGTTAGCTATTTGTTATATGTATGAATATCGAATAATTTAAACCAGATATTAATAGTCTGTCAGAAGGAAGGTAAATAGAGTGTTTATAAATGGTAGAAGTTAGGGAGAAAGTAAAAGCAGTTATCTGATGTTGAGGTTAAGAGGATCTCTAGCTTTGGTGTACCACTGGTATGACAACTCCCATCTTCTCAATTTTGAAGGGTTGCAATCAGAGGGGAGGGTCTTAATTATTTTGGTGGTATAACAATCATTGAAAGATATGATGTTGTGACTAGCAGCATATTGAGCAGTTGGCCTGTCTATGTTCATGGTCCCAACGTCATGACGGTGACCATTCATTCTGATGCTCATACCATCTGTGGTAACAGATCCTATGTACTGTGCTGGGCAAAATTTACATTGCAACTGGTATATTACAATTTTGAATGTACAAGTATGTTAACCCTGAATCTTGAAGTTCACATCGGTTGCTAGGCTATGGAAACTATTTGTTGGGATGTGTATTGGACATATATATGATAATTTATCTTATACTTATATTACAAGATTAATTATAGATGAGATAAAAAATTTAATCAAGAGCTGTCGAATAGAAATGTTAAGGTTCAACATTAAAAGTGAAGTTCTATAGTAGAGAAAAAAAATTTACAGTTCTTATCTCCATATATTTAAACAAGATTACTTTTTAGAAATTAACCAGAGATCTGAGCCTCAGAATAAACACTGAAACTCCAGCAGGATAACAGATATTAAATTGTTCTAAAGCATTGCTGAAGCTTAGGATTAAAGATTTAGAAAAGACCATTTCTATGAGAAATGTTCTGGAGCCGAGACAAATATATTTAAACCAATCGGTTAATGCATTTATGGAGCTAAGATCAAAGAGTATACAATTTGGAAAACCCGAGATGAGTTGTGGAGGCTACATTTGCAAGTTAGGACAGGTAAAAAGAAAAGACAATAAAAAGATAAAACCATTGGTCAAGTATAGTGATGTTAAATAGTCATCCTGAGTTAATAAATTAACCTTGATTCTATGTAACACTATTTTGTAATTGTTGTTGAATATTGCAGTTATAAATTACATAATTTATAGTTAACCTGCAAAAGTTATGTGCATTCTCATTGAATTAATAAGTGATGTGTTTCAAGAAAGACACATTTTAGGAATAATACAAATCAATAATTTAATTATGAATTCCAAAATAAAGAAAAATTGAAGAAATGAAAATTATATTCTAATTACACTTGTGTTGAAATATTTAATCTCTTTGATTAGGAAGTTAACAAATTTGAACAATTGTGCAATTAATTCAATTGTGATATAGATATGAGATTTCCACTTGCAAGGTTATTTCACTAATTAAATGTATTAGATATAGTATGAATCTAAAAGTTGGTACTTGAAACATAGAATTTTAACAACACTGGTTTAGTCACTCTCTTAAAACATTTTGAAAGTAAAACAAACAAAAATAGAAATATCACTATTTGACCGGCTAGAACTGTTAATTACGTAAAACTGTATTTTGAATTCCTTTTGAAGAAGAAGATTGTACCAAATTATTGTATTACTTATGTGGAAAATTTATGTAGAGTTGACAATTTTTGCCTGTTGGATCCACCATCTTCATGTTTAGATCAGCTTGAATATTGTATTGAAAGGTGTAATTATTTAATTAATGCAGACATAAAAATATTACATTCTGAACTCATTTTTAAATAAATTATATAAAAAAATCTCAACTGAACATTACTTGTGTCATTTAAAAGAAACTTCTATGCATCAGATGTGCATAATCCCCTCTCCCTTGAATATACTACACCTAAAGACTTAAGGACATCTCCCTCCAAAAGCTGGAGGCCAAGTAGGGACGACAATTTAGTTATATTCCAACTAATAATCTTCTGCGCATTTCACTTCGAACTTCATACCTGATTTTAAATTTGTAGAAATCTGATATCTTTACCATTTTGTTTACAAATATTATGAACTAACAAATTCACATTTAAAAAAAAATAGTAATAAGTAATTGTCTCGATTAATTTTACAATGCTGACGACTAATATTAATATTATTTTATTGAATAATTTAATGTTATGGTTAAAAAGCACAAGGAGGGTGATAAAGAATAGAGAGAGAAGATTCTTGAAGTAAAAATTTACTATCTTTATTGCTCTATTGTAAAATGTCAGATTTAATTTTAAAACCAGATTAAATTATCCACCATCAGATTTTCAATTGAAAAAGTGTTAATATCTTGAAAAACATTTCAACATAATCATTGTTAAATTTTGTTTCAATTTTTTTTAAATTATTTTGTTTGTATTAGGTTTACAGAACTTTTTGTGGATGAACTGACAGATAGTACAGATTTAGGACTTCTGATAAACTGTTACTTGAAGGACTTGCCTTTTGCCAAAGTTAATGCAATAGTGAAATTCTACTTAGCTGTAAGGGCAGAAGCAAATAATACACTGAGTGATGCTACTGGACATAAACCTCACTACAGGTAACTGGAATCAAAGTAAACAATAAAATTATAAGAAGGGAATATAATATGAGCATTATCTGATGAAGTATATAATAAAATTAACTAAGCGACTGCATAGTTTTCTTTTTGTATTTCAAATATACCATAGTCAAAATCATTTATAATTTCTTAACTTTAAGATATAGTTTTTTTTTTTTAATCTCAATGTGTATTTTTTTTATTAGTATAAAAAATGAATGAAAACTATTTTTGACAATTTATAATTTTGGGGCTTCCTAATTTAAAATTTATTAATTAAAAATTAATTAAAATTTAAAATTTTTAAATAAATCTAGAAAAATCAAAGTAAGTAAGTTTCAAAGTCTATTAATATTTATATTAGTATTGAATACCATAAGTTTTTGTAATTTCTAGCATTTTTATTGTGTTTTGGATAATCTCGATTTATCAGATTTTTCTATGTATCCCTTGTTACTGCATGCATTTATGAATCTTTTCTCGTTATCTCCTTTATTGATCCCCAAGGATTAAACAGGATAGAGATTATCTATCTTTAAATTGTATAACAAGGAGACATTTCTTTATATCCTAAATAAATATTGAGTGTTTTTCAGTTAGGCCGAACTAGTGCACATGAGCCATAACCCTTTTTTCCTATTTAAGGTCTGAGGGTTTATTACCTTACCTTCATCCTTAAATTCACAATATTTTTTTTCCTTTTTCATAGGCAACGATAGTTAAAGGGACTGATCAGTAAAATACTTATATATTTTGAACATGTCCTCTCCTCCTAATGTCTCTTTGTTAATTTTTGTATCTTATTTTTCCTGTAATTTTAAATTTGCAAAAACTATTTTGAATTTATTTATAATTTTAAGATGTTTGATATTTTTATATTTAGTAAGTTTAATAACTTCATAAAATAACAACCTGCTGACTTTATAATTTAGGTAAATTTTGAAAAACTAACAGAGACATAACATTTTTGCTAAGAAATCTTCATCAGTGTCTTCTATCCTCATATGTGATTAAGTTCTAAAATTGAAGTTTTGTCGATCTTCTTGGCCTTCAAAATCTACTTGTAGTTTAACCCGCTGTGTATTAAATGATTCATGTTCTGAGCGGGTACAAATTGTGTTGATTACTTACTCTAATAATTTTATAAGTAAAAAAAAAATAATACTAATTTAAAGTATTCAATGTTATTATTAAGTACTAATTAACTAATTCGATTAAGTAAATATTACGTAATAATAATTTAATAACTAAAGGATAAATATTATTTGTAATCATTATTAGTGAAGAAATAATTAAAATTTAAAATATTTGAAATAATAAATCGTAAATATGTAAAATAAAAAAAATAATTAAAAATGAAATAATACATCATCTATTTCTAAATGCATGATTTTCTTCTAAACAATATTTCGTGATCTCAGATTTTTCTGGTCTGTTATATTTAACGTGGGAAAAATGTTCTTAGCCCTAGTTTTAATATTTCTTTTTGTTTGGCCTGTATATCTAAGAGGCACGTGATACACTTTAGGCAGTAGCTTCCTGACTTTTCTTGGCATCTTTATGGTTCCCCAACAACCTCTTTAGGTGATTGTCACATTCAACTTTTTTTCCATTGATTTTCTTATTTTATTAGACAGTGGTAGATGGTGTGTTATTTTTACCCATTTTTTCTTTTTATTTCTTATGAACATACTTCTCAGCTTTCTTATTGTCTTTTAAAAAAAATGTTTGTGCATTTAATCTATAAACATTTCACTGTACCCATTGAATCTTGTTAACTCGGACGTGTTTCAATGACAAAGTCATAATCATCACTGAGTGTTGGTACTATACACTCTAACTTACAACCAAGGTGGAAATTAAGGTTACACTTCTATATTTATACAGTGGTCAAAATAACAGTTATTAATAATGCTTCAAACATGTTACATCAAATAGAACTTTTTATATCTAACTTTTAAATTACAATAAAATCTTAACTATACAAAAAAATACATATAAACAAAATAATACATAGTGTTTGTTAACCAAGTTTTTCATGAAGATAAACTTACAGCATTCAGAAGCTTATCCATCATCTTCTATAATCCTAGTATACCTTTTCAGAGATTGTGATTTATTTCTTTAAAAGAGATATGTGTATATATATAAACAGAAGTTGTGGCTTGGCATATAAGACTTGCCTGTGATAAACAAGAAACATGTGTTTATTTAGTTTGGGAGTTTCCTGAGTAGCAAGTTTCAATAAAAAGTTTTAGAAGGCCAAAATCCCCAGCATCACTATAATAATAATATGTCCCTATCATTACAAACTAGAAACCAGTATAGTTAATGACAAACTACATGTCATGCTTTTTTGGCCGCCATACCAAGTCAGTGTTAATATTTTTTACCTTTAAGGCATTAAATCACACTTTGGACGAATACACTGTCTACGATATTACAGAGCTTGTGACAGATAGTGTGAATAAAGTCTGGTTTAAAATGTCTTTATTTTGTGATTTAAGAGTGGATGTAAGGATCAATTTAATTGACCTAAGATTTAAAGAATAAGAAACTTGTCATTTTATGTTGCATGGCAATGTTTAACTTGATATAAATAAGTTTTGGATAGATTTTCCAAAACTAACTAGTATATTTAATTTACCAAACTATGTTATTACTTAATTTATGTTTAAAATTGATTTTCACTTTATTTTATGTTAGTTTAAGGACATTGTGTAGAGCTTTAGCGGTTGCTGCTAACAACCCATGTGGCAGTATTCAGCGTTCTCTACATGCTGCTCTTTGTCTTAGTTTTCTCACTCAGCTTGACATAAAGTCACATGATATAGTGAGCAACATGATCAACAAGTAAGTGTACAACCACATTTATTACAATATTTGAAGTTAAAGTTAATATTTTTACTATATTATTATTTTTAACTGTATTTGATAGTATGAGAGTTTTCAAGACATGTTTCTTATCTCTTATTATAAACATTCAATTATTCAATAAATAATTAACACTCTTTAGCCTCTCTCTGGTCTGCCACCATTAATAATTTGAAAATTAGTTTAGTTAATACAGTAGAACCTCAAAATAACGGACTAATTTGGAGCCGAGAGTGGTCTGTTTTAATAAAAGTGTTATAAAGCAATTTTAATTTTGTAATTGGTTAAGATCCAAATAAAAGAGAGGAAAAGTTGTATTATAAGTTTAATAAAATTAAATAAACTAGTTTAAAACATCTGAAATTTTATTTATAGTGATTAAAATTCAGTAAACGTTACTGGGGCTATTGAATTGTAAAATCCAACAATGCTAAAAATATACGATCTTGGGCCAATGAATCAAATTAATGCAGTTTAGCATATTAAAATTAAGCTTTTACAACCTGTTATAACTCATTCAACCAGTAATTGAACCAGTACCTGCACTCTGGATAAGAGGAGTAATGCTCTTAAAATTATTTATCCTTAAAATTCTCAACTCTCTTATTTATATAGATAGACTCAATATTTGTGAAGTTGATATTCACAGGGTCTTATGGACATGTATATCTCATAAATGGTGAGGGATTACTGTACTTTGTTTAAAATAAATTAGCTAAATCTATTAATAATAAATAATTATATAAATAATTGGTTTCCAGAGCTGTTCTAGAAAAAGGGGATATTAAAAGTATTCTTGGCCAACCAATTCCAGAACCCTTACCTCATGGTAGTCACATATACATTGAAGGATATTGGATAACTAAAGGAAAGCATTTGAAACCTTCTATACCTGATAAGGTAGTATAAATAGATTGGTAAAGGAAAAAACCCAAATCTCATAAAGTTATTAATTAAGAACAGGCTTTTTAGCAAAGAAACACTTTTGTAGCTCTTATCTGTTTAATTCCAATGTTTGTATCTAGATTACTGTTTATATCAAATTACCAAATCTGTTAATGTGCTGGATATGACAGATGAAATAGCTAAGTAAATAAGTTGATTATCAAATTAACCTGTAATCTTTTAGGTTGTGATAATAAAATTGTGATTTATCTATAGTAAACTAATTAAAATTGCATGGAGTTAGTTTTTCACAATGACTATACAATTTTAATTAGTTTACTATAAATAAATTTGTTGCTTTAACACAATGCATACGGCATGAGTAGTATGCATCTTACCCCATTAGCTGAATTATAATATTTATAAATTTAAAAAATTTTATAAACAATAATGATTAATAAAGTTAGTTTAAGTTCATAATGGCTGCCTTTGATGACAATAATGGTTGCATTGAATCCAAGACATTAGCATCTGGCGCTAGTCGTCTACAGGTTAGCCAATGATCAGGAAAAACAGGAATATTGGGGATCTAATAGGAATTATTATTGTTGGAAAAAAATCTGATTATACAGGAATTTGATAAATCAGTATGTTCTCGGGAATTTTATTGCTAATTAAAAAATTATATTTTTTTATTCACTTTATAAAAGTACTAACTTTACTTTAACCAATGCCCGCTCCAGTCAAGAATGGTTATTTAATAAGTTAACATGCCTACATTAATCTGTTGTCCTTTTCAATCATTTAAACTTACAGCCTAAATATAGAACATTGACAATGCCCTTGTCAATAATATCTATGATACTCAAACTTACACAAATTGTTTCCTTGATTAACACAAATCAGTTGTATACATCAGGTTATGGAATGTCCTTTTATTATGTTCTGGTTATAAATAAATACACATGTGCGCTAATGCTCGTCTTATTATTTTTTTTTATGCTTGTTATTTTGAATTGTAATTTCAAATAAATTTGGAACCCTTACCTACTTAACAAATTAAAATATGAATTGACTAAATAAACAACACATCAAACTTGATAGTTTTTTTTTTTGTTTTTTTCCTGGCAAAAAACCAACTATGGTTATCATCGCCAATCAACAATTAAGACGAAAACGCAGTATTTGAGATAAAACAAAATTAAAATAAAAACAAAAACATAACTTAAACATAACAGTAAAATTATAAAATTAAATATGTAACAATAAATATAAGCACAAAAAAGAAACATAACTATAAATAACAAAAGTAACAATAAATCTATAACAATAAAAAAACACCCATTGTAGAAAATAAATAGAATGATTGAAAAATGACAATAAAAAATATAAAACAATAATTAACAAAATAACAACAACAAATAATATTGACAGTAAATGAATAATAACAATATTTAAAACATGAAATATATTAAATTTAAATAAATATAAGAGATATACGCAAAACAAACACAAAGAAATATATGTATAAACATAAAGTTTATATTTTAAATATTAAATTTAAAAAAATATGTTTAAGTGGTGCAAGAAATCGATCATTCGGTCAATGGCCGAGGTATCGTCCCTTAACATCACCTCTAAACTGCCTTCCATATTAAAAAGGTCACGGATATTGGCTAAACCAACACAATCCACGAATATATGTTTTATTGTGAAAATATCAATACAGTACTGACATATTGGTGGATCTTCACGACACATCAAATATCCATGAGTTGCAAAAGAGTGGCCAACGCGAAGGTGTGTAACCAACACTTCCTATGTTTTGAACAAATAGAAGACCTCAATACGGACGGTATCTTTAATTTCCCTCAGTTTATTTGAGTCACGATATGCCATTCGTCATTCCAAGCAGCGAGCAATAAATGTTTCGCAAAACACACATAATCAGATACCAAAACTCGTTGAGTAATGGGCATCAAACTTGTAGCATTCTTCGCCGATTCATCAGCTTTTATGTTTTTCGAGTATTCCGCAGTGTCCAGGAACCCAACAGAATATTACCTCCACACCACCCAATTGAAGCCTGTGTACAGCACACAAAATGTCCCCAACTAAAGGGTTGACAGAGAAACATCCTAAAGATCCTGAAGAGCACTTTTGGAATCAGAACACAAAAGATAGTGGGAAGATCGAGATTGAATGACGGTTAACGCTTTGAAAATGGCAAATAGTTCTGCCGTGAAAACACTGCAAGCTGAGGGCAATCTGTACGTGTAACTACATCCCGAAGCATAGAACGCACAACCAACACCATTGTCCAGTTTAGATCCACCGGTGAAAATAATTTCACTGTGTTGATGAGTTTTATAAATAGATAAAAAATTCTGGTGGTAGACCACATCAGGAGTGTCATGTTATATGTAACTGAACAACGAGCAATCGAAGAAGTGGCGTTTTTATTATCCATGGAGGTAGATAGTATATTAATCGTTCAAACATTGTAGGAAGTTGCAACCCAAGGTTATCCATTATTCCTAACGTTCATATGTCGAATGGAGCGGTCACACGTTGACGTGCATCGTAATCTTCATTATGCATATTGTTAAAGACAATTTTGAATGCTGGTGATTTGGTTTGCTACGAAGACCAGAAATGTAAGAGATTTGTAGCATCTGACACCATCTTGAAAGGGCAAGAAGACTAGGGATTGGGCTAGTTCTAAACGCACCAGTAGCAAGTCTAAGTCCAGAGTGGTGGACAGCATCAAGAGTTTTCAGAACTGTAAGTCGTGCAGATGAATAGGCTTGACAGTCATTATCTATGCACAATCTAACTACCTGTTGATAAGAATCTAACATTCTCCTGTTTATAACTGTTTGAATATGTGCCTCCAAGATGAACGCGAAAAGATCTGTTTGATAGAAAGTTAGCGATGAATGCTAGGATATTCCCGTGGGGTATACCCCATGATTTCAAAGTGTTCAGAATTCCTCTTTTCCATCCCATATCATATGCTTTCTCAAAGTCAAAGAAAACAGCAACAAGTGTTTGACGCAAGAGAAAGGCATCTTGAATAGCGGATTCTAACAAAACCAATTGGTCAATGGATGATCGTCGTTGCCTGAAACTAAACTGTTTGTTGCTAAGGAGTTTGTTGGTTTCTAAGTACCAGATAAGACGGCAGTTGACCATCTTCTCCAGTAGTTTGCACAAGACGCTTGATAGAGATATAGGTCTGTAACTACTGGGATTGGTTTTGTCTTTACCTGGTTTTAAAAGAGGAATTACTGTCACTTCTAACCATGCATCGGGAAAGGACTGCTCCTCGAATAGCCAATTGTATATTTGAAGGAGGACAAGTTTCACCGATGATGATAGATGTTTCAGCATGGAGTATACAATGGAATCAAGACCTGGTGCAGAATCCTTCGTTGGCGCGAGAGCTGATTCCAATTCCCCTATAGAGAAAGGAGTATTTGGAAAAGATTCTCCTGACAACCCAACAGTAAAACGTATTGCTTCTTTCTTCAAATGTACTGAGCCCAAGAATCCTTTCTACTTTGCCTAAATATCCTCTGTGCTTTTGCACGGAGAATTTTATATTCCTGGATGTTTTTATTAGTTGGGTGTCGCTTGAATTTCCTTCAAGCTCTTTGTCGTAAACAGAGGATTTCTGAGCATTCATCATTCCACCAAGGAACAGGTGGTCGGCGTACATGCACAGATGATTTAGGAATGGTCTTTTCCCTTTGGATCATAGGAAAAGCCAACTGGGACGTCGAACGTAACAAGGAGAGGAGTCACATCTGATCTTAGTGGACACATGGTTGCTTCTATACATGTCTTCAAATACCGACCATGAGCATCTAGTAGCCATAAGAGGACTGCAAATCGAAAGGTCAATAGCTGTCCATCCACCAGTAACCGCTGCTAAGTAAGTGGGAGAACCATCATTTAGCAGACATAAATCCAGTTCCTTTCTTATACTCTCCACAAGTTGACCTCGAGAGTTGCTAGTCGAAGATCCCCATGATAAATGGTGGGCATTAAAATCTCCTAACAATAAGAATGGAGCCGGTAACTGGCTTCTTAAATTAACTCAATCACTGTTGAATATTAATACTTGGTGGTAAGTAGATACAACACACAGTGATCTTGTACTACAGGACAGCTGTTTGAACGGCTATTACTTGTAAAGGAGTTATTAAGTTCAGAGATATCGCATCGATACAGTCATAGGCTAGGATGGTCACTTCACCACTAGCTCGGTCTTCTGTAATGAAGTCGGATCTAAAAACTGAACACTCATTTACGCAAAAATGTTTCTATTTGTGGAGATGTGTCTTTTGCAGACATATGAACATTGGGTACACATCTCGCACAAATACCTTTAGATCTTCTATGTGACTCCTAACGGCGTTTACGTTCCACTCTATCACTGACTTGCTAATAGTAGACATATCAATTTAGCAATGGGTTTCTCTGAGTCCCATTGGAGCTCTCTCTTCTCCAACCTTTGACGGTTAAAATTCTCAGATTCCATATCCACCTGCTCGGGGATGGAATCTGAGGAGGTTTTATATTTAGAGGGTGTAGTTTTAACACGCTCCTCTTTGGTAACAATTATTTTGGTATCGTGGAGAATCGACACTGACGGTATCGATATGGACTGTTGTATCGCTGACCTAAGCGTTTCAGCTTTGTGTTTTATCACCTTGGACGCATAGATCTTACTACCTGTTGACAATGTCTTTGGAGCAGAGACGCAAAGTCTGCTTAGAGATTTATTGCATGTGCCAAGTCTCGCTGTGGAAGGACTTGGTTTAGGAGGTAAATCACGTTGTATCATTGTAGGTTGTACCAAATTTAAGGCAGGGCCATTGGTAACCAGTAACAAAAGGCGAGTAACCTGTTCTGTTAGATTTTCAATTTTCTTTCACAGCTCGGCACAAATATTACATAATGATTTCGAGGCTGTCAGAGTAGTGGCATATGTTTTACTGTCAGTCTTTGGCTGAGTAGATCTATAATTTTTTTTGCCTCTGAAAACGATATCTTTTCTTGAGCAATGATGCCTAGGATAGCTTTCTCTTTCTTAAAGTTAGGGCAGTTGTATGATCGCTCTGGATGATCACCACCACAGTTGGCACACTTTGGAGCATTAACGCAGTTTTTATCATCATGGCCTTCAACGCTGCATTTACCGCATACGATCTGATTTGAACAGGTAGAGCTGATATGCCCAAAATGGTGACACGAAGCAGCGCCTAGGATTAGTCACATAAGGTCTCACTGAGAGCCTTTGGTATACTACATGTAAGTATTCGGGTATTTCCGGTTTTCCAAAGGCGACAATAAAAGAGGCTGTTGCTACTTTCTCAGCTTTGTCAATTTTCATTATAGCCACAACGACCGTAACTGATTGAACCGACAGATCAGACTTAATTTCATCAATTGGGATGTACATTAAATCAATACATGTGATCTGTGGGGAGTCACAGATACCTTGACCATATCAAAAAAGGAGATAATTATTAAAAGCAAATGCGTTTGCTTCTCATTAGACGTTTGAACAAGCAATGTTCCATTTCTTAATTTTTTTACAGACGAAACTGGATTTCTTGCACAGGCAGTAATCGCCTTGTTAATTAGGAAAGGTGAGACTTTCGAAAGATCTTTCACCTCTTCAGCACTAGAAAACGTTAAATACTTTAATGATGGCAATGCCGGTGTAGTTGCCACCATCAACTACATGCAATCATCACCATACAAACATTGGACGGGTTAGTGGAATCCATAAATTGTATAAATCCAGCCATAGTGATGGGTGTAAAGGACGAGACTAGAGGAACGGGTACAGCCTTGGATCACATAAAGATCATTTCCAATCTCCAGATCTCTAAGGCCTATAGTATTTTCCTTAGCTCGACTGGATGGGCATCAGTTGAGAACTCATAATACTATTCACAGGCTCCGACACCTTTACACCCCAGACCCTCCCTGACCAAGGACCGAAGTGGCTGGTAGACCAGAAACCGCGCTTACGTCTTCGGCAGATCAAGCTCACACCAGCGTCCCAGACCAGAGTTTGTCATGCTCTGGAGTTTTTAGCACTCCCAACGTGCAACAGTTCTGACCAATCAAAAGTCCTTAAGAGAAGGTGTAAGTGTTGAAATATTTAGAGATTATGTTGAATATGTAGTGTCTGTAGAAAGTGTATTAGTGTGTAATAGTAAAGTTAGTGTTGTTAGTAGTGTATATGTTAGGCTGGGGTACTGCGAGGACCCTCTTAGTAGGTGCGGCTAGTCCACACCTCAACTGCGGTTTTAATTGCTATTGTCAATCTGACTGCAGGCTCATTGTAAAAAAAACAATCCAACATTTGAATATGAAGCAGGACAGCAAACTAGGAAAACTTAATTTGTTTATTATAAAATGTACTGGGAATACATTTGCAATACCTACTGAGATATTTTGAAATATTAGATACTGCGATATTTTGGGTTTTGTATCAATTAAATATAGCACCTCGAGATATGCTTGTGGTTACATATTGAATATTACACAGAAGTTCGTGTTTAACTTGGTTGAATATACAGTAATGGTTAAAAAAATATGTCCCCTAAAATATATTATTATATGTTATTCAAAATATTGTGTGTCCGAAAACAAGACCGTCCCTATATTTTGGATAAGTGATGTTTAGCTGTAATTATAAACAAATATGTCCTGATATGACTTATCAGAGATGTTAACTTCATGATTATGATTACTGTTGTTTGTTCATTCACGTACTTGAGACATATTTACATCCTTTACGGTAAGAACCAAAACACTTTTTGTGATAGTAAGCTTATTTAATCTGAGAAAGCTGAACATCTGATTGTGCTTTCTGTCTTTTTATGTTTCCATAAAAAAGATGAAAACATAAAAGAAATAAAAAAGAACATTGGTAATATATAAAGATAAAAATGCTTACAGAATTCATAAAAATCACTATATTCATGGTGAAAAAACTACATACATTCATCTCAAGAATAATTCTACCACTACAAACACAATAAATGCAAACCACTAATATTAGGAGCTTAGCTCGTATTGATGGCTATGTTGGTCATTGGAAAAAGGATCAGGATCTATGTATTCACTTCTGGCACTAAAACGCCGAAGCATTAGGTCTGATACATCCGCACATAATGTGTTAAATGTCTATTCGCATCTAAAAAGAAATTATTTAGATATTTTAGCAGCAAAAATTTTAAGTTAATTCTTTTTATTTTTATTGTGTTATGGAAAATAGCCTCCTGTTTTTATGAAGTTAGCAAAGTTTACTAAACTGTTATATATTAAGAAATTGTTAACACCTTACAAAGAAACAGTAAGTTAGTGTTGTAACAGCTGAAAACAAAATGTAACATTTTGAACAAAAGACACTGGTATTTCCAAAATATTTAAAACAAATACATTTTACATTTGTTCATTGTATTGTTTAATCCTTTAAGACACAAACTCACATGTCATTTAATAATGCACTGAGTCTCAGTATTAAATCAAACAGCATTGTATCCAGATTATGCAAGGAAAGTTCTGATACTTGTTAATCACACTTATTTTTATTAATTCTCAATAAAATGTATAGATTGATGTAATATTCTCAAATTAAAAATAAATTTTAGTAACAAAATAAGTAATTTTGAAAATTAAATACCTATTTAAAGTAACACCATACTCTCTGCATATAATTATAAAATGGTGGTCTTTTGTTTTTGACATATATATTATTTTATATTTTAATTTCAGTACATATTAACTCCATGTGTAAGACGTAATCTTCAAGATCTGGTACGAGCTGCTTCATTAAGTGTGTATCCTGTATTACTTCAAGGGGATACATGTGTTGGAAAAACCAGTCTTATTACATACCTGGCACAGTCTACAGGCAATAAGTGTCTCCGTATCAATAACCATGAACATACCGATTTGCAAGAATATATAGGAGCATATTGTGCGGATTCAGCTAGTGGGAATTTGGTTTTTAGGGAAGGTAAGTGTTCGTGGATCTGTATGTTGAATTTCTTTAGAAAATCTAATTATTAAAAAGGTTCAGGTTTTGACCATACTATGAGAGTATGAAATGTGCTTATTAGATTGGACAAATTATTTTTTCTCATGTTTTTATTTATGCTCTTATTTGTATGTAAATCAAATTTTCAGAATGAATATTTATGTTATTACGGGAGTAAAAAACATTCATGTTACAGTTTTACTAGCTATATTCTAGTGGTCAAATATAAACAATCCATTGTAACTTAACTGTCAAGTTAATGTTGAAGAGAAAAATGATAAAATAATAAAAGATTATTTTAACAATTTATGTAATTACGTTGACCTTTTCTACTGCAATTAGTTTAAACTCATACTCTCCATCAAGTTCATATTTGTCTGTGCCCTAAAGAGCCTCATTGCCTTTTCTTTATTAAAAAAAAAAATGTTTACTTCATTTCTATAGGGCTAAAGGTTATTTTTCTTTATCCTTATACAACTAATGAAAAGTTTAATCTCAAATAACAGTTTTTGTATGGAAAAGCTGGTATAATAAGATTGTTTTCATATTTAAAATAAAGGTTTTTTTATCCTGAAAACAATCTGTTTTTTTAACTTACAAAATCAAGTGATTTATACAATTATTAAACATTAATTACTCATGAAAACATGTTAGTTGATTCTATCTTCACGTGAGATACTAGTTTTTAACTAAAACACTGTATATATGTTACACTTGCCTATAGTAGCACTTACTTTTATAATTGTTGAGGATGGCCGTTTCTGAAGATATGTCCCATTGCCAACTCAGACCGTAACTGAGCTCCTTTCTAACGATTATTTATTGTAATAATTATTTACAGTGATGTTTCCTTTTTATAGTCATGCTTTTCATTTTTTATTATTAACATGATTATGATATTTGATAATTTTTTGCTTTTAAAGTAACGTAAATTTTTACAAAGCAATAAGGTGTGCTGCAACTCACCCTACTCACCATCACAAAGATAAAAATTTTGAACAAGCATCGCCGATCGAAGTCAGCCCTGTGCTAACGCTTGCCAAAATCTGCCAGAGAACCAGTCACTGGACTTTATTTTAAAAAACCTAACTCGCGGAGATTTAACCCTTTGGGTACGTTTTCCCGGGGAATGAATTTTTTTTAGGCATCTTAGATTAATGACCAGGGTGTCGGAGTGTGTAAGAAAATTGTTTATTAAATAAATTTCAACTCAATTTGCAAGTTAGTAAAAAACACTGTTTTTTATTTTATTTCAATTTTCGCTTTAGCACAGATTTATCGCTTTTATAAAATTTAACTTACAAAACTTCTTCATACGTTTTACAAAATTTCTAATGCACAATAAAACTTTTATAAATGAACTTAGTATTTATTTCTTAAATGATTTTGTCCTAGCCTAGTTATTTGAATATTTTAATAACTTTTAACCCTTTGAACCATTTGGTTCCACATGTAACCCGTTGAAAAATGTACTTAATTCTAGCATACATTTGTATCTGAAAACTCATGCTTTACTGTTATATTTAATTTATTGGAAAATACACTAAATTCCCTAAAAGAGAAACATATTATCGTTTATAATTTCATAAGAAAAATCACATATGCAATTATATCACATTTTATCAGAATGTTTCAAAAAATAAAAAAATGTATACATAAAAACACTTTATAACCCCCCCCCCTCCAATATTAACATATAATACTTTATAAAGACAATTCACATATTTAAAATCATTTGGCAAACCTCACCTATTTTGATCAACGAATCTTATTTAGAATTTAACCCAAATTGATAACTAATGTCATCAGAACATTTACCTAACTTTAAACATCATATTTAGATCCTAATATTAACACACTATTTGTAAAATCAGCATTTATATATATAGAAATCATACTTTTTTTAAAGTTTATTAATTAATACTTAAAATATGCTTTTTGACTGTTGTTCGTTTTCGAACAATATTTATTTACTTTCTGTAAATTTGAGAATTACTTCAACATAAATTATTTGTCTTCTGACATTTGTTTTCTATACAAATTATGATTTGTTAATTCTTAACCAGTTTCACTTACAACCTGTTATGCTGAGTTAATTTTTATATCTTTTCCTATCCGAAACTAGCTAATGTTTTAATTATTCTATTTTAGTATTCAAACAAACTTAACAGTTCCTTAATCATAATTACTGTAACATATAAAACCCTTAGGCAAATTTATAATAATTTTAACCCCTTTATTTGTTTACAAAAAACATAATTGTTTATATACTAATTTTATTTCTGTATACTTTATGAGCAACCCTTTAAATAATTTCTTTCAACTTTAGTGTAAATAAAGCCATTATTTTTATAACATAGTTTATTCATTGTTTTTTAAATTTAAAAGGATTACTTGAATTTTACAGTTTGGCTGGCCAGATTTGGTGGAGTGAACTTCTTCTTTCTTCAGGTCTGCTTTGTTCATGGTCCTTTTTTCCTCACGCGTCCCCATGAATTAGATTTTTAAAAACTTTATCGTTCCTATCCCTGCTTTTCTAATTTAGTTTCACATTTAACAGTTTTAAAATTTATTTTAGAGAATTCTAATGTCACTATCTTCTAAAAGCAATTTACGGTTTATTAACTTTGTAAACCTCCATTTTTGATCGATTTGAAATGCACCACAGTTTGATTGAATTTTGCCAATTTTAGGGACCGAAATCCTTAAAAAAGGCTTGGGAATCGCACAGTTACATTTAGCAGCCACTCATTTACTGCACTTAGCACATAATGTTATAATTTAATACTTTTGACTCATAGAAAATCGAAGCAAACCGAGCGTAGTCCATCTCCAGACCTACTAACCTTCTCCTCTCCTGTTTCCAGCCCCCTTTCAACACTTCCGATAACATATGATGTCCCTGATCCAATCAGCAACCTTCTTAGAGAGTGACGTAGAATCATACCACCTACCCCTTAAAATGGTCTGATCCCTATGTCACAACTTCTGATGTTTGTCAAATTTTATATTTTAGTATTAAAATTTAAATCTGTCTGTAATTTTTTAAATCTTGAATTTTGGAGATTTTCTTCTTAATTTTTCTTTCTGCACATTTTCAAATGTCGATCAACTTTCTACACGAATTTTGACTTTTCTTTCCTTTTTCCTGGTTGCTGCATTTATCTTCTTCAAATCCAAAATAATAAAAAACCCCCCTTTAAGAATGGCTTTACTTTATAAAGTTTCTTTGAATAGCTGCTTATGGCACTGTATTTATTTTTATATTTGTTTATTTCCAAAAATTAAAATTTTATATTTTTTAATTTTAAAATTTCCATTGTAACACGTGAATCCTCAATTTAAGCCCGTTACAGTTCGCTATTGGTGTTTTGTTATTTTCTATTCATTTATGCCAATCAAGTGCATATTTCTTTATTGGGACTTTAAGAAGTATGAAATTAAGTTCTCAAGTGAAAGTAAGTGAATGTTTATATTAGGTAAATAATAATTTTTTTATGGCTGTGCAATTGAAATAAAGTTGTGAGTAAATGAGTTAAAATAATTATAAACTTCATTATTTTCAGGAGTCTTAGTCCAAGCAATGAGACAAGGATATTGGATAATACTTGATGAACTCAACTTGGCCCCTTCAGATGTATTAGAAGCACTCAACAGAGTGTTGGACGATAATAGGGAACTATACATACCTGAAACTCAAGAAACTGTTTACGCAGATCCAAACTTTCGATTGTTTGCAACACAGAATCCTCCTGGGTTATATGGAGGTCGTAAGGTAAAATTTAATTTATGTAATGAATCAAATTTTGAAGTGTGTAAAGTAAAAGTAATTTATTATATTTTAAGTTTAAATTGTGACCTTTTAGATTTTTTTTTTCAGGCGAAAAACCTATTAAGGTTATCATCGCCTAACTAAAGTTAAATTTTAAAATAATGTTACATAAATAAAACTAATCAAAATAAAATAAACGTTTAAAACTAATTGTAACTATATAAAACTAAAGAACCTAAAATTATACAAAATTTAAATATTATTAAATAGATTAAGGTGGCGTAAGAAAGCAAGGACATGGTCGATAGCCGTGACATCGTCCCTTAAAATCACCTTTAAACTACCTCGAAGATTGTAACGAATATACAAATTGGTCAACTCATCACAATCAAGCAGAATGTGCTTGATTGTGATGGTACTTTTACATAACGGACAAAGTGGTGGATTGTCATGTCTCATCAACCATCCATGCGTTAACAAAGAGTGGCCGATGCAAAGTCGAGTTACCACCACTTTCTCCCTACGATTCAAACGAACAGATGTCCTCCATGGTCGGACGGTATTTTTGATGTCCCTCAGCTTGTTTCTATTTACATTTTGCCATTCTTCATTCCAAACAGAGAATAGTGTAGTTTTAACTTTGCATACAAAATCTGATGCTATCACGCGTTGTGTCAATGACACCATACCTGTAGCTAATTTTGCACCTTTATCAGCTTTAGTGTTTCCGAATATTCCACAGTGACCAGGCACCCAGAGAAATGACACCTCGTAATTGGAGCCTGTGTATAGAGCACAAGATGTCTCCAACTAAAGGGTTCTTAGTGTACATTTCCTGAATAGCCTGGAGAGCACTTTTGGAATCACAACACACAAGATATTTAGATTTTGCAGACGGAATTGATCTTAAGGCTTGGAAAATTGCATAAAGTTCTGCAGTAAAAACGCTACAGGCTGAGGGCAATCCGTAAGTAAAGGTTTGTCCTTCCATATAAAAAGGTAGGGCACAACCTATCCCATTATCCAGTTTTGAACCGTCTGTGAATATAGTCACAGTATGTTGGAGAGTTAGTTGTATCTGCAAAAACTCCTGACGATAAATAACGTCAGGAGTATTGTGTTTTAGGTACATGGACAATGAGAAGTCACATTTTGGTTTTTGTATTATCCATGGAGGGATGTAGCACGATGTTCGTTCGAATATAGGGGGATATTCTAAATTTAGATTGCTAAAAATGCGCAACGTTTTATTCCGAAGGGAGCAGTTGATGCACATTGTAACGATCCTCGAGGTAGTTATCAAAAACTGCTTTGAATGCCGGATGTTTAGGTTTACTTTGAAGACCAGTGTAATTTGAAATTTGTAGCATTTGACGTCACATTGAGAGAGATGGTTCTCCAGCTTCAACTAGAAGGCTGGAGATTGAGCTTGATCTAAATGCACCAGTAGAAAGTCTAAGGCCAGCGTGATGTATTGAATCCAGGAGTTTCAGAACCGTAGGTCGAGCAGATGAATAGGCTATACAGCCGTAATCTATGCGCGAACTTACAACGGCGCGATAGAAACGGAGCATACAGGTTCTGTCTGCTCCCCAATTTGTACCACTTAGAACTCTTAACATATCCAATATCTTGCTGCACCGGGTCCTCAAATCACGCACATGCGGATTCCATGAAAGTCTTTTATCCAATAAAAGACCCAAAAATCTCACATTATCCGTGGTATGAAGCCGCGTACCATCAAGATAAAGAATAGGTTCCTGGTGTTGACTGTGACGACTAAATGCTATACAGTGGGTCTTCGAAGCCGAAAACTTGAAGCCCGTAGATTTGGTCCATTCTTGCAATTTATTAATGACTAATTGTAAGGATCTTTCCGCTGGGCTGTTGCCATACTTCTAGCAGCCACATATATACAAAAATCGTCTACAAACAGGGAACAGTGGACCGGTGACTGTACGTTTAAAGTGACGCTGTTAATGGCAACAGCAAACAGCGTCACACTCAAAACGCCACCCTGTGGTACACCATTCTCTAGTTCGCAATGATCAGAATATATGCCTCCTAGACGTACACGGAAAGTCCTGTTATTCAAATAATTTTGTATAAAAGCAAGAATGTTACCTTGTATACCCCATGATTTCAATACGTTCAAAATTCCTCTTCTCCTTGCCATGTCATATGCCTTCTCAAGGTCAAAGAAAACCGCTACCAGTGTTTGTCGTAAGATGAAGGCATTCTGTATTGCTGACTCCAACAAACCCAATTGGTCAACTGATGAACATCCTTGTCAGATAAAATAATGACAGATCTCATTAATAGTTTTTAGATTTACTAAACTGTGTATGTCTGTGTGTATGAGTATATTAATGCTAAACTACTATTATATTTCAAGACTCTCTTTGTCAGTCAAATCAAAACTGAATAGGTTTGTCACAAATGTAACTAACTTGTAGATTTCAAACATTTATTGCAGATGTAGTTCAACTCCACATAGATGTATGTAACCTTATATATAACAGAAATCAGATGTATTAGATAACTTTTCCTGAATGTAAATGAGGGTGCCTGAAAATGAGTTAATGTACTTGAATATTATCAAATATTTAGTGTTTTTTGTCTAAATTAATAAAATAGATTTCAGGTGATAAATCAGGCTTTGAACACGTCTAAAATGTTCTTCTATATCATCTGTAAAGTAATGTTTGCCCAGCCAATATATAGGCCCTAAAAAAACAGTTTGAATATCAAAATGAATGGCCACAGACATGGAAAAATAATTTACACAGTTTTTCTTACATTTTTTCAAATTATGTTAAATCTTGATGAATAGAAAGGATTTCTAAGTGAACAGCTTAATTATCATGGTGACTGCTAACCATCCTCTAGTTGGTGGCCAAATGATTATCAGTGCAGCTGACCACCCTCAAGCTGATCATATTATTATGACTTAGTGTTGTTTTGTGATCTTAGCTGATGGGATGTAGAGCTAGTCCTTTGGTTAATTTCTAAGACAGTAATTATAACCTATTTTCATTGCTGGTCTTCAACCATTGCCATATATATTTGTGGAATGGTTGCCAAAAAATGTTATGTTAGATCTTAGTCAATGGAATGATAATCAACGTTTAAAATTTTTTAAAAATCTAAAACATTTTTTTGACTTCTTAGCTCTTTTTATTGTACAGCAGTGTAATAATACCTTTTTTTTAAAAAAAATAGGTCTTACATACTGCAACGTCCTTCCCATCACTTCACAGCACGCAGAATACCAAAATTTTGTTGTTTAAAAAACTCATTTATAAACAAAACAAACATCTGCCAATCACCCCGCTTGTTAAACCGTGCTAAAATCCCTGAGTTACGTGTATATTTCCCGCTCATAGGGCCATGCCCAAAACAAGCCTATTCCCGCTGACTACTATTTTAAAATAAGTATAATCTCCCCAAAATTGGATCAATTATGTAGGGTCTAGATATAGTCACACATGTCATTTCAATAGTCAGCTGGAAAGAAACACATGTAAAATAATACACAAAATATTCACAGAGCCTTACCACCTGATGATGATCTGCAGAGACAGCAAGGGGACGTGCAAAATATGATCGTGTTTAATTTACCTATTTTAAAAGGCTCCTGTGTCCTTTTAAACACAATCTGCCAGTAGATAAATCTCTGGACTTTTATACAAAAAACCAACTAATCTTTAGGCTAGCTCAATGAAGTTAGTTGAGAGAAACTCTTTAAAAACATTAGGTTTTAACTATTATCAATTAATGGAATTTAATTAAACTTGTTTACTGATTTAATAATCATTTTCATATTAGTTGGAAAAAGCTAAAAAGTTTTTATTGATTATTCAATACAGGATGAAATGCAAATACTGTTGATTTTTATAACATATTTAATTTTTATTTATTTAAATAAAAAAGAAAATTTATCTTTTCAAATAAAACACAATTATATTGACAAAAACAATTCACTAAATAACTTGTTATCTTTCATATTTTAAAATCTTATAATTTCTATATATATCAATTACATTTACATAAAAATAAAATTATTTCCCAAATTAGACATAATAAAAATTTATCTTCTATATTAAATTGGTAAATTCGTATTTATGACACATAATTTTTAAATTTATAATATTCAAAAAATTCTTATTTCCTTGAAAATAAATGGCTCATGGCCAAAAACCCTTTGTAAGTTTAATATTTATCATTTGAAATATTCTGATCACACAAATTAGCATAAAATTTATTTAATTTTTATATAGAGTGAAGTCATTGTTTAAGCTTGAATATTTGTTTGAATTTAATAAAATTAACTGACTAAATTTGACGTAATTGGTATCGAATAGAGAAAATGACTTGCCAAAGATGTTCCTGCCGGTCCTAGAGTCCGTCGTCTGGATTCCCTGGTCCATGGACATCGGAAGTCGCCATCCCTGGTTCGTCGGTGGTGGTTTTACTCCATTCCCGCATCCTGGAGGCTGAGTCTGGAGCCTTCGTCCCTTGATAGTCCTAGACGTCGGAAGCGTTGAGGTTCGGTCCCATCTGGCCTGATGGCGGTCTTATTCGCGATCCGGCATAGCGGTCCGCGGCACCTCGTATTAAAAATTTATTTCAGACTCCCCTTAGTCTTAGAGACCTAGTATATATAGCGGTGAAGTTACCCTACCTCACCCCGCCTGCAACACTTGCTATCTTTTTATTTATTCCTTGTACAGGCAAGTCGGGCAACAAATCTGTTTTAGCTTGCAGAGTTTGATTATCGTTTTTGGAACACTGAAAAATGTCTATTTTATTAAAACTGCTGTAACTTTTTTGTTTTTTAAGTTTTTCAAATTTTGTTTTCACTAATGTTTATTCTGGCTTATTCTGGTTCTTCTAAAATGTCGATGAAAGTTCTACGTGGTTTGGTTCTTAAGATAGCTTTTTTAAGCACTTAGAAAATTTTCGCCTCACTCCCGATGGTCAAATTTAGCTAGTTATTACAAATTTATTCTCTAATACTTTTTAATTTAGCTTAATTATTCTATTTATGGTTTTATTTACTTCTTCACTCTTTATTATTCCTATAACTCCAAACTTGATTAATTTAAAAATCAACTTTATTACTTAAAAACAGGAAATTATTTATTTCCTATTTGTCACGGTATTTGAGACCATTACAATACGTATGATTAGACTACCAAATCTTAATTATTTTTGGGTACCAAATCAAGGTAACTTGACAGTTATTCTTCAGGTACGAGTTTAATTGATATTTATAAAGATATTCATCTAAGGTAATATGTAAATGATAAATTTTATTTATCGCATATTACTATTTTTTTTAACTTTGTAAGTATTAACCTGTAATCCTTATGTCTTTTAAAAATAAATTTGGAAATTTAAATTACAGCCTTTTAATGTAAAATCTGTAAGTCAATAAAGAACAGGAAAAATAATTCATAGAGGTTGGTATAGGTAATCCACACTTTTTAAAGTATATTAACCAGAATACATTTTTGAATAATAATCTGGCAATTACTTTCTCATTTTCAAGCCATCATAGGTATGTTTTTAGTATATATCATTACCCTATTCTAAAAATAAACAATGCTATATACAAAATAAATAAACAGTTATATATATATATATATATATATATATATATATATATATATAGAGAGAGAGAGAGAGAGAGAGAGGGGAGAGAGAGATTTTGGACTAGGAGACTGACAGACTTACCTTGGTAAGAGTCCACTCTGTAGTCTTGAAATAGAAACACACAAAAGCACTTAACCAATGATATATTTCAAACACACAGTGGTCTTTATCAATCAAAGAGAAAACACAAAAAGAAATATGAGAGAATGAAACAAAATAAAATAAAAGTTGTCATAAGTGCAGTTTATTTTATTTTATTTTATTTTATTTCATTCTCTCATATTTCATTTTGTGTTTTCTCTTTGATTGAAAAAGACCACTGTGTGGTTGAAATATATCATTGGTTAAGTGCTTTTATGAGTTTCTATTTCAAGACTACAGAGTGGACTCTTACCAAGGTAAGTCTGTCAGTCTCCTAGTCTAAAATATCTAAATAATCTTTACCAACCAAAACTAACCTATATATATATATATATATATATATATATATATATATATATATATATGATATTTTTCGTTGTCTATTATTTTTCCGTTGCACTGACTTTATGAAGTTGATATATTACTATTGTAAATACTTTTATCCACTGTAACAGAAACCAAATAATAAAAAACCTAATAGTTGACACAGAATCTAACATCCATAAAATTACCCACCAAAACACTGAACACATAAGAAACGACATTAATAATAAAATTAACCTAATAAAAATGGAAAACCAAAACAATATATCAATAAAAAAGAAATTATAAAACTCAAAGAAAAACTAGAAAACAACGACTACTTAATATTAAAATCAGATAAAACAAACACACCAGTAATAATAGATAATACCAAATACATCAATTCAATGACTAACCACATGAAAGAAAACAAATCCCAGACCCAACTAACAAATACCTTAATACAATAAAAAACCTAATAGTCACACACAGAAATACCCTAAACTATAACAATAAATTAAAATACCACACAATACTTTACCCATTCAAACCATGCGCACTAATATTAACAGGCATACCTAAAATCCACAAACCCGACATACCATTTATACCACTAATAAATTTCAAAACACCCCCATCCTATAGAATCCCAAAAATACTAGACAAAATAATAAGATATAAAATACAAACCAATAACACATACAATATAAAAAATGGATACGAATTAATTAATAAAATAAAAAACATAGAAACAAACAGCAACACAAAAATAAAAGTTATGACATAACCAACATGTACTCTAGTATCCCAGTAGAAGAAACCATAGAAATAATGAAAAACAAACTAATATACAATAATGAAAAAAAAACACAATAAATAGTATCATTACACTAACAAAACACATACGAGGTGAGGCTAGAAAAAAACCGAAACTGCTCGAGTTTCATCTGCCTCCTGCACTCAGTCTGCCCGTGGCGTCTGTTCTAAGTAGTTGACGTTTTGTCTGTGCGTCGGAAAAATGTTGAGTGTACAGAAAGAACAGCGTGTTAACATTAAATTTCTTTTCAAACTTGGAAATTCTGCAAGTGAAACGTTTGTAATGTTGCAACAAGTGTACGGCGATGATTGTTTATCGCGAACACAAGTGTTTGAGTGGTTTAAACGATTTAAAGATGGCCGCGAAGACACAATTGATGACGCTCGCACTGGCAGACCATTGTCAGCAAAAACTGATGCAAACATTGAAAAATCGGTAAACTTTTTCGAGAAGATTGCCGTTTAACAATCAGAGCAATGTCTGAGCTGACAGGAATTGACAAGGAAAGTGTTAGGCAGATTCTTCATGAAAGTTTCAACATGAGCAAAGTGTGTGCAAAAATGGTTCCAAAGTATCTCACAATTGAACAGAAGGAACGCCAAAGAATGATTAGTTCTGACATCCTAGAAAACATTGAAAGTGATCCCACCTTTTTACAAAATGTTATTACTTGTGATGAATCGTGGTTTTTTACTTACGATCCCGAAGCCAAACGCCAATCGATGCATTGGAAATCTCCTGATTCTCCACAATAAAAAAAAGTACGAATGTCAAAATCGAAATTCAAGGCAATGATGATTGTTTTTTTTTATGTCAAAGGGATGGTACACATTGATTGGGTACCAGAGGGACAAACGGTGAATCAGCAATACTACATTAGCGACCTGACTACCCTACGTGAGCGAGTACGGAGAAAACGGAACGATTTGTGGAAAAAAAAGACATGGATCCTGCACCAAGACAATGCCCCAACTCACAATGCGTTGTCAGTGAAGACGTTTTTAGCCAATCACAACATTCCCATCTTAGACCATCCACCCTACTCACCTGATTTGGCCCCCTGTGATTTTTTTCTTTTCCCTAAAGTCAAGTCAGCTTTGAAAGGAACTAGATTTGAGAGTGTTGAAGCAGTAAAAGAAAAAGCGACGGAAGTAATGTATGGACTTACCGTAAATGATCTGCAGCATTGCTATGAACAGTGGAAAATTCTTATGGAGCGGTGTGTAGACCAAGGAGGAGAGTACATTGAAGGAGATAACATCAAATTGTAAATAATGGAAAATAAAATTTTTTTATAGCATCAGTTCGGTTTTTTTCTAGCCACACCTCGTATGTAACCAAAATTACTTCCAATTTAACAATAAATACTATCAACAAACAACTGGACTCCCCATGGGATCACCCATATCATCAATCATGTCAGAAATATATCTACAACATTTTGAACAAATAATAATTAAACCTATACTAAACACACATCATATTCTACTATGGACAAGATACGTAGACGATATATTTGTAATATACCAACCCACCATTCACAACGAACACATCATAATACTAAACAAACTAAATATGTACAACGAAAACATACTATTCACTGTCGAAACAGAAACAAACAGAACAATTAACTATCTTGACATCACTTTAGATATAAATAACAATAAAATAGAAACTACAGTACACAGAAAACCTACTTCCAACAACACCACAATACACTACAAATCTAACCACCCCTGGACACACAAAATTAACACTTACAGTAACATGATAAATAAAGCAATAAAATACACACAAGATAACAAACAAAAATTAAATGAAGAATTAGATAACATTACAAAAATAGCAATAGAAAATGGATACAACAAACACCTTATAAAAAACATACAAATTACAATAAATTTACAAAAAAACCTAACCTCAACACAACACTATAACCTGAACACAAAAATAATAAAAATAAAAAAATCTACCTAAAATATAAATACACCAATAACAAAATAGAAAAACTAACAAATATATACAACAAAGAATACTACACTCCAACATACAAACCAAACAACAAAATAATAAAATATCTTAATAACACAAACCACAAAACAAATCTAGAAAAACATAACCTATCAGGAGTTTACAAAATTACATGTAACGACTGCAATGCATTTTACATAGGGAAAACGACCAGATCATTTAAAATAAGATTTGAAGAACATTACAGAGCATTCAAAAATAAAAATACAAAAGTATCAAATGTTGCAGCACACCTAATATCACATAAACATGAAATAACAAACTACGAAAATAACCTAACCATACTTGAAATAAATAATAACCCAATATAATTAAACTCACTAGAAAAATACCACATTTATAAAAACACACACAACAATTTAATGAACCTATAGAATACATATACAGAAGATATACTATATAAAAATATCATACACTCAAATCAAGAGAAAGTGCGTGTAACGTCAACAAATACCAACATCACGGATGAACATCTACACCAGAAAAATAATCAGTGATTCGACAATGGTTAAGTGACCGATAGGTGCCACATCACACAAGGTAACTTATCCCACTTAGTGGTGGATAAAAGTATTTACAATAGTAATATATTAACTTCATATATATATCGCACTATGTATTCTTGTGTATTAATAAAGAACTAAGTCAAAATACAAATACAAGAATTATAATTGAATTTACAATAAACAATTGTTTAATATTCCTGATGATGTTGGTACTGTTAGCCAACGAAAAGCTTTGATTTGTAAATTCAATTATAATTCTTGTATTTGTATTTTGACTTAGTTCTTTATATATATATATTTAGGTTAGTTTTGGTTGGTAAAGATTATTTAGATTTTTTGGACTAGGAGACTGACAGACTTACCTTGGTAAGAGTCCACACTGTAGTCTTGAAATAGAAACACATAAAAGCACTTAAACAATGATATATTTCAACCACACAGTGGTCTTTATCAATCGAAGAGAAAACACAAAAAGAAATATGAGAGAGTGAAATAAAATAAATATAAGTTGTAATCACAGATTGTGTAGAGTAGAAATCAGATGACACAGATGCACAGATTAAAGATATATATATATAAATTGTTTCCATGAGCATATGAGTGATTATAGTTTATATAAGTCTGTCAGAGGAAAAGAGATAAGGCTATGGGAAAAAAAAAAAAAAAAAAAAAAAAAAAAAAAAAAAAAAAAATGGATTTATCTGATGTTGAGGTTAGGGGATTCTCTGGACTTGGTATACCACTGGTATGATAGTTCCCACCTTCTCAGTTCTGAGGGATTGCAATCAGGGGGGAGTGATTTAATTATTTTTGTGGTATAGCAGTCATCAAAAGTTGCGATGTTGTGACTCGCAGCATGTTGAGCTGTTGGTCTATCCATATTCATAATTTTAACATCATGTCTGTGGCCATTCATTCTGATATTCAGACCATCCGTGGTCAGGCCTATGTACTGTGCTGAGCAAAGTTTACATTGTAGCTGGTATATGACATTTTTCGATGTACAATTATGATGACCCTGTATTTTGAAGACCATTTTTGTTGTTTGGCTGTTGAAACTATTTGCTGAGGGGTGTATTGGACACGTCTTGCATCTAGGTCTATTGCATGGGAAGGAGCCATGAGGAAGTTTGTGTGGTTTCTCTGCATCAGGGTCTGGTAGTTTAGGATGTACTAGGATGTTTTTCAAGTTGGGAGGTTGCTTGTACCAAATTTGCGGTGGATCGGTGAAAAGATTTTTGGTGTGGACGGAAGCTTGAAGAATTTTGAAGCCATCTCTCAATATCTTGTTGAGTTTATGTAGACCAGGATGGTAGTCTGTTATTAAAGACAGTTTATTTTGTTCTGTTTGTGGTTTGGGGCGAACCGAGGATTGTGCTGAATGAATTTCTTTTTCAATGAGTCTTTTTGGGTATCCTCTTCTCTGGAAGGCTGTTGATATCTTTCTATTAAAATCTTCCAATTCCATATCATTCGAACAGATTCTCTTACCCCTGATTGCTTGACTGTATGGAATGGATCGTTTTATGTTTATTGGGTGGTTGCTGTCGAAATGGAGATATTGTAGGTGGTTTGTAGGTTTGATGTGAATTCCTGTGTTGATATTTCCATTCTGGAGTGTTACCTCTACATCCAAAAAGGTGATGGCTGATGTAGATTTCTCCCAGGTAAATTGAAGTGTGGAGAATTGTGTCAGGCTGTCTAAAAATGCCTCAAGTGTTGAAGCACCCTGTGTCCAAATTAGGAAGATGTCATCTATATATCTATACCAACATAATGGCTGGTGTGTTTGTGTCTTTAGAAAACTTTCTTCCAACAATCCCATGTACAGATTTGCGTACGATGGTGCCATTCTGGTGCCCATTGCTGTTCCCTTTATTTGAAGGTAGTTCCTTCCCTCAAACTGAAAGTTGTTCTTCTCGAGGATGAACCTGGTCAGGTTCACAAGAAAAGGTGTAGTGGGAGAAGGCTTGCCTGGGCGTTTGTTTAGAAAATTCTCTATTGCAGATAGGCCGTGTGCATGAGGGATGTTGGTATAGAGAGAGGTGACATCTATGGTGACCAAAAAAGTTACCGGGGGTAGAGGTACAGATATTTGTGAGAGTCGGTCTATGAAATGATTGGTGTCCTGGGTATGTGATGGAAGGTTCTTTACTAAGGGTTGAAGGTGTGAGTCGAGAAAAGCTGAAATTCTTTCCGTTACTGAATTGCAGCCAGCAATTATTGGTCTACCAGGTGGAGGGATTATGTTTTTATGGATCTTTGGTAATATATAGAATTGAGGAGTAGATGGGTTTTCATTATATAATAATTTTAGAGATGTTTCTGAAATGTTTTGTTCAGGAGCTGTATATTTGAGTAGGTCTGAGAGTAAATTGTTGAATTCTGTAGTGGGGTTATCTGTAAGTATTTTGTATGTTGTGATGTCTGACAGTTGCTTATTTGCTTCTTTGATGTAGTCTTCTTTGTTCATAATGACAGTGGTTGAACCTTTATCTGCTGGAAGAATCATAATATCTTTATTGTTTTTCAACGAAAATATTGCCGCTTTTTCTAATTTGGTAAGGTTAGGTCTAGTCTTCAGATTTTTAGTGAAATATATATATATATATATATATAATATATATATATATATATATATTTTCTTGATATTTTACGTTATCCATTGTTTTTCCGTTGCACTGACTTTATGAACTTAATATATTACTATTGTAGTAATTTTATCCACCATTAAGTGCAATGATTTTACCTTGTGTGATGAGGCACCATTCAGTTACTTGACCATTATCGAATCACTGATTATTTTTCGACAATGGTCAAGTGACCGAAAGGTGCCTCACACTCAAGGTAAAATCATTGCACTTAATGGTGGATAAAATTACTTACAATAGTAATATATTAACTTCATAAAGTCAATGGCAACGGAAAAACAATGGATAACGTAAAATATCAAGAATATATATATATATATATATATATATATATATATATATATATATATATATATATATATATTCTTCTGTTTCTGTTTGAAACAGAAACAAATAGAACAATCAACTTCCTCGACATCACTTTAAATATAAATGATAATAAAATAGAAACTACAGTATACAGGAAACCTACTTCCAACAACACCACAATACACTACAAATCTAACCACCCCTGGACACACAAAATTAACACTTACAGTAACATGATAAATAAAGCAATAAAATACACACAGGATAACAAACAAAAATTAAATGAAGAATTAGATAACGTTACACAAATAGCAATAGAAAATGAATACAACAAACACATTATAAAAAATATATACAATAAATTCACAAAAAAACCTAACCTCAACACAACACTACAACCGGAACACGAAAATAATGAAAATAAAAAAATCTACCTAAAGTATAAATACACCAATAACAAAATAGAAAAAATAACAAATATATACAACAAAGAATACTACACTCCAACATACAAACCAAACAACAAAATAATAAAATATCTTAATAACACAAACCACAAAACAAATTCAGAAAAACATAACCTATCAGGAATTTACAAAATCACATGCAACAACTGTAACGCTTTTTACATAGGAAAAACAACCAGAACATTTAAAATAAGATTTGAAGAACATTATAGAGCATTCAAAAACAAAAATTCTAAAGTATCAAATGTTGCAGCACACCTAATATCCCATAAACACGAAATAACAAATTACGAAAATAACCTAACCATACTTGAAATAAATAACAACCCAATAGAACTAAACTCACAGAAAAATACCACATTTATAAAAACATACACAACAATTTAATGAATCTGCAAACAACATATATAGAAGACATACTATATAGAAACATCATACACACAGATCAAGAGAAAGTGCGCGTAACGTCAACAAACACCAATATCACGGACCGAACATCTACAACAGAAAAATATCAGTGATTCGACAATGGTCAAGTGACTGAAAGGTGCCTCATCACTCAAGGTAAAATTATTGCACTTAATGGTGGAAAAATTACTTACAATAGTAATATATTAACTTCATATATATATATATATATATATATATATATATATATATATATATATAGATTTTTCGGACTAGGAGACTGACAGACTTACCTTGGTAAGAGTCCACACTGTAGTCTTGAAATAGAAACACATAAAAGCACTTAAACATTCACTAGAATTTATAAATTTATATAGATATAGTCAAAAATACCCCAGATATATATTAAATAAAGTAATGTTTGATTAGAAGAAACATGATTAAGAACATATTGTAAGTGTAAAACCTCTCTTACCTTCTTTTTTTTATTTTATTTCATTCTCTCATATTTCTTTTTGTGTTTTCTCTTCGATTGATAAAGACCACTGTGTGGTTGATATATATCATTGTTTAAGTGCTTTTATGTGTTTCTATTTCAAGACTACAGTGTGGACTCTTACCAAGGTAAGTCTGTCAGTCTCCTAGTCCAAAAAATCTAAATAATCTTTACCAACCAAAACTAACCTATAAATATATATATATATATATATATATATATATATATATAGGAATTTTTTGGACTTGATAGGAGACTGACAGACTTACCCAAAAGGCAATAGTCCAAAACTGCAATCTCTTGGAAATAAGCACATAAAAAACACATATAAAACACTTAATACACTTTTATTTGAAATATTTCGATCAACATGATCTTCTTCATGTTGATCGAAATATTTCAAATAAAAGTGTATTAAGTGTTTTATATGTGTTTTTTATGTGCTTATTTCCAAGAGATTGCAGTTTTGGACTATTGCCTTTTGGGTAAGTCTGTCAGTCTCCTATCAAGTCCAAAAAATTCCTAAATAAGCTTTAAGCTCTACTAGAACTAACCTAAAAATATATATATATATATATATATATATATATATATATATATATATATGAAGCTATTATTATCACTTGTAAATAATGTTTTCCACTCCAGTGATTCAACAATGGTCAAGTGGCCGAAAGGGACCTCATCACATAAGGTAAAATTATTGCACTTAGTGGTGGAAAAAATTATTTACAAGTAATTATAATAACTTCATAAAGTCAGTGCAACGGAAAAATAATGGACGACGTGAATTATCACGATATATATATATATATATATATATATATATATATATATTTCCTTTTTATTGAATAATTTGTATCATGAGAGAGGTTTTACACTTACAATATGTTCTTAATCATGTTTCTTCTAATCAAACATTACTTTATTTAATATATATCTGGGGTATTTTTGACTATATCTATATAAATTTATAAATTCTAGTGAATACTGTTAAAACAAATATTTATACATTTCTCAGGTATTATCTCGTGCTTTTCGTAACCGTTTTGTTGAACTACATTTCAATGAAATTCCTGGACCAGAATTGGAAACAATTCTTCAACAGAGGTGTGATATGCCAGCTTCATACTGTAAAAAGCTCATTGCTGTCATGACAGATTTACAGGTAAGTCAATTATGTTGTCAAAGTATTATAAATACAGTCAACTCCTTATAATTCATGCAAGAACTTCTAAAATTATCCAATCTGCAAATTATCCAGAAAAGTCATCTAATTAAGTTTAATATGCAGAAACATGTTCAGAAAAGGTCCTACTTGTTCAGAAAAGGTCCTACTATGTGTTTTACACTTTACTGAAATAAATAATTTACAAAACAAAATGCAAACAAATTTCCATAAGTTTAAAAATTTACTAAAACACTAGTTAAACAAATTTGTAGGTTGTTTTACTCAAAAAATATCATTTAGGCTTAACTATAAAATCTGATACTTTTTATTATCTTTGCTAATTTTTTTAAATACACAAGTCTGTGTATGAAAATACATGAAAAGCCTGTAAACAGCATTACAAGCTTATCTGTGTATAAGAGTTTCACAATTTCTCTTGCATTGTCATCATTTACACTGCCATCGTCATCACAGGCAAGTATATTATCGGGGTATATTTTCTCTATTTTAACCCACTCGTTAATATTTCCACCTTTCAATAATATTACTTCTGTATTTTCTAACCATTCGAATTTTTAAATTAATGAGGAATTTGAGCCATCTACCTCCGGCTTTGGAAATTATTTTTGCTATTTTAAGTTGATAATTTCTTGCACTTTGATTGAATAAGGACTAAATGATCATCAAACAATTCAGTGTCCAAGTTACCCCGACTCGTTTTTATCATCTGAAGGACATCAATCTTATTGTACCATCAAACATTTTTTATCAGGTTGTTTTCTTGTAAAAGTGTCCCAAAAATGAGAAACTTATTTCTGTTCACTATCACAATGTTTTGAATCTTCGATAGAACCAATGTCATTATTGTTGGTGAAGGAAATTTAGCGTAAATATCTTCGTGCATATGCCCACTTCACTGGAATGAGATTGAGCTTATTAGTTGACAACACAGCTTTAATTGGCAGTGACTGTTCAGATAAATACGGCGTTATAATTTCTTTAACAAAAATTATAAAACATCTTTAAAAATTACAGTTTATCCAAGTAGCACTTTTTATTATAATACTAGTCTAAAAATTAAAAAATAAATGTGCAACAGATGCAAGAACGAGTGAATTTTCATCTATTTTTTGTGCTGAATCTGAAAATCAAGTAAGTTTTTCTCCATCACCCTTCATTTTTCTGTTCCACCTTTCACAATTGCTAGATAATGGTAAAATACAGCTGTAATAGATAAAACATTAAATCTGGATATGTTGCACTTATAAATGACTTCTTCCTTTCACCTGCCTTGGTAATGCTGCTTCATTCATGTATATCAATAGAAGTGGCCTTTCTGCTTATCACTCACAGCAGCCAAATTTGTTGGATATAGGTCAAGATGGGAACACAAATAATGAATTTTTAATACCATTTAGAAGCCTAAATTTCTATAGTTCAACAACTGATTTTGCACTAAAATTTACTATTTTCTTCTTTGTTACGCGGGTCGTCCACAAAGTAACCTCCATTTTGAAATAAAAAATAAACCAGTTGAGATACAAAAATTTTATTTTATACATGTTAAAACTACAGCTTTTCTCTACTTTTCTACTATTCACCATACAAATTCAAGGACTTATCATATCTTAACAGTTTTTGAAATTCCGTCTTTAAAAAAATCTGCCGCCTGAGAACATAGCCAACCTGTCACAGCGTTTTGAAGCTCTTCATCACTCGCAAACCTCTGAGATGCAAGCCACCGCTTCATGTACGGGAAAAGATGGAAATCACTGAAAGCCAAGTCCGAGCTGTAGGGGGGGGGTGGTCAAAAACACCCCATTTGAACTTTTCCAAAACTTCAGTTGTTCTTTGAGCTGTGTGAGGGCGAGCATTGTCATGGACAAACACAACGCCAGATGTCTGTATACTACGAAACTTGTTTTGTATCGCTCGTCGTAGCCGTTTTAAGGTTTCACAATAAGCTGCAGCTGTAATGGTCGTACCACGCTCCATAAATTCAATGAGCAAGATGACGTTATCATCCCAAAAAACTGTAGCCATCAATTTTCTCGCTGAAAAAAATTGGCGAGCTTTCTTTGGCTTGCTTGGCGAAGCGATATGACATCATTGCATTGACTGTTGTTTTGATTCAGCATTGGGATAGGCTACCCAAGTCTCATCTCCTGTAACGATCCTGTTCAAAAATATTTCTCCTTCAACGTCATATCGAGTAAGAAAGTCTGTGGCAGAACTCATTCTTTTCATTTTGTGATCATCGGTGAGCACTTTTGGAATCCAACGAGCACAAAACTTGTGATAACCTAGTTTTTCTGTCACTATTTCATGCACAAGACTTCGAGAGATTTCAGGAAAATGATCTGAAAGTTCCGAGATTGTGAAGCGACGGTTCTCGCGAATTTTCTCATCCACTTTGTTCACCAAGTCATCACTGACGAGAGATGACCTACCACTCCGGTCTTCATCGTGAACGTTCGTTCTTCCATTTAAAAAAAAAAACCCCCATTGACAGACTACACCTTTGCTCATAATGTTTGGGCCATACACCGCACTCAATTCACGATGAATTTCACCACTTTTCGACCACAGAAATCTTATTACACCACGCACTTCACACTTGGTGGGATTTTCTATTGCGGCGCTCATGTTTTTACGTTATAACAAAAGCGCGCGATCGCACGATGCTCTCCCTTGCACGGCTAGAAGGGAGAACTGAACGGCTGCGTACACCGATGTGAGAATGGCGGCGCTACCCCCCTACTTATCGCGCCACGCCCAAACGGCGGTTACTTTGTGAATCTCCCTCGTATTTTTAAGAAAACCACACACTACATCCATAAATGACTTCCATACCTCTAGCTCTAAACATTTTTACATTGGATAATTTTTACACGATCAAGATTGCCAGTTCATTATGTATACAGGCTTAACATAATAGCACTGAAAAAACACTATTTTGATTCTTAATTAAAAAATCAACTGTATAACTAACAGAAAGTAACTTGACTTGGACAATATGAGACATACTACCACAGACAAGTTTATCCACTGATGGCTTAATCTACACTGAGAGATCAAGTGTTTTCAATAAGATGGATACTGGTATCTGTCTAAGATGATTCATTTTTCAAACTGCATTACCATTTTGGTAGTTTTCAGTAGTTTACAATATTGTGTAATAGATTGAAAATAAAAATTAATATCTTAATTGCTCTATGTTTAATTAAATGACCCTAAGTTTAAGAAGTATTACCACATTGTAAATATGATTTTTTGGACTAGGAGACTGACAGACTTACCTTGGTATGAGTCCACTCTGTAGTCTTGAAATATAAACACATAAAATCACTTAAACAATGATATATTTCAACCACACAGTGGTCTTTGTCAATCTAAGAGAAAACACAAAAAGAATGAAATAAAATAATTATAAATTGTAATCACAGATTGTGTAGAGTAGAAATCAGATGTCACAGATGCACAGATTAAAGATATATATATATATATATATATATATATATATATATATATATATATATATATATATATATATTGTTTCCATGAGCATATGAGTGATTATAGTTTATATAAGTCTGTCAAGGGAAAAGAGATTGGAGATGTCTAAGGCTATTAGGGGGGGGGGGGGAATGAATGGATTTATCTGATGTTGAGGTTAGGGGATTCTCTGGACTTGGTATACCACTGGTATGATAGTTCCCACCTTCTCAGTTCTGAGGGATTGCAGTCATCAAAAGTTGTGATGTTGTGACTCGCAGCATGTTGAGCTATACTATAATCACTCATATGCTCATGGAAACAATATATATCTTTAATCTGTGCATCTGTGACATCTGATTTCTACTCTACATAATCTGTGATTACAATTTATAATTATTTTATTTCATTCTTTTTGTGTTTTCTCTTCGATTGACAAAGACCACTGTGTGGTTGAAATATATCATTGTTTAAGTGCTTTTATGTGTTTCTATTTCAAGACTACAGAGTGGACTCTTACCAAGGTAAGTCTGTCAGTCTCCTAGTCCAAAAAATCTAAATGATCTTTACCAACCAAAACTAACCTAAAAATATATACACATTGTAAATATGTTATAATTAAGTAATATATTTCTAATTAACTTTGAAAATAACTAATGGAATTAATATTGTAATGATTATATCTATGTTTATTAATATAAAAATATTGTTAAATGAATTCAGTTGAGAAGGAGAGGAAGTGCTGCATTTGCTGGGAAACAAGGGTTCATTACACTCAGAGATTTGTTCCGATGGGGGGAGCGATACCGACTTGCTCAGCAAGGCAAAGAGAAGTCTTTTTATGATTGGGATCAACATATTGCTGATGAAGGTAATTTATATATAAAAGAAAGATTAAGAAAAATAAGTTTTTTTTAAAATTATAAAACAAAACAGATAGTCTAGCTACACATATATTGTCATATTTTGCTTTTAAATTCCTTGATATATTCAAACAAATTTTGAAATTTTTCAGTTTTACTATTTTCAAAAAGTATCAATTAATGTCAGGAGTCTAATGTTCTTTCATTAATTATTGTTTATTCCTTTATATTGTGTCCTTCATCTCTAAATTATTTTTAAAGTTTTAAAAAAATTTTGGCTAAAATTCAGGGCACGTTTGTTTTTTTTCAGTAAGATAAATAAGTATTTGAATAATGTCTTCTATGGTTTCCATTTTCTGTGATTTTATCAATTTTTTTTCTTTTCCTTCATCGTGTTTCTCAACCATACTCTCTATGTTATTACAGATTGCAAAAAAACAGGAATATCAGGATTTATACAAAAATAGTTAGAATCAAGAATATTCAGGATTATATGAGAATTATGATAAATCCATTATAAATTCGGGAATATTGTTGAAAGTCATAAAATATTGATATTTTCATTTAAATTAATTTGGTGCAATACATAAAAGCTACGTCATCTATCCACTGTTGTATATCTTAAGGAAGCATTTCCTGGCGACATTCTTTGGTTCTCATGGGACTAAGCTCACTGTCACCTGACAGTTGTCTGCACCACATACTCGTGGATAATTGATTATATAAATGTGTGTAAAATATAAGTACTAAATTTAATTGAGTAATTTGACCCATACACCCTTCTTATCTTATTACGTTTATACATTACATTAGTTTCTGTCTCATACATAATATTTTTAAAAAAACTACACGATATGATAGAATGTCACATTCACTGCCATAGACAAGCATTTCATCTCATGCTAGAATTTAAAAAATAATCTGTAATTTTTATAACTAGTTCCAAATATCTATTTATGAGACACTCAAATTTTGAAGTGCAAAATGGCATTTTTAATGATACCATATAGGGTTAAGTCAGATGAGAATTGCGTGGAAGTTTTATAATACTTGTCTATAAAAAAAAACTATAAAAGATCAGACTCAAAAGAAAAGTTGTAAAAAACATTATCAGATAAATAATAACAATACTGAGAATAATATTTCCAACCAGAAGATGAGAAAAAACTAATCACGTCATCAGCAATAACAATTGTGGGTTTTGCAGCAATACATGGTATATTGTAAAGCATCTAGAAGAAGAATAAACTAATCAATCCCAGGTGTCCTCTCCTGTGATTTGTTATAGAAGTCTCTGATTGGTAGTAAATTGGATAGTTTTAAACCAGTAGTATTATGGGATCACATTGGGTTTAAATCATAAAATCTAAACCCCATTCATAACAGTTTTCTACTCTGTTCCACAGAATAAAATAAGTTATCACTGTCAGTTATATGGCAGCAGCCATATCTCACTCAATTATATACAAACAAAATATTATACACATTATGCAAATAATAAATAAAATATGATTCAACTAATAAATAATGAATCCCACTCAAAATTAAAAATTTTGTGAGATTGTAACTGACTGGTAAAATAGCTTCAACAAGTCAAATACAACACACAAACAATATTATCAATACCTTTGACATGAGTTGTGCTTAGCCTAATACTTTACTAACATAACACTTCAATAACTCTTTCTTCATGATAAAGTTGTATCTTGGTAACCACTAAATTTTTGTTACTGTAATTTACACTAATCAATTTTTTATGTCTGGGAACACAGTGGAGTCTTTTTATTAGGCCCTGGCTACAAAAAACACACCCTCGTTCTCCTACTCATCATTACCTGCTCTGTCTTTGTTTATCTTTGTTTGTTTGGGTCATGAACAGTTGTGATGTTTAGATATAGGAAACTGTTTAGATGATACTGATTTCTAACATATTGCCCATTTCATATCTAGGTTTTGTACTGTATTGAACTTGAGAGTTTTTAATGGCAAATTAAGTGACTGTTCTGGAGCTAATGATACATGAAAACATTTCTGACGAAGATACTATAGCTTAGATGTTGAAAGTGGTTTATTTAGAAGCAACAGGTTATGTTATCTTATGATATTGTTAAAAAAAAAAAAAAAAAAAAAAAAAATGTCCACTTGCATCACATTGAGATTATTGTACATCTGAATTAAATATTCAACTTAATTGAGGTACTTTTGTGTGATCATGTCGTGATTGACCTGCACAGTTTGCCAAATCACTAATAGAGGTTATTTTGGAATTCCAGAACCAACTAGAATTTTTGAGCTGCGACTGCATCATTTGATTTGGATTTACACCATCAATAGAGTTATAACACCTATGATCTCTAGTCATGTGTCCAATCAAGCATTCCCAAATTAACGCATGAACATGAGGGCATAATGCAATTTATAAATGACTCCATAGGGGGGTGTCCAAGACTTCTTATTGGATTGATTCTGGCAATGGTTCGACAAAAAATTACATAGCCTTAGCCTCTGAAGTATTGCAAAATTAAGCTTTTATGAAACATATACTTTGTTTTGTTCCTCATATCTCATTCTTGGAACCACAATGATATATTTCGAGCTTCCACTAAATTCCAGCCTATTTCTATTTGAGCCTATTTTATCTGTTTGAAAGAAAATGAGCCGGGGTTTCAAGAAGTGTTAATAGCCTTACAGTATGCAAAAGAAATGAGTTGGGCTTCTATGAAATGTTCATATTAATATGGTATGCAATAGAATTGAGTCAGGCTTCCAAAAAATGTTTACAGCCCCCACGGTATGCAAAGGAAATGAGTCAGGGTTCCAAGAAATATACATATAAATATGTTACACAAAGGAAATGAATCTGGTTTCCAAGAAACGTTTGCGATATGCAAAGGAAATGAGTCGGGCTTCCAAGAACTGTTTGTATAAAGTTCTATAAACTTATTTATTACATTTTCATTTATAGTATTAGGGTTCATTAAAACTCCTGTTTTTTCTAATGCACAGGACCTTATTTCTGTTTAATCCGAGAGGGTCTCAGTCCCATCTAACTCAAATTTTTGAGACTACTGTATATTCACTTTTCCTGGTTTAGTAAAGGAATCATTTAATTATAACAATAATGCATAGTTTTATTTTAAAATGTTTTTTTATAAATCAAAAATCGATAAAAAATTGTACTAATCTAATTTTGTTATTTTTAATAAAATTACAAAATTAAAGTACAATCACTCTAATTTGTCACCTTCTGTAATTCGTCACAGTAATAACAAACATCGTCTGCACTGTCAAGTAGTATAGGTGACTTGAGATTACAAATTCTTTAGTATAAAATAAAATGACAAACTTTTTTAAAACCGTTAAAAGATTTAAATACTATGTTTTTTTGCTAATGTGATTGTTATTATAAGGTACTGTAATATTTCTTTTTAAAATGTCTTTATACTGCAGGGTGCTAGTGTTTTTATAGTGTTTTTGAATTACACTTTCATCTTCATTTTCACAAAGTGCACGGATTGGAGGATTTGAAAGGTTAAATCTAAATAAGTATTCCTCAATCACGGGATGACCAGATTGTGCTTCACCCCCTAAACAATCGGAAGTGAAACTTCCCTGCATTTGTCTTCACTCAATGGTTGAGGCTGAAATTGGAAAAGGTGACAACCTTTGGCCTCTTATTCCCTAGAATCAGCCCAACAATATTTGAAGTGTTTATTCAAGCTTTTACAATACGTGAGTTGATACTTGGTTTTAAATGTTGGTACATATAAAATGCCATTTTAGCTTTTTCATCAGCTTGTTCATTTATTGATATTCCACAATGCTTGGGTACCCAATGAAGGGTTATGTCCTTCAGGTCATTTTCAAATTTTCTCATTTCAGCAATTCGGAGTAGACCCCTGGGTATGAATTTAATAGAGCCTGGAGAGCAGATCTGGAGTCAGTGAATATGCATATTCTCTCTCTTTTGTTCCAAAGCAACTCGGCATTTAGTGGCAGAAGCTATGTGTCCATACTGGAGTGCAAGTTTGCAGGGGCCTAAAACCAGATATCAGTAGTTTTTGTTGAAAAAAACCTGCTCCGGATATTTTGCTGAAGCATCTAAGAGCCATCGGTGTAGATTCTAATATGATCTTAGAAAATATTTTAAATTAAGTATTTTTATTTTACTAACAACGTTTTATTTTTGTAATGGTGAACGAGTATTTTTTCATGTAGAAACAAAGTTAGATTCAAATAGGTTATTTATAAAAATAAAAACATTTTATGTTTTTGCCTGACCTGGTCCATTAATTTGAAAAAAATAATGTTGTTTTATTGTCCTCATATTGATAGGCCCCACATCTTGATTATCTCTCCCTACAGCTCTTTATTGTAATAAATCAAACATCTAGACCTCCTTACCTCTTTTGTAGTTTATCAATTTAAGAAGTATATTAAAAAAATGTTAAACCTTTTATTATTTACATATAAAACATAACATGTATTGACTAAGATTAACAACTCACCAAACTTAATCTGTCTGACAGCTGATACTATGAAATACAATCATGCATTTGATACTAATTATATCACTCCATCTGTCTTTGAGAACTGTACAGCAATAGACAGCAAATAAGCAAAGCATCATTATTTTTAACATTTTTTGATTGACAACATAAATAAATGTGATAGAAAATATTGGAGGTTTGTCTTTTTTAAACAATTGTTTTTTATATAGACCAAGGTTTGTTTGAGGGCTGAATCACATCGTTATTGAACTTAGACACAGTTTGTTTGAACAAACATAGAAGACAAATAATCATATTTTATGTTTAATAGCACATATTCTAAACATTAATACAATATTTTTATGGTAATCAAATTTTTAAACAAATTTTCCTTTTTAGGATTTTTAGTTTTAGCGGGTAGAGTGCGTAAAGTGGAAGAGAATGAAATCATCATCCAAGTTATCGAAAAATACATCAAGAGAAAAGTTGATCAAGAAAGACTTTTTACATGTAAGTATATAATATCTGTTCATTTTCAAAAATTAAAAAAATGTTTATTCACATTTAAAAACAACAGTTATATAATAACTGAATAAACAATATTTCAAGGACAACACTGTAAACATATATCTTGATATTAACGAGTTACAATTTTTATTTTTTAATTATAAAGGATGTAAAAATGTAATTTAAAAAAAGTAAAAATACTATAATAAAAGTATAATATAATAATATAGTACAGTCAACTCCCGATTATCCGGGATAATTACCGGCAGGGCCGTCACGGATAATGCGAAATCACGGTTAAAACAAATACCATAATATCCACAGCCCTACTTCTACCCAATGACTGTAAAAACAGCTGATAAATAGTACCGCCTCCTGTTGTACCGTCACTACTGTACAGTTCGTTTTGATCAGAAGCAACGCATAGACCGACCACTGAGGAAGGGTAGTGTTTACGTTCGACTCGAGCGATCGCGTAATTCACCGAAAAACGGCCGCTCGTGCTCGGGGTTAGCGCAACTCCATGTATCACGTTGGATGCTTCGATGTGCTCTGATCTGATAGCGTGAATTTATAAAAGGCCAACAAGAAATATAACGTAAACTCAGACATGCTGACCGAAACTCCACCTGCGAGTGCGCGTCGCGCGGAAACAGGTAGGAAGGATTTAGGACACGGGATGGCGACTGCGGGCGAGTTGACAGTCTATAAATTATTCCGTAAAGGTTCTGTACGCCCCAACGACCGCCCGCGCTCGCATCCGTTCGTCGCGTTCACATTTGACTCCTCCCGCCCCACTGCTTCAAGTGGAGCTGACGGTCCCGGTTGATCCGCAACCCGGTTGATGCGATCCCGGATAATCGGGAGTTGACTGTATAATAAAATACTATAGTTAAAAAGTAATTGATTTCATTCAAAGTTGATTACATTGTAAATTAATTACTTGTCAGTTGTTCAAAATAGAAACCGTTGAAGTATGACAGATGTTTCATTTTTTTACTGTCTTTGTTAACTGCCTACCTAGAAAGATTTAATCTTGGATACTAAAGAATCATTACAAAATATTGGAATTTTTATCCTTTCCATAACAAATGAGCTAGTATTATAGTAAATATGATAACCTAGCACAGAATTGCCAAGATGGGTTACCATGGTTTCTTCCTGAAGAAATGCAGCCCCTTCTAGAAGAAGTATCATTGTTTGGCAAAGATTCCTATCTCTATAATTACCAAGGTTCTGCTTACACTTAGACCATCTGTATTACTGTATTCTTGTTTTGAATGTTTGGACTGGAATTGATTATAGCTATCTCTGTAATCTGCACTAGGTGAGGCATATTGGCGGAATATTTATCAAAGAAATTAGAACAGTATACTTTTACTCAAAAACAGTTCAACATTTTCTTGAATGATTATTGGATATATGATTCCTGCAAACCTAGGCTCTCTGCTTTCTGCAAACTTATTCTAAATGCTTCATGCAAACCTTGGCTCTCTGCCTTTTGAGAAAAAATATACTTTAAAAATCTTATTCTTTTCAGATATCATTTTAATCTTCACAAATGCATTTAAGAAGTACATAATATTTTTGGTAGAACATAGAAAATCCATTTTACGTATTAAAAAAGACGAGTGAAAAGTCAATTTTTGATTGATCGATTCTTCACCTATTAACAAACATACTCCTACAATAAACAAATTACATTTGCTTACCAAATTATATCAAAATATGACGTTTCTAAAGTCACTATGATTTTGACCTGAATAAACAATGGAAATTCATTACAAAACCAAAGTAAAAGTAAAAGTTGTATGAAAATTAATTTTTTACTTAGTAGATATTATAGCTAGTCATTTTTACATGAGGACCTTTATTGGGGCTCTTAATTTTGTGAGTTTAAAAACACATTTTTTGTAGTTTAAAAGATACAAAGGTTCCAATACAGCACACTCCTCGGGTCGTTCCCCCCTCGCCTCCCCAGTATATCAACCACCGAGGGGGGGCACATACGTTTTATAATCACCCAAGTACCAAGAACAATAATCTGAAATAAAATTGCGTTATGCTTTCAACCCTTTTTAGATCCTGGGTAAGAAGTCCGGTCTCTAATTGTAAAATAAACATATATAACCTCTAAAACACTAAAATATATATTTTATTAATTGAAAATATATAACATTGTAATATTTCAGACACACTGTATCATTAACCACTCAGAAAGAGAAAATGAAGTGAGTTATATATGTGTATAAAGAATAGATAGCTAAATATCAGCTATACATGTTAAGGAAGATATAATTATCTGATACAGTGTTTGTTTAAAAATATTAATAATATTTTCATGCTATAACCGTCATCAAAAGAGGTCATGTTATGACTAGCTACATGTGGCCCTATCTATAATCTTGGTTTTATTGTTATTTCTGTGGCCATTCATTCTGATATTTATACTATCCATGGTTAGACATATGTACCTTAAAGGGTAAAATTTACATTGGAGATGGTATATGACATTTTAATGTGTAAGTATGATGACCCTTGATTTTGAAGTCTGCTTTGGTTGTTAAGTTGTTGAAATTATTAGTTAGGAGTTGTTTTAACTTATTGGTTATATCTTACAACTAGGTCAGTGGCACGAACAGGACCCATGTGGCATTTGTATGGCTTTTCGATGACTGCCATGCTACATAATTAATTAAAGAATTGCAACCCCTTAGAACCGCAAAGATGAAATTTATACTAGTGATTCATCAAAACTCTGTTTCCACAACAAAAGATAACTCCATTAATTTTCTCCTTAACCTCAACCTCCATTCACCTTGTCTTGTCAAAATTTAAATACCACCAATAAATAAGTTGTTATCATAAATATCTAAAAGTTTAAACAGACAATATATGAGAGGTGTCTATTTAAACTATACATCTGTGGACCTATGACATTTGGATGACTAACTTCAGCTTCTCCCTCTGATTGACAAATGATATAATTTGTCCTACATATATCATTATATTATTATTTAATGCTTATGTGCCTGTCAGTCTCCTATCTATTAAACAATCTCAAATAAGCTTTAAGCTGTACCAGAAATAACCAACAATATTTTAAAAAAATGTTTTAAGTATCTGAAAAATAAGATTTTCAAAAATGTCTATCACTAGATTCAGTATTTTAATTTGATTTCATTACAGTAAATGAAAATACTTCACCAGTGACAAAACATATTTTAGAAGCTATAGTTGACCAGCCTCTCCCTAATCAGTTTGACCACATTGTCTGGACTTTTAACCTAAGAAAACTAGCTGTTCTTGTAGGTAAGTTTTCCTAACATTCAATTATTATTTATTAATTTTTAGAACAAATATATGTTAAATTCTGATTACAACTAACCAAAGAATAACTGTATTTTTCTCTTTTATTCTTTCTTTAAGATAATCATAAGAATCTTAGTTAAATTCTTAACTTAAAATATTTTTTCATTTAGATATATCTACTGAGTTATAAAAATTTATTAAACACAATTTTTGTTATGTAATAGAAAAAAGTAGCACACAATTTATACATATTTAAAAAGTCCTATATTTATTTCTTTAATTAATTGTAAAAAAATAAATACATTTTATGAAAATCAATAAAGAATTTGTAGTGATCGTTTAGTTAATATGCCAAAGTTAATAATTATTTAGTATGTGTTTTGTATTATTCTTGAATTTTGAAAAACCACTTTCATAAAAATAATGATAATAGAAAGCTACCTAGAAATGATAGTTGTGATTTTACACTTCTAATAAAACTGTCATTCATGGTTTTAGAATTGAATGTTTTTTAGTGGTATGTTTTTTCCTCGTTTCACGCTCTTAGAATTTATTAGAAACTTGAATGGTTACTGTACGCCTTATGGTTCCCTAGTTTCACTTTATCGGGACTGTAATAGTAACGCATTTCACACTATTATAATTTTGGAGTGATATACTAGCCATTTATTAATTACAATTGATATTTAAGAAATTTATTGAAATATATTAATTTTTTTTCAATTATTGTGTTGTTATACAGTTTATAATGGTCTGGAATTATTTATTTTATATTTTCTGCTTGCCTAGCCTCTGGTACGTTTTTACATATAATTTTATTTTAATTCTGAATACAAATAAAATTATTCCTTTGTAATAGAAACCTATTTGTTACAAATTAAGTCTGTCGTTTACTGGACAGCATTATCTGTTTACACAAAGCTGATAACCTCCTTGCAAACCTTTGGCTTCGCTCTCGTCTACTTTGGAAATCGTCTAGCTGCTTTATTTTAAAAATTCAAATAATATTTAAAGATTTAGTTCTATCCAAAATCTGCTACTTTGAGACAGATTTGGCTGTCTCAATACGTATATACTCTTCTTATATTTGTCTTGTACAAATTTTCATTTGACTAAAATCCATTTCATCCAATCAAGTTCAAATACATTTTTTAAAACCTATAGTGGATGAGAATTGGTGTTGATATACATTTTTTTTCTCAAATATATTCAATAACTAAAGTTTAAAATCTTTATGTCTTTGTCGTATTCAAACTGAGGAATTACATGTTTAAAATCCAGCACTTTGGCACTGAGCCAACTTTCTCATAGCTAGCTAATAATCAATTACTTAAATATCTACATGAAACTATAAGTGAAAGGTTCCTTGTGATAGTGAAGCATTACAAGAGGTGGATAGAATGAGAAGTTATAGACTACCATATACAGTAGAGTCTCGTTAATTCAAGGTAGATGGGGCCAAGATCCCCTTGGATTACCGAAAACTCGGATTACATGGAAGTAAGTTCCTGTGCATTAGCAAAAATGGAAGAACTTTATATGAACATTTCTTGGAAGCCCGACTTATTTCCTTTGCATACCGTATTGATATAAACATTTCTAGTAAGCTAGACTCATTTCCTTTGCATACCATATTGATATAAATAATTCTTCGAAGCCTTACTCATTATTTTATTTCGAATAGATAAAATAGGCTCGAATTATACGGAAGCTCGAAATATCAGGATTCGGATTTTCGAGACTCTACTGTATTAGTAACAAAAAAATAAAGAAAGCAAATAAATAATAACAAACAACAATAATAGTCCAACGCCGTATACTGTATAGAGAGGATAAATGGAAAATTGCAAGGAAATTTGGTTTCTATTTCGCCATTTAATATTGTGATTCTGTTATATATGTACATACATAATTATAAAAACTGTAATCATAAAATTAAAAAGTAACTAAAATAAAAATTGTCTTGTCCACCCCAGTAAGAATTGACTAAAAATTTTAAAAAAATTTCTATATTACTTGTAACTAGTTTTCATTTATATTATTTAAATTTTATTGCAAAATACTATTTTATATATTGACACTTTTGAGGTTTGTTGCTTTTGAATAATCATGAGGTAAATAAGAAAATATTTGTGGTTAGTGGGAGCTATTTTTTTCATTAGATACAAAATTCTGTTCTGTTTGAATTTTATAACTAAATTTAGTTATATTACTCAGGCCTGAAATTTTTGATTAAACCTGATTAGATCTTGTTTCTGGTATGTTAAAATTTCTTTATCAAGGGTATAATTCCCGCACTAGTAATCTGTCAGTCTATCTGCGAATCGGATATTTGTATTGTCACTGACTCAAAATCACCCCTTCAGGCTCTGCTGTTGCCATACACTATGTCATGCTCCTTTAAAGTTGTTGAATCGAGGAGGTTAATTGTGAAGTTGTACAACAAAGGCAAAAGGATAATCTTCCAGAGGGTCCCTGCCTATTGTGGGTTGAGAGGGAATGAAGAAACTGATGAAGTAGCAAAATTTGAGTCAGCAATGCAACCTGCTGACCGAGAGATATACTCCCTCTTGTATTGTCAAAAGTCGGCAGATATTTTTCAGGAGAAAGAGGACTGAGAAGTGGTCGCGATGTCCTGTTGGTCGATCCCTATTTAATCTTCAGAAAGAACTGGTAAAAAAAGACAGGTATAGAGTAGTCAAGAGAAATCTATTTACTTTCTCTTGAACGAGCAAGAGCTCGGACTGGACCTTTTAACCCAGACCTTCCTTTACCGGTTCAATTTAGCGGTATCACCTAAGCCAAAGGGAAGAAGAAGACCTGGAGTACGTCCTCATTGAATCTGTTACCCCATTCTGGCCTGGGACCTTTTAAAGCCAGCGACTTTGGACATCAACACCTTACTCACAAACAAAATTTATTGGAACTCTGCAACGAGAAATTATCATGGACATCGGACCATTAGCTACAATTGAATCCACTGGACACCTGCTGGAAGAAGTAAGAAGTCAGTAAGCAAGTAAGGGTATAATTAGTGCTTATGAGTTTATCATGTTGTCTATGTATATTGCTAAAATTTAATTATTATAAAACATATTTATATATTTTTTGAACAGGAAAAGCATGCGAGTTCCAGGAGCCTGTGTTACTTGTAGGTGAAACCGGTTGTGGAAAGACTACAGTATGTCAGCTTTTGGCTGCAGCCAAGAAACAGATATTATTGAGTGTCAACTGTCATCAGCATTCAGAAAGTTCAGACTTTTTAGGTTCCTTACGACCCGTTCGAGACCGTTCAGATCAGGTTAAAATTTATAATAGTATTTTTAGTGTCATACTGATCTCCCATTCCTAGGATAGTTACATAAATTTTTGTTTTAAGGAATAACAGAAAACTGTTACCCTTAAACTCTTATTAAACAGTATAAATTAGCAGAAAATTATATGTCATAATAGTTTTAAGAAGCTCTTTTGTATTCTGACATTTGTAATGATTTATTTTTATTTTCTTATAATTGCTAGTTTTAATTTTTCAAACAATTATATAAAAGGTTTCTGATTGATATAAGATACAGTGCAACCAAAATGAAACAAAAATCTTATTTTAGGATTTGTATGTATGGTAATTTCATGAAAAGAGACCAGATTATTATCAAGGTAAGCTTGTCAGCCTCGCATATGTGTCTGTGTGTGTGTGTGTGTTGCGACGGTCTACCTACCCACCTCCAACCTTTGGATCCACATTTACCTGTAAACAGCAGACAAAGCTAAAATTTGAAACAAGCATATCTAACATGAGCCATAACCTGTACCGCGGCTTGCCAAATTCTGCCAGAGAACCAGTCACCGGACTTTCATTTTAAAAACCCAACTTACTGATATTTAACCCTTTGAGTCTCTATATCCCAGAGAATATTTTATTTAAAGGTATCGCATTTTAATGACCAGATTGTAGGATTATATAAGAAAACTATTTAGTGAAAAATAAATATAACTGTTAGTCGTAAGTTAGTAAAAACCATCGATTTTTATTTATATAAATTATTATCTAGTATAGGAATTTTACTTCTTATTTAATTATACAAAAAAAAAACTATTTTAAAATTTAAAGTTATCTCAAATTTATTCAAAAAGATTTACTATAAATTTCAATATTTAACGTTAATTGTTATTGTTAAATCTAACCTGTAATACCTATAACAAATCAATAATATAACCTGTAAAGATATATCAGAAACAAAACATATTATAACATCGAAAGATATACAATATTGAACAAGGGTATGTTTTTAATTACCTCTATTTTACTAATGTGGTGCTATTTACTTACAATTCATTTTTTATTTAAAATGTTTTAAATAATTCAATATCTATGCAAGGTCATTTGTAAAATACCTCTGAAGATGATTACTTTGTAATCGAAATGTACATTAGGTTAAAATAAAAATTGTTGAATTTGTGGTAAGAGGTTGTTTTTATTTAATATAAACAAGTATCAACATTTTAAAACTTATTTGAAGGACTTGAGACTTAAATAATTTTTATTTTTGAATATAACTCTTTATGCATTGATTTATGTTCATATTGATAGATTAGTTCTACTGACCTATGCGTTTAAGAGAAAATCATAAGTTCCCATAAATTCCCGGGAATTTTACATCACTAGTCATTAATCACTCACAGTTTATAAAAATAAAGGAAGCCGAATATTTCTCCATTCTTCCGTTTAGTTTCAGACTGCCCTTGCTTTAGCGTCCTTTCAGCTAGCTGATTTTTGATATCCCTCACTATGCACTTATTTCACCTTTCAACAAATAAGAAAATGGTTCAAATCGTAAGACGGCTTGTGCTCTAATTTCTTCATTCTAATCTTTTAAAAACAAATTATCTGTTTTCAATTCAATGCCTCTAACTTTCTTTTGGTGCGGTTAAACGATTTTTCATAATTTGAAATTTTCTCAGATTTTTTCCACGGATCACAATGAAATGTCGACGGTGTTTCTACTAGAAAATTGACATTTGACATAATTAACATGGCCTTTGTTGCTAGGAAATTACATCCCATCTCTCTCAAAATTATTTTTGTTTTAAGTTGAGAAAAAAGTTATTTTTTAAAAATTTCAAAATTTAAACTTTAAATTTCTCCTTTTATATCTTTCCACTTGATGGGACCGTTATAGTGTTTGTGTGTTTGTTGCAAGAATAAGGTTCCTGTGTTATATTTAAGCTTAATTTTTGAGTTGAAATCGTCTCTCGACTTAATTTTAAAACCAACTATACTAACTGCAAGCTCAATATTTATTTATTTATTGTCAGTAGCAAGTCCTTATGACAATAAAAGATAGGGAGGGAGAGAGAGAGAGAGAGAGAGAGAGAGAGAGAGAGAGAGAGAGAGAGAGAGTGAGTGTGGTATGGTTGGTTGTAGTGTTGAAGTTAAGATTATCATTTTCTTGTCAACACATTTAGTTTACGCACATATTTAATAAAGAGGATTATATTATGCTAGTTTGCAACTTTTCACCAATCTATGCTATTGGTTTTATCAAAAACTACTACGTGTGTTCACCACTGAAAGAAATTTTGTATAAATGATCAAGTATTGAATAATATCTCTATTACGTTACAAGTATTAATTATAATTTACTTATATTTACAGATGGATGGTGGTCCAGGAAAATTGTTTGAATGGGTTGATGGACCTCTGATAGAAGCATTGAAGAAAGGTCATATCTTCCTAGCAGATGAAATTTCATTGGCAGATGATAGTGTCTTAGAGAGATTGAATTCTTTATTAGGTAAATGTTATTTTATAAAAATGAAACCAGAGTTTTTACGTATTCCAGGTAGACACTCGTCTATCTCAAGTTAAGACAGGTAATCATTATGTATTTTAAAGGAGGGAGTTGTGCTCCTTCCTAGGTCTTGCCTTATTACATCTCTTCATCACCCTTCTAACAGAGATAAGTGGTAATTAGATACTTTCTTATGGACCTCAATTAAGAGAAGGTTCATTTCAGGAGCGTGAACCTTTCTAGGCGAAAAGGTCCTTATATTCCATAATTAACCTTATCTTACGTTAAATAGAGGTTATCAGTAAAATTGACTAATCACCTTAACACATTTATAATGTTAAAAAATTGTTTAAGATAATCTTTTTGAAGTCCTGGTAAATTATTCCTTATTTTAATGATAATTTGTGTAAAAAATATATGTCACTAGGCTAATTTTGTCCTGTTGTGATTTGGTAAAAAAAACTAGCAGTTCATGGTTTTTAGCTACATTATATATTTCTATATGGTTATATAAAAACCCAGGCAAAAATGTAGTTGGAAGTCATCCTATCTAGTAGGGAGAACTTGGCAAGTAACAACAAAAATTGCTACATTTTAGGAATCCTGTTGATATTTTATTCCACTGTATAGTGTTGGGACATTGCGGTTTAAACAGCAACTAACAATTACCTATTTTTTAAGCGAGTTGGTCACAGTAAATGGATATTTATTGATGAAGACATTAAGATCAAAATACGTTTCCTCACAATCAACAGCACTAATACTTTATGTTCTTCAAAAGTGGCAGAGAAGATTCTAATCATCATAGAAAATGGCACTTGTTTAGTTATTACACAGCTAACTTGTAATACAAATCTACATGCAGAATTCTTCTTACTGCACATCTATGAATCCAAAACATTGCTGAATGCTTCCAAACAGAAGGGTACGGGCTTCTGAGGAGGGCTACTCTCACTGATGATCTCCAGAGTGTGTGCTGCAAGTCATGGGCCTGGAGGTTATTCATTATTAACCCACTTGTTCAAAGGTCTTTTTACCTATTCTGGTAACTTATTTACTACTATTGCTATCAACTTGGCAAAAAACCACTAATATTGATATTTTCACCAGACGCGTTTTGCACTAGATCAGTGCATTGTTCAATGCTGTGAGTCGCGAACGAGACTGTTGCTCAGGTGTGTTGTATTAGTAAGTCTATTGTATATTGGTGTGTTATTGTTCAAAGAGTAGTTTTTAATTATGTGTTCAAATATCGTATTAGATTGTGAGCGTGTTTTGTCGTTTAGAATTTATTGTGGATGGTTTTTGTAGTGGTTGTATATATCATACTTTTCCATGTTTAGTTTTTTCTTTTTCTGATATAGTGAAGGACTTTGATATTGGTGTATGTGTGTAGTGTGTTCTGTATGTGAATGGCAAAGTTTGATTTAGGTTGTGTGTTTTTTATATCTTTAATGTGTTCCTTGTACCATGTGCTGAGGTTTCTCCCTGTTTGACCGATGTAGAAGCTGGAGCAGTCATTACATGTGATTTTGTATACTCCTGCCCTGAAAGTTTGTTTTGGAGTGTTTTTGATCAGTTTTTAGTTGTGATGGATGTTTTAAAGGCTATTTTGTATAGTGTTTGCAGAATGAGGAAGCTATTTTTGTGATGTGGTAATGTTATGTATTTTTGTATTTGTATGTTATTGCCGTTTTTTGTTGTGTTATGTGTTTGTTGTTTTTGGTGTAATGTTTTCTATCAGAGTGTGTTTGTATCTATTATATTTTATTTTATTTTTATATATTTTATTGTGTTGAGTTTGTTTATTTTGTCTTCGTTGTTCATGGGTATGTTGATTACTACAAAAACTGCAAGGATAATTTATTGAAAGATAGTACTCTTGCATTTTGATGATTTTCAAACTGACTGCGGAAATCACAGGGAACAGCAGTTATGGACTTGTCAATACGCATGGCTTAAGTTCCTGTGAGCCGTCCTATATTACACAGTTTGTTTCAAAATAAATGGATGGGTTGAGCTTTTCAGAATCTTTACTGCAAGAATGAATTTTAGTTTTCCACATGAAATGAACTTCTACAATTTAGCACTTCAAGCATGAGTAATAGTTTCTATCAATGCATACCAATCTTTCATACTATTAATCTGATTCTCCTTTATTCACCAGAATACCAGTCTTCTATTATACTATAGGATCCTATAACCAAGAAATATATTTTTTTTTATTGAGAGAAACTTATTTAGCTCTTATCATTAAAATATAAAATAACTTTGCAAAACTATATTTTTGGTCCAATAATTTTAAGTTTACCAACATATAATTAAGACATATAAGGGTAAGGAGAAACCACTCTCATGTTTATATTAATGCTCATTTATTGCATAAAAGCTAGAAGTTTGCACAAAGTTTTCTTAAAGTTAGTTAACTCTTTGAGTGCTGGCCCAGTTTCCTGGGTAGAGTACTGGATGTTTTTTGATGTTTGAAAAAAATCATATCTTTAAACCTATAAAAGTTTAAAAAACTTATACTTTTACTTTTTTTACAATTGTTCTGCAATAACACCACATCCATAACCAGAGTAAATCATTCAGTTTGTAACCCAAAGATTTTCTTGGGTATGTGGGAACATTGTTGGGTATTCATCTTCGCTCTTATAATTATTGTTACAATCCATAAACTAAATCATTTCATTATTATCAGGTGTAACGGCTACTTTATACTTCTGTAGTTTAGTAAAAGTGAAACAAAATTAGCTTGTTACTTAATTGAAACCTTCCAAAAACACCCATTTTAAACAAATGCAGATATAACATAATGAAAGTTGACGATAAAAGAAGTAATGATAATGATCTAAAATACTATTTTAAGTAACTTCATAGAGTCCATTTAAGTCACAAGCTACACTGATAATATTGTATAATATATTGAAAATCAGCAAAAATATTTTTTCTTGTAAAAGAATAATACTCAAGTATTTCAACCATGCTGTCTTGTATTTGATTAGCCTGCATATGACATGTTAACCTTCTACCAGCAGCAATTCTTAAACAATCAGTTAAGGCTATCTTAAGACCAAAAACAGTAAGAAAATTGTTCTTTTTTATTTCAGAATACATTTATAATAAGTATAATAAATAATTGTATAATAATAATAATAATAGTTAATAAATAATAATTAATTATATTATTTATAATATAATAATATTATAATAATTTTATTTATATAATGTATCAAAAATTGTTTGCATAAAAAATTTTCATTGTATCTCTAAAATTATTTTGAATGCCTTTGTGAAATGAAGCTAAGTCAATGAAAACATTTTACTGTCTTGACTTTATTGTTTTAAACTTGTTACTTAATTAGTTTATCTTTCTAAACATACCTACTTTATAAATGTGATCAAATTTATTTCAGAACCAGAAAGAAAATTGTTGCTAAGTGAAAAAGGAGCTGCTGATGAACAAGAAATCACAGCCTCAGAAAAGTTTAGATTCATTGGTACTATGAACCCAGGCGGGGATTTTGGCAAAAAAGAGGTACTGAAACTGAATAAATCTTGTTGAAAATAAATTACAGACTAGTTTCATTAACCAATTGATTAGTAAGTTTAGATTAAAAGTAGCAATAACAGTTATGGCTTTGGAATATAATGGACTATTATGAAATAAAACAACACTTTTATCTGTACATTCAATGCCTATCCTTTTGTCAAAGTCCAATCAGATACAAAATTAAAACCCCTGCAAATATCTGATAAAACTTCCTACTATATATGAATGATCGATGTGCTATCTGCCTCCATATTTAATAAAAACTCCATGCTTTGATTTTTCATTGTCCAGTTATATCAAAAGTAATAATCCTGATGTAGTTTACCGCCATGAGTTTTTGGCAATTTATAGATACTATCAATAAAGTGGAATTTTTTCACTGATGGGTGTAAACTGGGCAATGGCGTTTGGTTTGTATTTTTTGGGTTGGGATGCACCAATTGCCTTCAGCCTTCATTGTTTTTACAGCAGAACTCTTTGCAATTTGTGAAGCATTAAGTGTATTTCAATCTTGCTCTTCTCACTACCTTTGTGTTCCAATTCAAAAAGTGCTCTTCAGGATATGTTTTCTGTGAACCCTTTTAGTTGAGGATATTTTGTGCACAGTACACAAACTTCAATTAGATGTAGTTGGGGTGACATTTTGTTGAATTCCTGTTTACTGTTGAATACCCGGATATACAAAAGGAAATCAAGTACCGAAGAATCCTTCAAATACGGTGCCAACTACACAACATGTTATAACAACCAAATATGTGTGTGCATTTCAAAAAATTCACTACTCTGCCTTGAATGAGAATCTCAATAAGCTGAGAGAAATTTAAAACATAGTGTGTCTGTGGAGGTCATTTATTTGTTTAAAACATAGGGAGTAAATGGTAACCCGTCTTCATGTCAGCCACTCTTGTCTAATTCATGGGTATTTGAACGTTTCCCAGAGGATCTGGCATTATGTCTTTTCTGTGGAGATTCTATCACAATCAGGTATAATGTGGTAATTTGTCTAAAGTTTATGAAAATTTTAATTTACAAGGGAGTTTTGAGGTGGTTTTAGGTACGATGATGCATCCACTGATTGTGTCATGTTCTTACGCCACTTGAATATATATTATTTTTAAAAAAATTCCCATATTTAAATATGCTTTTAATACCAATTAAATATAGTGTATTCATATACTTTGTATGTGTAGATATTTGTTCCACGTTATATTTATTGTTAAACACCTTTTTTTATGCACTGATCGCTATTTGTTCTGTTATTTTTTAAGAGTTGAAAACTTTTTGTTATAGGTTTATTATTATTTATTGTCATATTTTTATTTATTGTTATATTATTATTTATTATTATGGTATAAATATAATTGTGAGTATTAAAAATAATTTTAAAATGTAATGAGAAAAAATGATCAAAATTAAACATATTGAAGTAAATATTTCTAAGCCATTCTAATTTAAATAGGGACATTGTGTTGGTGATTTCAGTTATCCCCAGCACTTCGCAATCGTTTGACAGAAATATGGTGTGAAAGTATCAGTGACAAAGAGGACTTTGTGATGATAATAGAGCATAATATGAAGTGTGGATTGTCTCTAGGGAACCAACAAGATGGATCTTCGGGCATAGGGAATTCAATTCTTGATTTTATCTCATGGTTCAAGCAAACTGATTTTGGAAAGAGGTAAACTAGGTTTGATAATCTAGTTGACTTAGGTTGAGATACTATTGAATAGAACAAAAATTATAAATATTATTTATATTATTTTTGTGTGTAGATATTTTAAAGTATTAAACAACTGTAGAAACACATTGTGTTTATTTTCAAATGCTCATGAAGTTTCTGAAAGCACAAAAGCATTGCTTTTTTAAGACTTGGTTTTGGCAAATGGTTTTATTTGGTGGCTCAAAAACACTAAGAAATTAGATAATGTAACAGCTGTGCTCACTTAACTGATGTAAGTAAAAATCCAAGTACACATACACACACATCCATACTAACAAAATGTGTTACTCTCCTGTGTATTACTCTGAAATTATGTTTTATAGTGTTCTCTAAGTAATAATTTCTTTCCACTTTCAAAAAGTCTTCACTCACTGATTTAAGTTATAAATTTGTTTCTGAAGAATAGGATTTTTTTTTTATAAAAAAGGAAGCAACTATAAAAATAGCTAACATGTGAATAAAAACAAACATCCTTTGATTTACATAATTTATTTTTTCCCAGAATTCACCTCATGCATCAAAATTCATGTAATTCACAAGCTCACTTTCTGGAAAGTATTCAGATTGTGAATGGTAAAATACTGAAAATATATTACAATTGAAAAACAATAAGTGAAAATACTGAAAACTCTTGGTTATTGATAAGCCAAAAAATTTTAAAAAAAACCTACTGGTAACTATCTGGCAATTGGTAAGGGTTGGATAACTTCCCCAGTTTTTGAAGCTTTAATTCATAGCTGGGATTATTAATTAAGAAGTAATAGAAAAAAATTTGAAGTAATTCTTACTAAAGTTAACTTAAAAAAAAAATATATATATATATATATATATATATATATATATAGTTACCCTAGAGGACAATTTATGAGATTGTGTGGTAACCATGGGAACAGTTTAAAGTTGTACAATGGAGATTTCGGCGACAACCAGATGAGGGGAAAATATACATATACATCTTTGAGAAATATATTTCTAGGTATTAGAAAGTTGGTGCATTGCCAAGCTGCGATATGGAGATTTACAGTTCAAATCCGGCTGGACCCCACAAATTTTATAATTTTATTATTGAATAAATATTTGAAAAATCTGTATTAACATCAATTGTCATCCACTATAGGTTAAAAGAACTTGATTGGATGAATAAAAACGTATTTTGTTAAAATTTGTACAAGATTATATCAGGAGAGTGTGAGCCAATAGAAGGAATTTTAAAAAAGTGAAAGAAAATTTGTATTATTGATTAATAATTGTCAAACCTGTTCAGTGATTGAAAATTATACTGGAAGAGATTTCCATTCTTTCAACTCTACTCCACAAGGTTACATCAATGATTTACAGACCAAATCTTTTACTATTGATTTTTTGATGGAAATAATAATTTAATCCTATTTTCAATTCCATCAACTTAAATGAAACCAGTTTGGAATAGTTTATGGTTTGTTTTAAACGCATTGAAATCTGCAATAAACAGAAAGGTGTTGCTAAAATCGCAAGTGTTAACAGATTGGAAATTGGAAACAGTATCATCTTCCTAAATTAAGGTGAATGATGGAGAAAATGTTATTGAGGAATACAGCATACAACTGCTGGCAATTGTTTATAATGTAGATATTATTGTAGAAGTGAAATGAGGCAATCTTGACTAGCTAGGAGACAAAAAAAATGGCAATTTAAATGTGAAAATGAGAATATAATTGATCGAGATTGGTGGTAGCTGAACAAGAGTGAATTTTGCTTTACTCTTAACAAAGTAGTTCTAAGTGGTAGCGGGATTAAATAATTTTTGAAATGAAAAACAAATTGTTATAGACTATGTTTTAAAATTATATTAAGATTTTTTTTTCAATGGTAAAGTATGTACACCTACTAATTCAGTTTGTTGTATTTTAAACTTTGGAACTTTACAACATATTTGTTGACTTCTTGTGTGAAAGTAATTTAAATAAATTCTTGTGTGTGTACTACTAAATAATAATTATGTTTCTAATACTGTGGCTAAAAACAAAAAAAAATTTTTTTCTGCGGCTAAAATCAAAATTTTTTACATTATTTTATATTTTGTTTGACATTTTGAAACGATCGAAATGTCTAAGCCTGAAGATGTATATAGATGTACCTTGACTTTTTTCTGGGAATGTTTACATAATTTGACCAGACAATAATTTTTATTCTGATTTAGGTTGTAATGAGGAGATTAGTACTGTAATACCAGGATTTTCATTGTTGTATTTCTTATGCAGGATGACTATAAGCGTGCGTGACATTTTAACCTGGGTAAAGTTCATAAATATTACCACTTCTCAAGATATTAGTAAAGGCAGACCTGAAGGACATTTAGATCTAGCTGCAGCCTATATCCATGGTGCATGTCTTACTTTAATTGATGGGTTAGGGAGTGGATCTTATATTGGTGATAAGTAAGTAAATATATATTGCCTGTAATTAATTTTGTATTAGTATACTTGATATGAAGTGTTTCTTTGTGAATAAAATAACCTACTTTAGAATTCCAAATTTTGTTAGTTTAAGAGTTATCCCTTAAAAATATCTAGAAATGATACTTTGTAAAGGTGTTATGTTTTGGTTTTAACCTCACTTACTTAGTAGTTTTACCCTAACTTGAGTTTTGAGTATTGTGTTTCCTTTTAATTACGACAATTACAACTTCATTGAAGTTATTTTGATTAGTATATGTTATATTTTTGTTCCTGATTCATAATTAGTATATGCAATTATAATCTGCCATGGTATTCTCAAAACAAATATAGGAGTTATCAAGTAGTTTAACTAAACCAAACATTTTTTTTTCAGTAATGATATGGTAAAAAACATGAGACAGTTGTGTGTTGAATTCCTAATCCGACAAACACAGAGCACAAGCGAGCATATATCAGAGCCTTTAAACATGTGTTTCTTCACACAAGACAAAACCATAATAAACATACCAGACCAAATAGATAAAGTGTATGGAATCCCTCCATTTTATATTTCAAAAGGTAAGACTGCATATGTATTGTAACATAATACAAGTAACATAATTTGTAAACATATATATAATTTTTATTATATAATATAATTTTGTAGTAGCTATGAACAGTGATGGTTACTGAAGTATAAGTGAACAATGTCGTTACAGTGTGCACAGAAACATAAGGCTTTAAATTTAGTTGAAAAAAGGGAGATTTTGGTCAAACTGAACAAAGGGGAGAGATTGGTTACACTTGCTAAAGAATATGGGGTTGGCTGCGCTACAGTTCATGACATCAGATAGAACAGTGAGAAAACGAAATCTTTTTTGAAGACCAATGACAAGGTAAAAACTGACAACAAAACTTTAAAGAAAGGGAAATTTCCTCAAGTTTAAGAAGCTCTTTATTTTTGGATTTCACAAGAGCTTAGTATACATACCACCACTTTCAGGTGAAATTCTTAAAGAAAAGGGTAAATTACTTTATACAAAAATTATGGGAAAAAAACAACTTACAGGCTATTATGGATTGGCTTGAAAATTTTTTTAAATGTTTTGGTATTAGGTTACTGAGTATGCCAGGTGAAAAACTATCATGCAATGTTGATGCAGTCTGACCATACAAAGAAAAATTCAATCTGTGGTTCAAGAACTTTCTTTGACTGGTGACCAAGTGTATAACACAGATGAAAGTGGTTTATTTTGGTGCCTGTTGCCCAAAAAAATCTTTGTTTACCGTTATGAGGCTAGTGCTCAGGATAAAAATTAGCTAAAGACAGAATCACTTTTATGCCTTGTTTCAATTTTAGTGAAAGACACAAATTGAATATATTTGTTCGTGATCAGTAACCCGAAAAAAGTAAGGCCATCAAAGACATTAACTTTCCTGTTGATTATAAAAATCAAAGCAAGGCACGGATGACTAAGGAATTGTTTGCCAAATGGTTTCATAAACCTTTTGTGCCATCAGTGAGAAGATTTCTTAAGAAACAGAGATTGCCGCTAAAAAGTTGGCTTTTTTGTACAAGTGGCATTGCCACCCTGAAGAGGATGATTTGAAAACAAAAGACTGTTTCATCCATGTAATGTTTAGGCCCCCAAATGTGACACCAAATGTTACAATCTGTGGACCAAAATGTTATTCAAACTGTTACAATACAGTATAAAAAAAAACCGTTTTGTCTAAGGATAGTAGTGCTACTAAATCATTAAAAAAGAAACAAATTTGAAGGATGTGGTTTTTTCATTTGCAAGTGTGCAGGAAAATCTCAGTGTGAAAGTTATTATTTGTTTAGGGAAAAACTTGTGGCTTAACCACAAAGGATTAATTTGTGGTCCTTTTCAAGTCATTATTAAACTCATGTCATAGACAGAACATTAACAATGCCCTTATCAATTTGTATGTTACTGTAATTTACACAAATTCATTCCTTAAATAACAAAAATCAATTGTATTAATCTCTATACACAATGAAGTCCTGCCTACAAATAAATATTCATGATCGCCCTCATCATTGCCAGTGCTGCCTTTGTTAATGAAAGTGTGTTATGAATTGTTCGTTATTCCTAAAATGGATGATTGTTGTTGATCTGGTAATACTTTAGATTAGATGACAAAAGTATCTTATGGCGATGAATTGATGTGTTTTTGCTTGACCTGGGAAAAGATGACAGCCCCACTTCTTGATCATTAAAGCTTCTTTATCTTTTTTGTTGCTTGCCATTTTTAGAAATAAATTTGGAATTCTTTCAACTTTTTTACAAAACAAAATGTATATTGACTAAAAAAACAACACACCACCTCAATGACGTCCGTCAATGTGATGGGACTAGTCAATGTGACCCATAACTAAAACAATCAATCTTTTGAATATGAAACAGGTCTGAAAACTAGAAAAACTTAATTTCTGTATTACAATATGTACTTGGAATACACTTACAAGATGTCCTGGAATATTTGGAGAAATGCGTGTATTGTATCAATTAGATACTACTGCTCATTGTTGCAATTTGAGTTCTGCATGGAATTTACAAGTCTGACTTGATTGAATGTATTTAACATACAAAATTAAATTATTAAAAAATATTTACCTCAAAAATATGTTTATACGCATTACTCAAAATATTGGGTCTCCAAAAACGGGACCAGTAAGCCATGTTTTACTGCAATTATAATAAAACTAAGGGCTTGTAGGGGCAAATTTATATTGATACAAATTTTAAACTTTTGTATGATAATTTTATTTTTTAATACAAATTAATTTAATATAATGTGTTTTCAGTTTGACTTTTTTTTACCAATGTTATTACCAATATGTATCGTTAATCCATCTTGAGATTTTACTCGACTTAGTGCAACATAAAGTTGATCATGTGTAAAAACAGATTTGATCGATTGAAGCCTTACTTATAGTTATTGAATATGTAAGTCTTCAAGGAAATTGGTTCCTCTTCGTTTGAAATGGCATGTTAGGATCAGTTGATATTAATTTAATTATTGGTCAAAGTGGGATGTTTCCTTTTCCCGAACCAGTGATTATCTCTAATTTAATACACTTTTCAAACATATCTAGTAGGATAAGAAGTACTCCATTAACTAAACCCGATCCCAAGTTCATATTTCTAATTAATCTTTAATATTGTTAAAATATTTGTACTCAGCTGTTTTTAATATAATATTTGTACAGCTGTATCTCAACTTAAAAGTCATACTCAGCTGTTTTTTATTGCAATGTATTTCTTATGGAGATTTTTTGTAACTAAGTTTCTCAAAACTCTTATAGGTTTATAATTTATAACCCTTATAGTTTTAAATTGAGAAAAAACTTATATTTTCCCTGCTCCTTCGTGTCAATACCTTTAGTTTGAGCCGTCTCCCGACTCTGTATGATTATCCATTCTCCCACAATTTTTCTCTCAAAATTCGGCTTATGAAATTATGTATATGGATACTAATTTGATTTATTAGAGATGTTAGTTTTACTATTACAAATACTGTAACAGTGTATTGCTCGGACAGTGGTTGTCATTAAACAAGCCATTTTAAATTGTATTCTACCTGCAAGTTAATATTAGATATAGATCATGCATTATTGTTATTGTGCCTAAGTCTTGAAAGATACAGGAATTTCATTATCTTGGGCCATAAAAATCAAAAACATTTATGAGAAATTGAAAGTTATAAATAAGTGGTCACCCTGCTTCAAGATTCCATACCAAAGTTCAAAATTTTATTAACAACAGTAAATAATTTTTGATCTATAAGTGTAAAATTTTATGAAACAAGAAATACCTTAAATATATTTTAGTGATTTAAGTAATTACACTTTATTTTAAAGATTCTCATTTAAAAAATAAAACTATAAATATTAATTATCTTATCTGGTTAGTTGTCAATTTCAGTTATGAGTTTTTTCTCTCTTCAGCTGTTTATTATTCATATCACTAGTAATAGAAGATCATATTTTCAAACCTAAAGTAATTACATTTATTTATATTCATACAAAAACAGAACAATTTATAGTGTTGTTTTTGTTATTTATAAAGTATATTATAGTGTTATGTATTTTATAAATAAAAATAAGTCTAATGAGTTTTAAGTTTTAAAAACATGTAAGCAGTGAACATAAATAACTGTAAACAGAAAAATCAAACAAAACTTATTACGACATTTAATCAAGTAAAGGAAAATAGTTCTTCAGGACAAATATTGTGTTTAAAAATATTTTATTCTGTCATTACAAACAAATTAGCAATATGTGTATAAGGAATATTATTTACTGTTGTTTTAATAGGACCTGTAACTCAGATTAAAGATAGTCCCTTCACAATGGGTGCTACAACACCATGTATGAACGCATTGCGCCTTTTACGAGCTCTACAATTACCTGGGCGAGCAATACTTTTAGAGGGCAGTCCTGGAGTAGGAAAAACAAGCTTAGTCACAGCCTTAGCAAAGGCAGCAGGGTATCAAATCACAAGGATCAATTTATCTGATCAGACTGATGTATCAGATCTTTTTGGAGCTGACTTACCTGTTGAAGGTGCTACTGGAGGAACCTTTGCCTGGAAAGATGGACCTTTTCTTAGAGCACTCAAAAAGGGTCATTGGATATTGTTAGACGAGGTATTGTTTCATTTGTATTGGGTGTGTATATCTTAGTCATTTTGTTGTACGTTCTTCATTAAAAAGGTAATAATTGAAAGTTTAATATACATGGAATTTAAAAATTGTTACATGAGGTCCAGTGTTTGCCTGTTTTTACCCACAACTCTGTCAGGCAACACCTATTGATGTGGAGTAAGTAAAGAGTACTTCAGTGATCAAAAGTTGTATTGTACTGATGTGCTCTGACTTCTAAGATGTAAATTATTAAATTCAAACTAGTAAATGAATGAATTCTGATAAACAATTTCTATAAAATGTCCTGTTCAGGAAATCTGCAGGTCAAATTAATTCCTCCTGTCAATTGAATTTTTCAATAAAAAAATAATAACTAAAACACTTGTACATATGTTAACACTTGCCTATATTAGCACTAGTAACATATGTACAAGTGCTTTTAGTTACAAACTAGTAGCTCTTGTAAAGATTGAATCAACTAATAATAATAATAATATTTATATATTATACATCCTAAATGGGTGCAATAGTTTTAGTTATTATTGTTTACGTTAGTTTATTATTTGTTAACTATTTGTTGTTGATTAACTATTACTGATCACTGATTATTGATTATCAACTGATCATTGATTAACTATTATTTGTTGATTATTATTTGTAACCATATTTAGTAAACACAAAGCAAAAGTGACTTATTGTTAGAACTCTAATAAAACTACAGAAAAATTATATAATAAACAAATGAATATAAATAAAATTTAAAAATGATAAATTTTCAACTTAACCCTTTTCTTCCCAATAGGACGACATCTATATTTTATATGATTTTTCCTTATTTAATCTACATTACTACTATAGAATTATTAAAATAAAACCTGAATATGAATCTGATGGTTTTAGTTTTTGAGTAATGACCTGTTGCGTTCGCGCAATGTTAGGAGTTCTCTGCATCTCGCAGCGTTGCGTTAACGCAACATTGGGAAATGGCGTGTGCTGAAAAAAAAAAACAACAGTCATTACATGAAAAGATTTATTGAAACACAATTTACTTTTTACAATTTATTTCAATTTAAATTGTGAAATGTTTCAAAACATTCAACATGTAAAAACACTTGACATTTCTTGCATGTGTAGACTGTTTGACTGTGGCACACTTTACAACCCGTCTTGCATTACTTTATTTCGGTCTACGATGTAGTCCGTTTTGTCTTTTCGTACGTCGTCTGGAAAAGTAATTTTACTGCAGTGACCTAATAGCAGATTTTTGCTGCACTTGTCAGGTTCTTTAATACTTGCTGATCGAAGTAAAGAGATAATGAGCTGCGATCTAAACTCTATCTGAATGATTTTATTTCCGGTTGATAAAATGTTAAATTTCCATGCATTTACTACAGCATAATCAATTCCATTTACAAATAAGGTCCACCACCATTTTTTACCTCTTATTCTAATTCTGTAATTGGCAATAGGATTATCAAGAGAACTCCGCCCATTCCTTTATTATAATCATTGATAACATTCAGCTTCTTTACAAAGTCCTGTTTCCTTACTTTTCGATTGTAGTGTTTTACATTTAGGGTTGGTTCAACTGATCTGTAATTTGTTATGACTGTAACAACTGAATTATCCCGTCATCGAACAACAAAAATATTCTTCTTTTTATCAAAGGCAAATTCATAACTTCCTTTCGGAGCTTTTAGAAGTTTTTTTACTGATGTGAGCGGAATATTGTGTAACCTATTTTCCCTTATTGTTCCTGCTACTAAGAAATTCATCTTTGTCAGTTTACTTACTAAATTGTAAGTACTGAAAAAATTATCAAACAAAATTATGTGATTCTCTGGATTTTCAACTACCTTCTTTCCTAAACAATAGCCGTTGTTTATTTCATCACCTGTTCCCCCATATGGCTTAAAACTGTATACATAACCATTAACAGAAGTAATGCACCAAATTTTGAAACCGAATCTCACTGGTTTTCCTCTCATGAATATTTTTGCTGAATGTCTTCCAAAATAAGGCACCATTTGCTCATCAATGGATAATTTATGTGACAACACTCCAAACTGACAAAATTTGGTATTTAATTCATCAAAATAGGGACGGACTTTTGAAAATGTATCGGATTTATCTAGTTTATTGTTTGATAAATGAATGTACTTTTTTATTTCATCAAATTTATTTCTAGGCATTGTAACTCGTACAATTGGTACACTTTCATCAAGATCTTTACTACAATACATTTTTGATTGAGGTAGCAAATGCTACCCGGTCAGAATGAGAATTCCAAAAAATTTTCTCAATTCTGGATGAGTTAAAGAAAAGCTATGGTGATTCTTTTCCTTAGCATAAGATACGGAAAAATCAACAATTTTGTCCAGGAACAAATCAAAAAATAAATTGAATATTCAAGAGTTGTTAGTCCATCATATTGGTTTTTTAGTTGTTCTATAAGGTTTTTTATTTCTACATTATTTGGAAATTTTGATGTAGTTGGTAAAGAATTTTCCCAATCTGGACATAATTTTTGTTTCTTCATACTGGTGTTTTAATTTTTTGATTATTTGTCTCTGTACTTACGGAAAGGTGAACTTCAAAAGAACCAGCGATATCCAAAGGAACGCTATCACCACAGTCGTTTATGACAATTTGATTATCGTCTAAATCTTCTTCATCGGTATTTTCATCAACGTCAGGTGGTATGATGACTGCATCAACACCGCATGCTGCTTCTTTTACCTCATTTTCATCAAGAACTGCAAGCAATTCTTCTGCTGTTTTATAACACTTATCTTTAAAACTCATAGCGGATCTACTGGACACTGCCGATATATCTCAACTGCCGGGAAACTCCCAACGTTGTGTCAACGCAACACATACGAACTCTGTTGAATAAAGGGAAAGTGGAGAGCTGTGGTTCAACGAACATGACTCAGCACTAAACTAAACATCATAAGAATACACAATATCAAGAGCACAGTGGTACAATATATTACAATAAAAATATTGAAAAGAACCCCAATACCACAAAAATAATCAAAAATAACAAATAAGACAAGTTACTTAAGATTAAACCCTTATGTACATTTCGATGACCATGTCATCATCATCAGAGGGTCTTGTTACAAAACACAATCTAGCACACAAGAAGTTACAAACTAGAATGATACCAATCGTTCTCCGCGGTCGCTATATATAGGCGTGAGGTAAGCTCCGCCCCCTCTCCGCCCTCGACCGACAAATAACGATCGGCCATCAGGAACCAAATAGGTTATGTCAAAAATTACATTATAATAATACATATGTAATAAAAACTACAGCAATAACAATTAATAAACTAAAAGTAATTAGATTAAGACATCGTAATTTGAAGAAAGCTATTTAAGTAAAGTATATAATGGTGAGTAAGGAATAGGTCCTTTATCTGCATTCATTAATTTACAATTTGATTTGACTATAAAAACACTTTCATAACTATTAAGTAACTTTTTTGAGTTTATACATTTAGCTAAAATAACATTTTTATCTAAATCATGCTGATTACTAAGGACATGTTCTGCTACACTTGATTTTTCAGGTCTTTCATATTTAATATGGGCAAGATGTTCTTTAAATCTGGTTACAATTTTTCTTTTAGTTTGACCTATATACATCTCGTTACAAGTACTACAAATTATCTTATAAATACCTGATTTTTCCAACATTGGAATTTTATCTTTCGGGTTACACAATAAATGCTTGAGTTTATTTTGAGTTTTATAGGCTATCTTAACATTTACCTTTTTAAAAATAGAGTCTAACCCTTTTGTTAAAATATTATCGAAAGGTAAACTAATAAAAGTACATTTTTTAACTTCTTTTTGAAGAGTGGTAGTTGTGTTCAAAACATATTTTAATCTTTGTTTTCTAACAATATTATCTATAATTTTAGCATCAAAATCGTTATATCTAGCCACTCCTTTGATATAATTAATTTCCTTATAAAAACGTCTAGGACTAAGTGGTACATTGATAGCTCTGTTAACCAAACTGTTAAATGCTGCTATTTTATGTGTATAACAATGGTTGGAACTATTTAAAATATATCTGTTATTGTTAGTAGGTTTCCTGTAAATATCAAATTCAATTTTTTCATGATTTTTAATACACAGAATATCTAAAAATGGTAAACGATTATTAGTTTCTAATTCATAAGTAAACTTAATGGAACTATGTATACTATTAAGTTGGTTTACAAAAACATCAACATTACATTTACTGCTATCAAAGATCGCAAAAACATCGTCAACATATCTTAACCAAATCCTAGGAAAATAAGTAATACTATTCTTTAAGTTTTCTTCAAATCTGCTCATAAAAAGCTCAGCAATGAAAGGAGACAAACTGTTACCCATAGCAGTTCCATCACATTGTTTATAAAATTCATTATTAAATTTAAAGAAATTTTGGTACATACATATTTCAGTTAATTTGACATATTCGTTTATTTTAATAGGTTCGATGTTGTTTTCTTTTAAAAAATCTTCAACAAACAATATAGTTTCTTTAACAGGAATGCTAGGAAACAACGAACTTACATCAAAAGATACCATAATATCAGTACTACTAAGTTTTATATTCTTAACCTTGTTGACAAATTCTATGTTATTTTTAATAGGAAACATACCACGTTTTTCTTTTAAAGAAGTAAATTTATAGGCTAACCATTTTGATAAAAGGTAGGTTGGGGAATCAATCCCAGAAACTATAGGTCTCATTGCTTTCCCTTCCTTGTGGATTTTTGGAAGGCAATATAACCTAGGTATAACAGGATTAGAAATTTTAAATTTATAAATATCTTTCTTAGGAATGACTGAACTACAATTCTTAATAGTATCGTTTGTAACTTGAACAAACTTATTTAGTGGGTTTTTAACAATTTTCTGATAAGGGCCTTCTTCTAACATTTTAGTTACTCTATTGATATAATCGTTCTTATCTAAAACTACAATTGTATTACCCTTATCAGCTTTTAAATAATAACAATCTTTGTTACAAAGACCTTTAACTAACTCAAAATTATTTTTAACATTAGCCGGTTTATTGGCCATACGAATATTATTTTCCATTTTAATTTTACAGGCGTTTCTTATGTAATTTTTATCTGACTCTTTTAAATTAGAAATACTACTTTCTATATTAGCTACTATATCAACTACAGTTTTGTTAGTGTAATTACAATGTGCAAAATTTAACCCTTTACTTAATAAATTAATTTCTTCTCTATTAAAAGTTTGGCTAGATTCATTACGAACTAGCGGACAGGTAGGGTTTTTATTATTATTACCTATTTCATCCAAATTTAAATGTTTACTAATTGCTACAAATTTCTTATCCAGATTTTTTACCTTACAATCAATTTTATGCTTATTTATTACATACATTTTTCTACAAAAATTATTCCAAACAATAGCGTTACTATCCTTTGCTAATTTGAGGTGTAAATTGTACTTTTTCAATTCTAAATTAGCTAATTTACTATAAAGATATTTAATTTCTAATTTTAACCATTTGAGTTTCGCAAATTCGATAACTCTCTTGGTACGTGAATTATTAAGATTAATGCGGAAACCGTTTATAAATTTAGGAAAAACTTTAAAACGTTGACATTTTTTCAAAAAACCGATATCTACTTGTAATGAACTTATTTTTAAACTTAACTTACTAAAAAGGTTTTGCTCAGTTGACCGGGAAGCCATGATAATACACAATATCAAGAGCACAGTGGTACAATATATTACAATAAAAATATTGAAAAGAACCCCAATACCACAAAAATAATCACAAATAACAAATAAGACAAGTTACTTAAGATTAAACCCTTATGTACATTTCGATGACCATGTCATCATCATCAGAGGGTCTTGTTACAAAACACAATCTAGCACACAAGAAGTTACAAACTAGAATGATACCAATCGTTCTCCGCGGTCGCTATATATAGGCGTGAGGTAAGCTCCGCCCCCTCTCCGCCCTCGACCGACAAATAACGATCGGCCATCAGGAACCAAATAGGTTATGTCAAAAATTACATTATAATAATACATATGTAATAAAAGCTACAGCAATAACAATTAATAAACTAAAAGTAATTAGATTAAGACATCGTAATTTGAAGAAAGCTATTTAAGTAAAGTATATAATGGTGAGTAAGGAATAGGTCCTTTATCTGCATTCATTAATTTACAATTTGATTTGACTATAAAAACACTTTCATAACTATTAAGTAACTTTTTTGAGTTTATACATTTAGCTAAAATAACATTTTTATCTAAATCATGCTGATTACTAAGGACATGTTCTGCTACCCTTGATGATGATGACATGGTCATCGAAATGTACATAAGGGTTTAATCTTAAGTAACTTGTCTTATTTGTTATTTGTGATTATTTTTGTGGTATTGGGGTTCTTTTCAATATTTTTATTGTAATATATTGTACCACTGTGCTCTTGATATTGTGTATTATCATGGCTTCCCGGTCAACTGAGCAAAACCTTTTTAGTAAGTTAAGTTTAAAAATAAGTTCATTACAAGTAGATATCGGTTTTTTGAAAAAATGTCAACGTTTTAAAGTTTTTCCTAAATTTATAAACGGTTTCCGCATTAATCTTAATAATTCACGTACCAAGAGAGTTATCGAATTTGCGAAACTCAAATGGTTAAAATTAGAAATTAAATATCTTTATAGTAAATTAGCTAATTTAGAATTGAAAAAGTACAATTTACACCTCAAATTAGCAAAGGATAGTAACGCTATTGTTTGGAATAATTTTTGTAGAAAAATGTATGTAATAAATAAGCATAAAATTGATTGTAAGGTAAAAAATCTGGATAAGAAATTTGTAGCAATTAGTAAACATTTAAATTTGGATGAAATAGGTAATAATAATAAAAACCCTACCTGTCCGCTAGTTCGTAATGAATCTAGCCAAACTTTTAATAGAGAAGAAATTAATTTATTAAGTAAAGGGTTAAATTTTGCACATTGTAATTACACTAACAAAACTGTAGTTGATATAGTAGCTAATATAGAAAGTAGTATTTCTAATTTAAAAGAGTCAGATAAAAATTACATAAGAAACGCCTGTAAAATTAAAATGGAAAATAATATTCGTATGGCCAATAAACCGGCTAATGTTAAAAATAATTTTGAGTTAGTTAAAGGTCTTTGTAACAAAGATTGTTATTATTTAAAAGCTGATAAGGGTAATACAATTGTAGTTTTAGATAAGAACGATTATATCAATAGAGTAACTAAAATGTTAGAAGAAGGCCCTTATCAGAAAATTGTTAAAAACCCACTAAATAAGTTTGTTCAAGTTACAAACGATACTATTAAGAATTGTAGTTCAGTCATTCCTAAGAAAGATATTTATAAATTTAAAATTTCTAATCCTGTTATACCTAGGTTATATTGCCTTCCAAAAATCCACAAGGAAGGGAAAGCAATGAGACCTATAGTTTCTGGGATTGATTCCCCAACCTACCTTTTATCAAAATGGTTAGCCTATAAATTTACTTCTTTAAAAGAAAAACGTGGTATGTTTCCTATTAAAAATAACATAGAATTTGTCAACAAGGTTAAGAATATAAAACTTAGTAGTACTGATATTATGATATCTTTTGATGTAAGTTCGTTGTTTCCTAGCATTCCTGTTAAAGAAACTATATTGTTTGTTGAAGATTTTTTAAAAGAAAACAACATCGAACCTATTAAAATAAACGAATATGTCAAATTAACTGAAATATGTATGTACCAAAATTTCTTTAAATTTAATAATGAATTTTATAAACAATGTGATGGAACTGCTATGGGTAACAGTTTGTCTCCTTTCATTGCTGAGCTTTTTATGAGCAGATTTGAAGAAAACTTAAAGAATAGTATTACTTATTTTCCTAAAATTTGGTTAAGATATGTTGACGATGTTTTTGCGATCTTTGATAGCAGTAAATGTAATGTTGATGTTTTTGTAAACCAACTTAATAGTATACATAGTTCCATTAAGTTTACTTATGAATTAGAAACTAATAATCGTTTACCATTTTTAGATATTCTGTGTATTAAAAATCATGAAAAAATTGAATTTGATATTTACAGGAAACCTACTAACAATAACAGATATATTTTAAATAGTTCCAACCATTGTTATACACATAAAATAGCAGCATTTAACAGTTTGGTTAACAGAGCTATCAATGTACCACTTAGTCCTAGACGTTTTTATAAGGAAATTAATTATATCAAAGGAGTGGCTAGATATAACGATTTTGATGCTAAAATTATAGATAATATTGTTAGAAAACAAAGATTAAAATATGTTTTGAACACAACTACCACTCTTCAAAAAGAAGTTAAAAAATGTACTTTTATTAGTTTACCTTTCGATAATATTTTAACAAAAGGGTTAGACTCTATTTTTAAAAAGGTAAATGTTAAGATAGCCTATAAAACTCAAAATAAACTCAAGCATTTATTGTGTAACCCGAAAGATAAAATTCCAATGTTGGAAAAATCAGGTATTTATAAGATAATTTGTAGTACTTGTAACGAGATGTATATAGGTCAAACTAAAAGAAAAATTGTAACCAGATTTAAAGAACATCTTGCCCATATTAAATATGAAAGACCTGAAAAATCAAGTGTAGCAGAACATGTCCTTAGTAATCAGCATGATTTAGATAAAAATGTTATTTTAGCTAAATGTATAAACTCAAAAAAGTTACTTAATAGTTATGAAAGTGTTTTTATAGTCAAATCAAATTGTAAATTAATGAATGCAGATAAAGGACCTATTCCTTACTCACCATTATATACTTTACTTAAATAGCTTTCTTCAAATTACGATGTCTTAATCTAATTACTTTTAGTTTATTAATTGTTATTGCTGTAGTTTTTATTACATATGTATTATTATAATGTAATTTTTGACATAACCTATTTGGTTCCTGATGGCCGATCGTTATTTGTCGGTCGAGGGCGGAGAGGGGGCGGAGCTTACCTCACGCCTATATATAGCGATCGCGGAGAACGATTGGTATCATTCTAGTTTGTAACTTCTTGTGTGCTAGATTGTGTTTTGTAACAAGACCCTCTGATGATGATGACATGGTCATCGAAATGTACATAAGGGTTTAATCTTAAGTAACTTGTCTTATTTGTTATTTTTGATTATTTTTGTGGTATTGGGGTTCTTTTCAATATTTTTATTGTATCATAAGAATAGCTGACGTAGCAAAAGGTTTTGTTCCAGGAATCGAAAAATGTTTCACAGAAAATGTTGATTTTCTCGAAATGTATTTTATCGTAATTGAAGCCCTTATTGACAAAGAAATAGCATTAAAAAGAAAATAATTATTGCATGATAGAAAAATACTCTATTCCTAGAATAAATAACAAACTTCAGATTGAAAATTACTCATTATATGGAGGAATTGTGTGCAATATAATATACTGTTGGGAAGAAATGGGTTAATAGACAAAATTAACCCCACGGCAGACCAAAACTAACCGACAGTGCAGTGAAACCAAAAATAGAACAGTACCTTTATACCACATAATTCTTGATATGACAATATAATTCCCACACATCTGCACACTACAAGAAGCTGCCATTCTCACAATAAGCTTGAAAATAATAGAATGTAATTAATAGTTTTCAAAATTCGACTATACTTACAGGGTAAGTTGAGGCAAACCAGGTAGCTGGGGGATTAGGAACTGATCGGCTGATGACAGGTAGGGATGCGCTGGCGAGTACATCCTATTAGAGACGCTTAGCCGATTACTCGTATTATATTTTTAAAAAACGATACGGTTAAAGTTCTTAATTATTATTAAACAAACAATTACGAGTTTGTCTCATGTAAATCGGCCACCTTCAAGTGTGGTTATCGGCTAAGCTTCCATAATAAAAATTTGTAATAAGCTTCAATTATAACACTTCAAGTCGACTGATTAACATGAGAGAAACACACAATTGTTTGTTTAGTAATTAAAAAACCGTTTTAACATTTTTCTCAAAAAATGCTTATTTATTCGAATAACGTTTTAAAGTGGAGTAATCGGCGATGCATCACTAATGGGATGTTTTTGACTGACCGTCCCTGCTTATTAATTGACTGAGCAGTTACTAATCCCCAAGCTATCTGACTTGCATAAACTTAACAATGAGGTGAGGTATAGAAAAATATTCCATTTAAAATTCTTGTTTAAGTACATTATAGTGTAAGTGATAAGTGAAGACAAAAACACAGTGTTGCAAGGTTGAATATATATATATATGTATATATATATATATATATATATATATATATATATATATATATATATATATATGTATATATATTTATAGGTTAGTTCTAGTAGAGCTTAAAGCTTATTTAGGAATTTTTGGACTTTAAAGCTTATTTAGGAAATTTTGGACTTCCAAAACTGCAATCTCTTGGAAATAAGCACATATAAAACACGTGTTTTATATGTGCTTATTTCCAAGAGATTGCAGTTTTGGACTATTGCCTTTAGGTAAGTCTGTCAGTCTCCTATCAAGTTCAAAAATTCCTATATATATATATAGATTTTTTGGACTAGGAGACTGACAGACTTACCTTGGTAAGAGTCCACACTGTAGTCTTGAAATAGAAACACATAAAAGCGCTTAAACAATGATATATTTCAACCACACAGTGGTCTTTGTCAATCGAAGAGAAAACACAAAAAGAAATATGAGAGAATGAAATAAAATAAATATAAGTTGTAATCACAGATTGTGTAGAGTAGAAATCAGATGTCACAGATGCACAGATTAAAGATATATATTGTTTCCATGAGCATATGAGTGATTATAGTTTAAATAAGTCTGTCAGGGGAAAAGAGATAAGGCTATTAGGGGGGAAAAAAATGAATGGATTTATCTGATGTTGAGGTTAGGGGATTCTCTGGACTTGGTATACCACTGGTATGATAGTTCCCACCTTCTCAGTTCTGAGGGATTGCAATCAGGGAGGAGTGATTTAATTATTTTTGTGGTATAGCAGTCATCAAAAGTTGTGATGTTGTGACTCGCAGCATGTTGAGCTGTTGGTCTATCCATATTCATAATTTTAACATCATGTCTGTGGCCATTCATTCTGATATTCAGACCATCCGTGGTCAGGCCTATGTACTGTGCTGAGCAAAGTTTACATTGTAGCTGGTATATGACATTTTTCGATGTACAATTATGATGACCCTGTATTTTGAAGACCATTTTTGTTGTTTGGCTGTTGAAACTATTTGCTGAGGGGTGTATTGAACACGTCTTGCATCTAGGTCTATTGCATGGGAAGGAGCCATGAGGAAGTTTGTGTGGTTTCTCTGCATCAGGGTCTGGTAGTTTAGGATGTACTAGGATGTTTTTCAAGTTGGGAGGTTGCTTGTACCTAATTTGCGGTGGATCGGTGAAAAGATTTTTGGTGTGGATGGAAGCTTGAAGAATTTTGAAGCCATCTCTCAATATCTTGTTGAGTTTATGTAGGCCAAGATGGTAGTCTGTTATTAAAGACAGTTTATTTTGTTCTGTTTGTGGTTTATGGTGAACCGAGGATTGTGCTGAATGAATTTGGTTTTCAATGAGTTTTTTTGGGTATCCTCTTCTCTGGAAGGCTGTTGATATCTTTCTATTAAAATCTTCCAATTCCCTATCATTCGAACAGATTCTCTTACCCCTGATTGCTTGACTGTATGGAATGGATCGTTTTATGTTTATTGGGTGGTTGCTGTCGAAATGGAGATATTGTAGGTGGTTTGTCGGTTTGATGTGAATTCCTGTGTTGATATTTCCATTCTGGAGTGTTACCTCTACATCCAAAAAGGTGATGGCTGATGTAGATTTCTCCCAGGTAAATTGAAGTGTGGAGAATTGTGTCAGGCTGTCTAAAAATGCCTCAAGTGTTGAAGCACCCTGTGTCCAAATTAGGAAGATGTCATCTATATATCTATACCAACATAATGGCTGGTGTGTTTGTGTCTTTAGAAAACTTTCTTCCAACAATCTCATGTACAGATTTGCGTACGATGGTGCCATTCTGGTGCCCATTGCTGTTCTCTTTATTTGAAGGTAGTTCCTTCCCTCAAACTGAAAGTTGTTCTTCTCGAGGATGAACCTGGTCAGGTTCACAAGAAAAGGTCAGGTATTGCACACGGCCTATCTGCAATAGAGAATTTTCTAAACAAACGCCCAGGCAAGCCTTCTCCCACTACACCTTTTCTTAACTCAACAAGATATTGAGAGATGGCTTCATAATTCTTCAAGCTTCCATCCACACAAAAAATCTTTTCACCGATCCACCGCAAATTTGGTACAAGCAACCTCCCAACTTGAAAAACATCCTAGTACATCCTAAACTACCAGACCCTGATGCAGAGAAACCACACGAACCTCCTCACGTGTCCAATACACCCCTCAGCAAATAGTTTCAACAGCCAAACAACAAAAATGGTCTTCAAAATACAGGGTCATCATAATTGTACATCGAAAAATGTCATATACCAGCTACAATGTAAACTTTGCTCAGCACAGTACATAGGCCTGACCACGGATGGTCTGAATATCAGAATGAATGGCCACAGACATGATGTTAAAATTATGAATATGGATCGACCAACAGCTCAACATGCTGCGAGTCACAACATCACAACTTTTGATGACTGCTATACCACAAAAATAATTAAATCACTCCCCCCTGATTGCAATCCCTCAGAACTGAGAAGGTGGGAACTATCATACCAGTGGTATACCAAGTCCAGAGAATCCTCTAACCTCAACATCAGATAAATCCATTCCTTTTTTTTTTTATTTTTTTTTATTTTCCCCTAATAGCCTTATTTTTTTCCCTTGACAGACTTATATAAACTATAATCACTCATATGCTCATGGACACAATATATATATATATATATATATATATATATATATATATATATATTTATCGGCGAAAAACTTTGAATAAATATATTCATTAAAAGTATTCTTGTGTTTGAAATATTTTAAATTTATTAACTATATATACAAGAAAACATATCACCATATTTAATATATATATATATATATATATATATATATATATATATATATATCTTTAATCTGTGCATCTGTGACATCTGATTTCTACTTTACACAATCTGTGATTACAACTTATATTTATTTTATTTCATTCTCTCATATTTCTCTGTGTTTTCTCTTCGATTGACAAAGACCTGATGATATTGATAAGAAAAAGTTGCTTCCTTCATAAAGCAAGTAGAAATAGATAGACATCTCTTTATTTTTAATAATTTTTTTAAAATTTTTTTCACTCACAGTTAAACTTGGCATCTCAGTCAGTTCTGGAAGGTTTGAATGCAGTGCTAGATCACAGAGGAGAATTGTTCATCCCAGAATTAGGAAGGACATTCATTGTACAACATGAGACAAGATTGTTTGCTTGTCAGAATCCGTTAAGGCAAGGAGGTGCTCGGAGAGGCCTTCCACAATCTTTTCTTAACAGATTTACTCAGGTAGGATGTTTACTCATAGATTAAATATCTCTATGTGTTATAATAGTTTTAACACTGTATAATGTGTTTGTGTTTGCATGAGTGATGAAAACCTCATTTGGTTTTTCAGGAAAAAATTAAAAGAATCTATGTATTCCAAAAAGGTCTGTATTTCGAAACTTCTGTTTCAAAAAGGTGAGTGGTTTGCTCTACACACTCACTCACGTCGGATTGATTAGGCAAATAGGTCCTAGAGCTTGCTATTACAACAAAGGCTTAGATAAAATAATACCAATAATCTACAATTAATATACTAAAACATGTTACATTCTATGAGGACTGATTTGTCAACGAGATAATAGTGTAAAAAATGAGCTGAAATGTCCATATAGTTGATTTAACAACTTGCTAAAGGTATTTTTCAAATGAGGTTCAACATATTTAATTAAAAATTAGTTTTAGCTAGGAGTGAGGTTTTAAAATTATGTTTCATAAAACCATTGTGAGATAATGGCTTCAAGGCAGAGTACAATAGGCTATAAACCCATTACATGCTCTTGTATAAAGACAGGGAAGGAAAAAGTGAATTTAATTTGGTAGGATATTGGAAAAGACATAATGGTAGGGAACCAATCGTAGGGAGTATTGCAAAATAATGACATTTTTGTTAAACATATATTTATTAGATTTCGATAATAGACTAGTAATTATCAATCATGATGAAAAGAAGTGACTAGTTCGTGCCTGGATAATTCTATTGTCCGAAAGGGTTTTAAAAATTGTTTCTGGGTTGTTAAACTTTTGTTTAGGAGATTTAGAAGAACAATATACCAGTAGGACTGTTTTTGACAAGAGCAGACTGCAGATTCAAAGGGTTATGTAATCAAGGGCAAGTTCATATTAGAACAGGATTCTTTTAAGTCTAATAAGAATATTTATTTTACTTTGGTTGAAGATTTTAAGGTCACTTCAGAATAATCAGAAATTCAACAGCTGATAAAAGCTATGTTGTGTTATACCTGATTAAAAGTGTAATCTGGGTTATATGTCATTTATTTTCTATGTAAAATAATATATGTATGCTTGTAAGTGCAATCAGGGCTTGAAAATTTGATAGTTCAAACTCGGAAACGACAAACTGAGAAAATGAATACTGTCTGTCCATTGAGGATGTCAATTTGTTGGAATCATAGAGAGGAAGTAGTGGTTACCCGCTTCAGGTTATCTGATTGGATACAAAGATCCATTAGTTAAATGTATGGAGCTACTTTCACATACTTAAATGTATGGAACGAAGTGGGGTGCTACTCAGGACGTTCTGATTACTACATACAAGTCTTACATCCGCCCAATCCTTGAATACGGCTCAGAAGCTTACAACACGGCTTCTGATAGTGCAAAGAAAGACCTGAATACAGTCCAAAACAATGCATTGAGACTGATATGTGGTGCTGCGAAGTCTACCCCAATTGCAGCGTTAGAGATTCAAACAGATATTGAGCCCCTTAACGCTCGCAGGGACAAGGCTGCTATCAAATTCTTTGAAAGAGCCTTAAGAACCAACGATGACTTCTGGAAGAAATACAGATGCGCAAGCCAAAGGCTTAAAACCCAAGTCACAACACTGGCAAAAGCCGCAGAAATAAGAAGAAGTCATGGATTGGAAGAATCAGAGCGACAACCTTTCAAGAAAACGAAATATATAAAGGAAAGGACCGAAATACCATCGTGCACATCAATACCTGGTGTAAGCCTGAGAAAAGTCGACATCCAAATCTGCGAACTCAAAGTACTAACAGAAGCTATGATCAACGAGAGGTATCCGGCCGACGAATGGCTGCGTGTGTACACAGATGGATCGACAATGCATGACGCATGCGGAGCCGGATATTTCTCCTCAATTGGGCAAAAATCAATAGCAGTGGGGAAAAACGGAACCAACTTCGAAGGAGAAGTGACCGCCATCAGCGAAGCGGCCAGAGAGATTCTTCTGTCGGCCAACACCAAGAAGGTAGTTTTCCTTTCGGACTCAACATCCGCGATTCAGGCGATCGCCTCCCCAAAGCCACAAGAAGGGAAGGAAATAAACAACTGCCAGAAAACACTCCGCATGTTGCAGAAAACAACACAGATCGCAATACAATGGGTGCCGGGGCACTGTGACATCAGAGGAAACGAAAAAGCAGATAGTTTGGCCAAGCAATGCTGCTCCATGGCGCAGCCGATCCTCCCCCTCTCATACCGCAGTGTCTGTCGGAATATAAACAGCACTATCAGCGACTCCGTGAAACGGGACAGGAAACAAGCTGCTACAGGAAAGCAATGGGAAAAGATCATCCAATCAAGCATACCACTGGATCTTCCGAGAGGCATAGCCGTGGCTTTGTTTAGGATGACCACTGGACATGACTACCTACAGAGACACCTGCATCGCATGAAAGTGGTAGACACACCAATCTGCCCACTCTGCTCCGACAACGAAGGGACGGCAGAGCATCTTACCACTTGTGACGGCCTGAAAGATATCTTTCACGAGGAGTCCAGGGAAGGACTAGATACATTGTACTGGGAGGCACGGCGTCGGATGGCTGAGAGGCCGAGGACGGGCGTTGGCTGAAGTAGTTGTTGTTGGTAAATGGAGAACTATTGTCTGACATATTGGATAGTAGTTATCAGTTAACACTATGAAGCCTAGTCCCTTAATAGGTGGCCATCTATATCTGCCTAGAGGTCTTAGGTAAAATTTAAAAAGTTCCTGACTTATAATAAAATACCATATTTACAGCATATTATACATGTTTTTAAAGGGAATGAAACAAGATATACCTAGAATTGATTGCTTACTAACAGATCGGATTATGGTCCTTTGAAAAATGTATAAAAAAGTCAAATAAATAAAATATCAACACTGTACATCATTTTACATTGGAATGAAAATAAATATTACATTTATTTTATGTATCATTTTAAAGCTAAAAGAAAATGCTCTCCTTCTAAATCAGATTTAAAACCGGGTCATTTATGTTTTCTAAGTTGAAATTTTTCACTGGCATAATAATATGTAGTAGGTAAATAGCTCTCCATGACCCCAGCATGGGTATATGTACTTCAGGTAAGCAACCCAGCTCATTTAGGTTATAGTTTCTCCTTTATTCCAGTTCTTTCTTTCTATCTGGAGCCTTTAATATTTCTTCCTAAAACTTGTTTTTATTTATTTGTGTATTTACACTCACACGTCTTGATATTAATAAAAGACGGTTTGTATATGTGTCGGAACATGTATTTTTAAAATAACCGCGATGTTCCAACAGTTTGCCATCTTCATCAGGCCTAAAGTACATACATGAAAATAATATATTAAAATTGCCAAATTAATACAAAAACAATTATAAAAATGTTACCTTAAATAAATGGCAACTTAGTAGTTATTTGAAATTACCACACAATTACACTTATATAAAGTGTTAGTCATATCTGTAGAAATTAGAAATACTGTGAAAAATTACAAAATTTACCATAGCCATTATTTTGAAAATAAATTTTAGTGACTCATATATTCAAACGTCACTGCTGTCGGAGGATTTAATAAAACGGCAAATCATCGATATTCATTTTAATTAGTACAAATAAATGACATGGAAATAAAATCCCATGGAGGCCATGGACAGTGTCTTCAAATAAACGTACAAATTACTAACAAATATGAAAAGGAACATTAAATAAATTGTTTACCTGTTACGAGTCAAAACAATGCCTTAGTGTTACCTCTCACGGGTTCCTTCAGGAAACTAGCATGCGGCCGGATGCAATCCGTCGGTCCCCAGGAAGATGTGTCCTCTCGACTCATTAGTCTCAGTCTCTCTCAATGACTCAGTTATTTCATTTAAAAACTATACGGGGAATATCGAACTTTGCTTTTACTATTGGTCAACTGTCGCTATCTCGAGGCAACAATTAGAATTATCATATCGAATTAGACTATTTATGCGGTAATACAAAATAACAATTCAGACCTCCCCTACAAAACGGAAATCGGGGGGTGGGTGAAATATGAAACCCCATGTGTGTGTATGTATGTAGTATCGGATGTACAAAGTTTAGAACTTTCAAAGCACAGTGGCGACCCCACCTGTACGAGGTGAACAATGCTGGAGCTTAGCCCTGAGAGTAACTATTGAATAACCCGTCTATTGCATCCGTAATTACAAATATATAACAATATAAATAAATATATATCTTTACCCAAACCAACATATAAATATAACGGCAAAGAATATACAATTCAAATAAATATTAACATAATCCATTGACACACACACACACACACACACACACACACACACACACACACACACACACACATATATATATATATATATATATATATATAGGAATTTTTTGGACTTGATAGGAGACTGACAGACTTACCCAAAAGGCAATAGTCCAAAACTGCAATCTCTTGGAAATAAGCACATATAAAAAACACATATAAAACACTTAATACACTTTTATTTGAAATATTTCGATCAACATGATCTTCTTCAGTCAAGAAAGCAAAACAAAAGATTGAAGTGAACCACAGATGTGTATAAACATCCAAATGTCACAGATTCACAGATTTATAGTTTATGATATAGAGCTATATGTGATATGTGTAGAAATTGTTAAATGTGAATCGTGTAAAGATTGGTTACTTGAAACTAGATATCAAAAGTCTGTCAGAAGGAAGGTAATGGAGCTGTTAAAAATGGTAGAAGTTAGGGGGAAGTTAAAAGGAGTTTTATCTGATGTTGAGGTTAGGAGGCTCTCTAGATTTGGTATACCATTGGTATGATAACTCCCATCTTCTTAATTCTGAAGAGTTGCAATCCGGGGGGAGGGCTTTAATTATTTTGGTGGTATAGCAATCATTGAAAGAGACGATGTTGTGACTAGCAGCGTGTTGAGCGGTTGGCCTGTCTATGTTCATGGTTCCAACGTCATGTCTGTGGCCATTCATTCTGATGCTCAGACTATCCGTGGTAAGGCCTATGTACTGTGCCGGGCAAAATTTACATTGTAACTGGTATATTACATTACTGGATGTACAAGTATGATGACCCTGAATCTTGAAGTCCACATTGGTTGCTAGGCTATGGAAACTATTTGTTGGGATGTGTATTGGACATGTCTTGCATCTTGGTCTATTGCACGGAAAGGAGCCGTGAGGAAGTTTGGGCGGTTTTTCAGTACTTGGATCTGGTAATTTTGGATGTACTAAAATACTTTTTAAATCTTTTCTCAAATCCACCACATATTTGGTTCAGACAACCGTTCAATTTAAAAAGTATTTTAGTACATCCAAAATTACCAGATCCAAGTACTGAAAAACCGCCCAAACTTCCTCACGGCTCCTTTCCGTGCAATAGACCAAGATGCAAGACATGTCCAATACACATCCCAACAAATAGTTTCCATAGCCTAGCAACCAATGTGGACTTCAAGATTCAGGGTCATCATACTTGTACATCCAGTAATGTAATATACCAGTTACAATGTAAATTTTGCCCGGCACAGTACATAGGCCTTACCACGGATAGTCTGAGCATCAGAATGAATGGCCACAGACATGACGTTGGAACCATGAACATAGACAGGCCAACCGCTCAACACGCTGCTAGTCACAACATCGTCTCTTTCAATGATTGCTATACCACCAAAATAATTAAAGCCCTCCCCCCGGATTGCAACTCTTCAGAATTAAGAAGATGGGAGTTATCATACCAATGGTATACCAAATCTAGAGAGCCTCCTAACCTCAACATCAGATAAAACTCCTTTTAACTTCCCCCTAACTTCTACCATTTTTAACAGCTCCATTACCTTCCTTCTGACAGACTTTTGATATCTAGTTTCAAGTAACCAATCTTTACACGATTCACATTTAACAATTTCTACACATATCACATATAGCTCTATATCATAAACTATAAATCTGTGAATCTGTGACATTTGGATGTTTATACACATCTGTGGTTCACTTCAATCTTTTGTTTTGCTTTCTTGACTGAAGAAGATCATGTTGATCGAAATATTTCAAATAAAAGTGTATTAAGTGTTTTATATGTGTTTTTTATATGTGCTTATTTCCAAGAGATTGCAGTTTTGGACTATTGCCTTTTGGGTAAGTCTGTCAGTCTCCTATCAAGTCCAAAAAATTCCTAAATAAGCTTTAAGCTCTACTAGAACTAACCTAAAAATATATATATATATATATATATATATATATATATATATATTCTTGATATTTAACGTTATCCATTGTTTTTCCGTTCCTTCATTCCGTTGCTCCGTTAACTTCATATATATATATATGAAGTTAATATATTACTATGTAAGTAATTTTATCCACCATTAAGTGCAATAATTTTACCTTGAGTGATGAGGCACCTTTCGGTCGTTGACCATTGTCGAATCACTGATGTTTTTCTGTTGTGGATGTTCGGTCTGTGAAGTTGGTGTCTGTTGACGTAACACGCACTTTTTCTTGATCTGTGTGTATGATATTTCTATATAGTATGTCTTCTGTATATGTTGTTTGTAGATTCATTAAGTTGTTGTGTAAGTTTTTATAAATGTGGTATTTTTCTAGTGAGTTTAGTTCTATTGGGTTGTTATTTATTTCCAGTATGGTTAGGTTATTTTCGTAATTTGTTATTTCGTGCTTATGGGATATTAGGTGTGCTGCAACATTTGATACTTTAGAATTTTTGTTTTTGAATGCTCTATAATGTTCTTCAAATCTTATTTTAAATGTTCTGGTTGTTTTTCCTATGTAAAAAGCGTTACAGTTGTTGCATGTGATTTTGTAAATTCCTGATAGGTTATGTTTTTCTGAATTTGTTTTGTGGTTTGTGTTATTAAGATATTTTATTATTTTGTTGTTTGGTTTGTAAGTTGGAGTGTAGTATTCTTTGTTGTATATATTTGTTATTTTTTCTATTTTGTTATTGGTGTATTTATATTTTAGGTAGATTTTTTTATTTTCATTATTTTCGTGTTCCGGTTGTAGTGTTGTGTTGAGGTTAGGTTTTTTTGTGAATTTATTGTATATATTTTTTATAATGTGTTTGTTGTATCCATTTTCTATTGCTATTTTTGTAATGTTATCTAATTCTTCATTTAATTTTTGTTTGTTATCCTGTGTGTATTTTATTGCTTTATTTATCATGTTACTGTAAGTGTTAATTTTGTGTGTCCAGGGGTGGTTAGATTTGTAGTGTATTGTGGTGTTGTTGGAAGTAGGTTTCCTGTATACTGTAGTTTCTATTTTATTATCATTTATATTTAAAGTAATGTCGAGGAAGTTGATTGTTCTATTTGTTTCTGTTTCAACGGTGAATTGTATGTTTTCGTTGTATGTATTTAGTTTGTTTAATATTATGAGGTGTTCGTTGTGAATGGTAGGTTGGTATATTACAAGTATATCGTCTACATATCTTGTCCATAGTGAGATATTGTGTGTGTTTGTTATAGGTTTAATTATTATTTGTTCAAAGTGTTGTAAATATATTTCTGACATGACAGATGATATGGGTGAACCCATGGGGAGTCCTGTTGTTTGTTTATAATATTTATTGTTAAATTGGAAGTAATTTTGGTTACATATGTGTTTGGTTAGCGTAATGATACTATCTATTATGTTTCTTTTTTCGTTATTGTGTATCAGTTTGTTTTTTATTATTTCTATGGTTTCTTCTATTGGGATACTAGGGTACATGTTAGTTATGTCATAACTTATTATTTTTGTGTAGCTGTTTGTTTTTATCGTTTTTATTTTATTAATTAAATCATATCCATTTTTTATATTGTATGTGTTGTTGATATGTATTTTAGATCTTAGGATTTTGTCTAGAATTTTTGCGATTATGTAAGATGGTGCTGTTGTGAAATTTATTAGTGGTCTAAATGGTGTGTTGGGTTTGTGGATTTTAGGTATCCCTGATAATACTGGTGCGCATGGTTTGAATGGGTATAATCTTGTGTGGTATTTTAATTTATTGTTATAGTTTAGGGTGTTACGGTGAGTGACTATTAAGTTTTTTATTGTAATAAGGTATTTGTTAGTTGGGTCTGGGATTTGTTCGTATTTATTTTCTTTTATGTAGTTAGTCATTGAATCGATATATTTGGTATTTTCTATTATTACTGGAGTATTTGTTTTATCTGATTTTAATATTAAGTAGTCGTTGTTTTCTAGTTTTTCTCTGAGTTTTATAATTTCTTTTTTATTAATATATTGTTCCGTTTTTTTGTTTTTTTCCGTTTTTATTAGGTTAATTTTATTATTAATATTATTTCTTATGTGTTCAGTATTTTGGTGGGTAATTTTGTGGATGTTAGATTCTGTGTCAACTATTAGGTTTTTTATTATTTGTTTTTTGTTGAAGTTAGGTAGGTTATATTTGAAGGAATTTGTTATTATTATTTTTTCTTTTTCAGTAAATTGTGTTTTAGTTAAGTTTATGAATTTATTATTGTTAGAGGTGTGGGTTGGTTCTAGGCTATTTTTTAGGTTATGTTGTTGTTTTGATGTGTGGATTGGTTCTAGGTTATTTTTTAGGTTAAGTTGTTTTGATAAATTTTCGATTTTTTTGTTTTGTCTGTTAATAGTGTTTGTTTTATGTTTTATTATAATTTGTTGTGTTTTTTCGTGAATAATAGGTGTGAGAGTGTCAAAAGTTTTCATTATTTCCAAATTGGTTGTGTATAGTTGTAAATTGATTTGGCTTTTTTTATGGTAGGCAGCTTTAATGTTTTGCTTAATAATGTGTGATTCTGCTATTTTTGTTGCTTTATTGATAATAGTGTTTTGTTTATTTTTTATGTGTAATTTTGCGTATTTTGGTGTTATATTAAGTGTTAAGCATTTTTTATTAAACTGTATTTTGTTGATGCAATTCTGGAGTTTGATTTTTAGGTTAAGATATTTACGGTACAGTTGTTTACCTTGGTAGGTATTAAATTCTTGATATTTAACGTTATCCACTGTTTTTCCGTTGCACTGACTTTATGAAGTCAATATATTACTATGTAAGTAATTTTATCCACCATTAAGTGCAATAATTTTACCTTGAGTGATGAGGCACCTTTCGGTCGTTGACCATTGTCGAATCACTGATGTTTTTCTGTTGTGGATGTTCGGTCTGTGAAGTTGGTGTCTGTTGACGTAACGCGCACTTTTTCTTGATCTGTGTGTATGATATTTCTATATAGTATGTCTTCTGTATATGTTGTTTGTAGATTCATTAAGTTGTTGTGTAAGTTTTTATAAATGTGGTATTTTTCTAGTGAGTTTAGTTCTATTGGGTTGTTATTTATTTCCAGTATGGTTAGGTTATTTTCGTAATTTGTTATTTCGTGCTTATGGGATATTAGGTGTGCTGCAACATTTGATACTTTAGAATTTTTGTTTTTGAATGCTCTATAATGTTCTTCAAATCTTATTTTAAATGTTCTGGTTGTTTTTCCTATGTAAAAAGCGTTACAGTTGTTGCATGTGATTTTGTAAATTCCTGATAGGTTATGTTTTTCTGAATTTGTTATGTGGTTTGTGTTATTAAGATATTTTATTATTTTGTTGTTTGGTTTGTAAGTTGGAGTGTAGTATTCTTTGTTGTATATATTTGTTATTGGTGTATTTATACTCAAAATTACCCACCAAAATACTGAACACATAAGAAATAATATTAATAATAAAATTAACCTAATAGAAACGGAAAAAAACAAAGAAACGGAACAATATATTAATAAAAAAGAAATTATAAAACTCAGAGAAAAACTAGAAAACAACGACTACTTAATATTAAAATCAGATAAAACAAATACTCCAGTAATAATAGAAAATACCAAATATATCGATTCAATGACTAACTACATAAAAGAAAATAAATACGAACAAATCCCAGACCCAACTAACAAATACCTTATTACAATAAAAAACTTAATAGTCACTCACCGTAACACCCTAAACTATAACAATAAATTAAAATACCACACAAGATTATACCCATTCAAACCATGCGCCCCAGTATTATCAGGGATACCTAAAATCCACAAACCCAACACACCATTTAGACCACTAATAAATTTCACTACAGCACCATCTTACATAATCGCAAAAATTCTAGACAAAATCCTAAGATCTAAAATACATATCAACAAAACATACAATATAAAAAATGGATATGAATTAATTAATAAAATAAAAACGATAAAAACAAACAGCTACACAAAAATTATAAGTTATGACATAACTAACATGTACCCTAGTATCCCAATAGAAGAAACCATAGAAATAATAAAAAACAAACTGATACACAATAACGAAAAAAGAAACATAATAGATAGTATCATTACGCTAACCAAACACATATGTAACCAAAATTACTTCCAATTTAACAATAAGTATTATAAACAAACAACAGGACTCCCCATGGGTTCACCCATATCATCTGTCATGTCAGAAATATATTTACAACACTTTGAACAAATAATAATTAAACCTATAACAAACACACACAATATCTCACTATGGACAAGATATGTAGACGATATACTTGTAATATACCAACCTACCATTCACAACGAACACCTCATAATATTAAACAAACTAAATACATACAACGAAAACATACAATTCACCGTTGAAACAGAAACAAATAGAACAATCAACTTCCTCGACATTACTTTAAATATAAATGATAATAAAATAGAAACTACAGTATACAGGAAACCTACTTCCAACAACACCACAATACACTACAAATCTAACCACCCCTGGACACACAAAATTAACACTTACAGTAACATGATAAATAAAGCAATAAAATACACACAGGATAACAAACAAAAATTAAATGAAGAATTAGATAACATTACAAAAATAGCAATAGAAAATGGATACAACAAACACATTATAAAAAATATATACAATAAATTCACAAAAAAACCTAACCTCAACACAACACTACAACCGGAACACGAAAATAATGAAAATAAAAAAATCTACCTAAAATATAAATACACCAATAACAAAATAGAAAAAATAACAAATATATACAACAAAGAATACTACACTCCAACTTACAAACCAAACAACAAAATAATAAAATATCTTAATAACACAAACCACATAACAAATTCAGAAAAACATAACCTATCAGGAATTTACAAAATCACATGCAACAACTGTAACGCTTTTTACATAGGAAAAACAACCAGAACATTTAAAATAAGATTTGAAGAACATTATAGAGCATTCAAAAACAAAAATTCTAAAGTATCAAATGTTGCAGCACACCTAATATCCCATAAGCATATCCCATAACAAATTACGAAAATAACCTAACCATACTGGAAATAAATAACAACCCAATAGAACTAAACTCACTAGAAAAATACCACATTTATAAAAACTTACACAACAACTTAATGAATCTACAAACAACATATACAGAAGACATACTATATAGAAATATCATACACACAGATCAAGAAAAAGTGCGCGTTACGTCAACAGACACCAACTTCACAGACCGAACATCCACAACAGAAAAACATCAGTGATTCGACAATGGTCAACGACCGAAAGGTGCCTCATCACTCAAGGTAAAATTATTGCACTTAATGGTGGATAATATTACTTACATAGTAATATATTAACTTCATAAAGTCAGTGCAACGGAAAAACAATGGATAACGTTAAATATCAAGAATATATATATATATATATATATATATATATATATACACACACATATGTATATATTTGTATTAATAACAAACTAATAACAAAATAATAAACATAATAAATAACAATAATAAAACAAATAATATGCACGAAAAAGGTGATGTTTATAAATTAGAATGCGAAAACTGTAATAAAGCTTATATAGGTCAAACCAAGAAAAAATTAAAAGAAAGATATAAAGAACAATTGAATGGCTATATAAATCCAGAAATATATAAATCAAATTTGGCAAATCGTTTTATTAATAATAAGCACAAATTTTCAAATATTGAAAATATGAAACTTATAAAAGAAATTAATAAAGGATTAAGAATGAATATATATGAAGCATTCGAAATATATAAATACAATAATAATAACAAATTAATAAAAGAACAAATACAAATACATTCTAAATTTGATACTATATTCAATGTCTATAATGTTACAGCAACAAAATAAACTTGGCAATTTGTATAAAAAGCAACAATTCTATTTCTATTTAACATATGTTTTAGGCCTATAGCTTGCATTATTGTAATTTTCATTCCTGATGATGTTAGCACTGTTTACCAGCGAAAAGCTTTGAATATAAATTAATAAATATTCTTGTATTTGAATAACTTATGTTGTTTTAAACTATTAAACAAGAAAACATATTTTATATTTGTATAAAATTAACCTTACAGGGTTATATATAAAGTGTTGTGCAATTAATGTAAGTGTATAATTGTAGGTTAGATTTGAGACTTGATTATTAATTTAAAAACATTTTGTTTTCATATTTAATATTTAACATACTGACTAAACAATCAAATATCTAGAATTTTGTGTATTATTACAAATGTTTGAAAAAGATATTTTAAACAACTCAAGATATATAATTTTTGTCATTTCTAAAGTAATTATACTGAAGATTTTCATCTTTACAAGTTGATGCCGGATCAAATATTTTATAATATACAACTAGAAGCAGATGTTTACAATATAATACAGCCTATTTTATACTAATATATTTTAAAATGATTTCTATCAATAATTGTAATGTTGCCTTAACAAAAGACTTTAATTTATTTGAAAATCGTAAAATTCAACTAATGAATACAAACTGTAATATATACTTTAATAAACAATATATTATAAATAATATAATTCCAAAAACTACAAAAAAGAACAAAAATATATTATAATATATATATATATATATATATATATATATATATATATATATATATATATATATATATATATTCTTGATATTTAACATTATCCATTGTTTTTCCGTTGCACTGACTTTATGAAGTTAATATATTACTATTGTAAGTAATTTTATCCACCATTAAGTGCAATAATTTTACCTTGAGTGATGAGGCACCTTTCGGTCAATTGACCATTCTATATATATATATATATATATATATATATATATATATATATATATATATAATGCATAACATAAAATGGGAAGAAAAGTATAATAAAATCAATTTATTTATAAATAAAATTAGAAAAACAAACAAAAGATGTACCTGAAATTAAATATCCTAATTTTCACCCTAATGAAGTTAATCTATCAAATACTGGATTTAATAATAATGAAATAAAACTACTTGAAAACAATAAAACCAATATAAAATCAGACATAAATAATAATATTATAATAGATACAGAACTAGCTATTAGTAAACTAAATACAAGCTTACAAGAAAATATCAGATTCGAAGCAGCTTATGAAATTAAAAAATTGTTTAAAAATAATACAGTTAATAAAACACATAAGATAAAATATTTAGAAATTAAAGATTTAAAACAAAAATTACAAAATAATAGTCTTATTACAGTAAAGGCAGATAAAAGTAATGCTCTTGTCATTATTGATAAAAATAAACACATAACAAAAACAGAAAAAATATATAAATGATAATCAATTTTGTCAAATATATAAATATCCTACGAATTAATTTCAAAATAAAATAAAAAATATTGTAAAATCTTCATATAAATTATTCAATAAAAATAATATTAGTAACTATATAAATGATAATCTGAAAATTCCAATATTGAATGGGCTTGTGATATTACATAAAATAGATAAAGCAATAAGACCGTTAATAAATTTTATAAATGCTCCATCTTATAAAATACCAAACATTATGGTAAATATTCTTAAAGATAAAATAGAACTAAATAATAATCATACTATCATAAATTCTATTGATCTTATTGAAAAACTAAACCCAATTGAAATTAATTAATTATAGCTTTGCAACTCACCACTGCGTGTTTGAACAAAACTGACCTATGCAATTCTTTCTGCGAATGACTTTATATATTTTTACAAACCATTTCTACATTTAATACGCATATTTTACTTTAAAAAATTAAACTATGAATCCAATTATCGTTACAGTTAATACAATATTTTCCAGAATTATAATTACGAAAATATAAATACAAAATACTTGTCTTTTTTCATTCATTAATTAAATTTTTTTAAAATTTTCTCTTTAATGAAACAAATTTGTAAATTATTTTATCAACCGCTCTCTGCTACCATCTCCAACGTCACTGCCATCGAAGGATTTAATAAAACGGAGGATTTATCTTAGTTATTAATTTTAATTAGCACAAATAAATTACATAAAATTCCCCAGAGCGTTCAAATAAACGTACGAATTATTGACAAATATAAAAAGGAACATTAAATAATAAATAAAATTCGTTTACCTGTTATGAGTCAAAACAATGCCTTAGTGTTACCTCTCACTGGTTACCTCGGGAAGCTAGCATGTGGCCGGATGCAGTCCGTCAATCACCAGGAATACGTCTTCTTTCTCGACTTGCTAGTCTCAGTCTCTCTCAACGACTCACTTATTTCATTTTAAAACTATACCGGAAATATCAAACTTTGCCCGCACAGCTGTTTTACTATCGGTCAGCTGTCGCTATCTTGCGGTGTTAATTAGAAGTATTCTATCAAATTAGACTATTTAGGCGGTTATACAAAATAACGTTACAATAACAATTCTCTTTTATTAATGCTTAATTTTATATATGTCTTATTCCTGATCATTCTTCAACAAAAATTAACAAATACACACCTTTATTGAGAGGTCACTCTTGTCTCGCCCTTAGAGACCAACAAATGTAATATTTCTTGTCAGGGGGTTAATTTCCATACACTAGTCTAACTAATTATTTCCTTATATCTCTTTAAAAATAAGGGTCAAATAGTCTAATAGCCATTAAAAAGGATTGGAAAGTCATTGAGTAAAGTACTATGTTATAATATATAATAATTTTTTTAAAATTATTAATTCTTGTTTTGGATAGTGGATGGATTTTTTTAAGGGAAGTTACTTATATAAAGAAATATTACATTTTTAATTATTTTTAAAAATAATAAATACACAATGCTAATATTGTTTACATTCACAGAGATTATTGTTTAAATAATTGTGGTTGATTTCTGAATCGGGTACAACTATTTATTTAAACAGCCAACATTTCAATAGTGGCAATGTTATTGTCATCAGGCCTTGTTCTTCTTGCGCTCTATTAAAAAAACAAAAAAAAAACACCCTGACATAACCTTAATATATTTATGAAAATAGCGGATATACGCTTTCTTTAAGTCACAGCACTTTTGTCCGTGTGTACTAGCAAGAAACTCAAGAAAGCTTGAATGTTCGTTCTGAAAAGTAAGAGATCTCAATCTCTAGACAGATTGAGAAGTAACATAAATACGCAATGTTTGTAAACATTATTTTATTGAAAAAATTGGCAAACTTGAAAAATACATCATTACCATTTGCAACAGTTTTCTATATAAAATATATGGTTTAAAAGTTCTTGAATTATAAAAAGTTGACTACTTACTTTCCTTCTTTACTCTTATCTTTGAAGTATTTTTTTTTTTTTTCGCAGCCATAGACCAATCTTGGTAGGAGGTGGTTTTTAGTGTTCTAATGACGTAAAGTCTGCATTCTGTTTGATTTCTGCAATTTTATTCAAATGAAATGTATTCAACTGCATGAAATAATTTGTCATATAAAGGTTTTTACTTGCTAAATTCCAGGACTTTGGATTGTTTAGGCCTGAAGTTATTTAAAACATATTATATGATATTGAATTTATTGTCTGATCTTTCCTATCTGTATAACCTAAAGTATGCAATAAAAGTACCAAATAATAAAGCCTTTTCTGTTTATTGTGATTATTAGTGACATAACAATGTTTGCATCTATTTTTTTCTGCAAGCTTATACAACAAAGGAAGTTATGGTAAAGTCCTATTAAGTCCAGTGGCTAGGTATTTTATTACACAGTTTAAAATTTAAGTTTTAGAAGAGACAAGTTTTAGAAATGTGTATACATACCTACATATTCAAACTAAATGCTATACAACATAATGGGTCACATGTTTAAGAAACATTTGATGCTTAATTGAAAAATAATGTACGATTAGGTGTATACTCACAAAATATTTTTGTAGAACAAAGACTTGGATGATACGTGAGTCAAGAAATCTTTATTTATAAAAAATTCTGCTACATTTTGACGACTAAATTGTCGTCCTCATTCTGGCCTGATCTCCTTTGTACTATTTCAAAGATAGTAGTAACAGAAGACAACTGCCCTTCTACATTTTTAATAAGTTCAATAGTAGAACGCTTGTTTAACACCAAATGACAAAGGGTTAGACCCAAAAGTTTGTCTTCTGGTTCTAATAGCTTTGAAAATAGTATAAATGAGATCAGGCCTGAATGAGGACAATGTAGCTGTCAAAACATGCCGAATTCTGAATAAAGAAGGTTTCTTGACTCACTTATCAACCCAGTTTTTGTTCAACGAAAAATAATATAGTTTTATGTTTGTTTTATAAATTTTAATATTAAGTAAACATTTTTGAAGTTTTTATTTAACTAATGTGCAAAATTCAAATTCATTAATATATTTTTAATACTGTTGTAGGTGTATATGGAGCAATTAACTTCTGATGATTTGTTTTTCATCACCAGTAAGTTGAATCCACACATTCCTTTATCACTGATTGAAAAAATGATCAAATTTAACTCAAGGCTAAATTCAGAATGTGGAGAGTGTAAAGGAGCTCCTTGGGAGATGAACTTGAGGGATCTGATGAGATGGGCTCAAGCTATGGGTGATCCCCCACATCCTGAAAAATTTGTTGAAGTTATTTATGTAGACAGAATGAGAACGTTGCAAGACAAGAATAAGGTGAGCGGAAATAGCTCAGGGAAAATAAATATTCAACAAATTTGTAACATTTTCTTTTGGTATTTATGATGGCTTTAATTATTACATAGAATATTTGGCATGGTAAATTATCTGAAAGTCAGATACATTTGAATATGAGGGAAATGGCCAAACTAATATATTATTCATTATAAATTATGTTGCCTAGTAGGACAAGAAAGTCAGCTCTGAATCATTTCTAGAATTCTGTTTAATAGACTCACTATTCCATCCTATAAACAATTCTTTATACTGTATTTGATCTCACTCATTTTGATCTTATATCATGATTTTCTTCAGGATATATATATATATATATATATATATATATATATATATATATATATATATATATATATATATATTGTAAAGAGTCAATAATTCTAACGTCAAAAATCCAAAATATCAAAAATTCAAACGCCTCCTTTAATACTCCGTTACACACACTATGTAGAATCCGTGTAAAGTTAATTTTGTAATATTGGTAAATGTGGGAGTATATATGAGTGAAACTCGAAGTGCTCTTCCCTTTACCCACCACACACCAGAAAAAAAAAATCAGTTGATCTTGAGATGATAGACAATCCACAAAGACAGTTTAAAGTGGTTTTGGCGGTTAAAAGAAGAATCTTCACCTATGCATGTAACGGTGTAATTCTTTCATATTTAAAACATTATTCTTCAACTTAGTTATGTATAATATATCTTGTTTTATAATTTATTAGTTTAATTTGCCAATATGGATGTGATTTAGAAGGACTTTATAAATTTAGAGAGTATTTAATTAAACTCCATATCAAAACCTAAATTGGCGAGAAATTCCCTGCCTACTCGTGTGACCTCGTTACAGAGAGTAAAGCTCTGTTAGTAGGAGCTGTATGTTTATTGCAAAAACAAAATTATTAAAGAAATAGGAGTGATAGAATCCCTGTCATGCGAGTAACCATGTTAATTTTTATGTAATGGAGGGAATGCAGGATTTGGCTGGCAGAAAACGAGTTTCGAAAATCACCCAACCCTAAACTAGCCAATTTTTCATATTAAATATTTTAGTGATTCTGTACAGATCTATTAATTTTTTTCTGTATAGATACATACATCTGTAAATATGTAGTAAAGTGTTTTTGTAAAATAAGTACATTCTTCTGGATTTATAGATACAAGTAAATCAAAGTACAATTGTTATGTACTATGTTCATATGTAAGTATATACAGTGTTTATTTTCATTTATCTTAACATTTTTAGTGTAACTAGAAATTTTTAGGTGTTAGAAAATCTGAACAAATCGGAAATCCAGACCCTCCCCAGTCATAATTAGTTAGGATTTTTTATGCTTACTGTATGTGAGTATATACGAGGTTATATTTAGGTTAGTTCTAGTAGAGCTTAAAGCTTATTTAGGAATTTTTGGACTAGATAGGAGACTGACAGACTTATCTAATGGCAATAGTCCTAAACTGCAATCTCTTGGAAATAAATAAATAGACACATACAAAAACTTATTACACTATTGAAATATTTCGATCAAAAATTATCTTCATCAATCAAAAAAGAGAAAAAGGAAAGACTGAAGTGAACCACAGATGTGTATAAATATCCAAATGTCACAGATTTATAGTTTATGATATAGTGCTATATGTGATTTGTGTAAATATTGTTATATGTGATTTGTGTAAATATTGATTATTTGAAACTATATATTAATAGCCTGTCAGAAGGAAGGTAAATGGAGTTGTTAAATATGATGTATGTTTGGGGGAATTTAAAAGGAGTTTTATCTGATGTTGAGGTTAGGAGGCTCTCTAGATTTGGTGTACCACTGGTATGATAACTCCCATCTTCTCAATTCTGAAGGATTGCAATCAGGGGGAGGGCCTTTATTATTTTGGTGGTATAACAATCATTGAAAGATATGATGTTGTGACTAACAGTGTGTTGAGCGGTTGGCCTGTCTATGTTCATGGTTCCGACGTCAAGTCTGTAGCCATTTATTCTGATGCTCAGACCATCCATGGTAAGGCCTATATACTGTGCCGGGCAAAATTTACATTGCAACTGGTATATTACATTTCTGGATGTACAAGTATGATGACCCTGAATCTTGAAGTCCACATTGGTTGCTAGGCAATGGAAACTGTTTGTTGGGATGTGTATTGGACATGTCTTGCATCTAGGTCTATTGCACAGAAAGGAGCCATGACGAAGTTTAGGCGGCTTTTCAGTACTTGGATCAGGTAATTTTGGATGTACTAAAATATTTTTCAAATTAAAAGGTTGTCTGAAACAAATATGTGGTGGATTTCAGGGAAGATCTTTTGTGTGGGTGGAAACTTGAAGAATCTTGAAGCCATCATTAAATATTTTGTTCAGCTTCTGTAGGCCATGATGGCAATCTGTAAGTAAAGACAGTTGGTTGTCTTCCATAGGTGGTCTGAGTTCATCAGATGATTGAGCTAAGCGGATTTGATCCTAAACAAGTTGTTTAGGATATCCTCTTTTTTGGAAAGCTAGTAAGGTCTTTCTATTAAAGTCCTCCAATGCTATATCGTTGGAACAAATTCTCTTGCCCCTGATTGCCTCACTGTATAGTATGGACCTTTTTATATTCATAGGGCGGTTGCTATTGAAATGTAGGTTTTGATGTGGACACCCGTATAGATATTCCCATCTCTGATTGTTACATCTACATGTAAGAAGGTGATTGTTCCTATAGATTTCTCCCAGGTGAATTGAAGTGAAGAGAATAGTGATTACCTCCAAAATAATTAAGGCCCTCCACCCTGATTGCAATCCTTCAGAATAGAGAAGATGGGAGTTATCATACCAGTGGTACACCGAATCTAGAGAGCCTCCTAACCTCAACATCAGATAAAACTCCTTTTACATTCCCCCAAACTGATATCATGTTTAACAACTCCATTTATCTTCCTTCTGACAGACTATTAATATCTTGTTTCAAGTAATCGATATTTACACAAATCACATATAACAATATTTACACAAATCACATATAGCACTATATCATAGACTATAAATCTGTGAATCTGTGACATTTGGATATTTATACACATCTGTGGTTCACTTCAGTCTTCTGTTTTTCTCTTTATTGACTGATGAAGATCATTTTTGATCGAAATATTTCAATAGTGTGTTAAGTTTTTTATATGTGTTTATTTCCAAGAGATTGCAGTTTTGGACTATTGCCACTAAGTAAGTCTGTCAGTCTCCTACCTAGTCCAAAAATTTCTATATAGGAATTTTCTGTGTACTGAATTTTTAGTACTGTGTATATAATATACTCTATACTGTGTATAGAATTTTTCCTTTATAGTAGGTTTTCTGTGTACTGTAGTTTCTACATTTATTATTATTTATATTTAATGTAATGTCAGCATAGTTAATTGTTTTGTTTGTTTCTATTTCAAAGGTGAATTATATGTTTTCATTGTATGTATTTAATTTGTTTAGTATTATGATGTGTTCGTTGGGAATTGTAGGTTGGTATATTACAAGTATATCATCTACGTATCTTGTCCATAGTAAAATAGTATGTTTGTTTAGTATAGGTTTAATTATTATTTGTTGTAGATATATTTCTAACATGACTGATGATATGGGTGATCCCATGGGGAGTCCAGTTGTTTGTTTATAGTATTTATTGTTAAATTGGAAGTGTAATTTTGGTGACATATGTGTTTGATTAGTGTAATAATACTATTTATTGTGTTTTCTTTTTCGTTATTGTGTATTAGTTTGTTTTTTTATTTTTTCTATGGTTTCTTCTATTGGTATACTAGGGTATATGTTGGTTATGCCAACTATTATTTTTGTGTTGCTGTTTGTTTCTATGTTTTTTTTATCTTAGTAATTAATTTGTATCCAATTTTTATATTGGTTGTTGATATGTATTTTAGATCTTATAATTTTGTCTAATATTTTTGCTATTATGTAAGATGGTGCTGTTTTGAAATTTATTAGTGGTGTAAATGGTGTGTTGGGTTTGTGGATTTTAGGTATGCCTGTTAATATTGGTGGACATGGTTTGAATGGGTAAAGTCTTGTATATTATTGTAATTTATTGTTATAGTTTAGGGTATTTCTGTTTGTAACTATTAGGTTTTTTACTGCATTAAGGTATTTGTTAGTTGGGTCTGGGATTTGTTCATATTTATTTTCTTTCATGTGATTTGTCATTGAATTGATGTATTTGGTATTTTCAATTATTACTGGTGTGGTTGTTTTATCTGATTTTAATATTACGTAGTCGTTTTCAAGTTTTTCTTTGAGTTTCATAATTTCTTTTTTTTTATATAATGTTTTGTATTTTTGGGTTTTTATTAGGTTAATTTTATTATTAATGTTGTTTCTTATGCGTTCAGTGTTTTGGTGGGTAATTTTATGGATGTTAGATTCTTTGTCAAATATTAGGTTTTTTTATTTGGTTTTTGTTAAAATTGGGTAGGTTATATTTGAAAGCATTTGTTATTATTATTATTTCTTTCAAATATTAGGTTTTTTTATTTGGTTTTTGTTAAAATTGGGTAGGTTATATTTGAAAGCATTTGTTATTATTATTTTTTCTTTTTTAGTGAATTGTGTTTTAGTTAGGTTTTAGAATTTGTTTTTAGAGGTGTGGTTTGGGTGTTGGTTTGTTTTTAGGCTAGTTTTTAGGTTATGTTGTTTTTTAAAATTTTTTTATGTCCATTGTATTTATTTTGTGTTTTATTATGATTTGTTGTATCTTTTCATGTATTATAGGTGTGAAATTATCAAAGGTTTTCATAATTTCTAAATTGGTTGTGTACAGTTGTGGGTTAATATGGCTAGGCAGATTTAATGTTTTCTTTAATTACATGTAATTTGGCTATTTTTGTTGCTTTGTTAATGACTGTATTTTGTTATTTCTTATGGTGAAAAAAATTATTTGCAATTAATAATAATAACTTCATAAAGTCAGTGCAACGAAAAAATAATGGACCGCGTGAAATATCACGATATATATATATATATAGAATATCAAATGTGTTTTCCTGTTAGAATATTTTTAAGATCAAATAATATACACAAATACAGGAATATTTAATTTATTGAATAATAAACTCAAAGCTTTTCGTTGGTTTACATTACCAACATCCTCAGGAGTTACAATACTAAGAATCTTATTCTTAGTATTGTAACACCTCAGGATGTTGGTAATGTAAACCAACGAAAAGCTTTGAGTTTATTATTCAATAAATTAAATATTCCTGTATTTATGTATATTATTTGATCTTATATATATATATATATATATATATATATATATATATATATGAGTGTATATGGACAAGATATGTAGACGATATACTTGTAATATACCAACCTACCATTCACAACGAACACGTCATAATATTAAACAAACTAAATACATACAACGAAAACATACAATTCACCGTTGAAACAGAAACAAATAGAACAATCAACTTCCTCGACATTACTTTAAATATAAATGATAATAAAATAGAAACTACAGTATACAGGAAACCTACTTCCAACAACACCACAATACATTACAAATCTAACCACCCCTGGACACACAAAATTAACACTTACAGTAACATAATAAATAAAGCAATAAAATACACACAGGATAACAAACAAAAATTAAATGAAGAATTAGATAACATTACAAAAATAGCAATAGAAAATGGATACAACAAACACCTTATAAAAAATATATACAATAAATTCACAAAAAAACCTAACCTCAACACAACACTACAACCGGAACACGAAAATAATAAAAATAAAAAAATCTACCTAAAATATAAATACACCAATAACAAAATAGAAAAAATAACAAATATATACAACAAAGAATACTACACTCCAACTTACAAACCAAACAACAAAATAATAAAATATCTTAATAACCACATAACAAATTCAGAAAAACATAACCTATCAGGAATTTACAAAATCACATGCAACAACTGTAACGCTTTTTACATAGGAAAAACAACCAGAACATTTAAAATAAGATTTGAAGAACATTTTAGAGCTTTCAAAAACAAAAATTCTAAAGTATCAAATGTTGCAGCACACCTAATATCCCATAAACACGAAATAACAAATTACGAAAATAACCTAACCATACTGGAAATAAATAACAACCCAATAGAACTAAACTCACTAGAAAAATACCACATTTATAAAAACCTACACAACAACTTAATGAATCTACAAACAACATATACAGAAGACATACTATACAAAAATATCATACACTCAGATCAAGAAAAAGTGCGCGTTACGTCAACGAACACCGGTTTCACGGACGTAGCATCCACAGCAGAGAAAAATCTGTGATTCGACAATGGTCAACGACCGAAAGGTGCCTCATCACTCAAGGTAAAATTATTGCACTTAATGGTGGATAAAATTACTCACACAGTAATATATTAACTTCATAAAGTCAGTGCAACGGAAAAACAATGGATAATGTTAAATATCAAGAATTTAATACCAACCAAGGTAAACAACTGTACCGTAAATATCTTAACCTAAAAATCAAACTCCAGAATTGCATCAACAAAATACAGTTTAATAAAAAATGCTTAATACTTAATATAACACCAAAATACGCAAAATTACACATAAAAAATAAACAAAACACTATTATCAATAAAGCAACAAAAATAGCAGAATCACACATTATTAAACAAAACATTAAAGCTGCCTACCATAAAAAAAGCCAAATCAATTTACAACTATACACAACCAATTTGGAAATAATGAAAACTTTTGACACTCTCACACCTGTTATTCACGAAAAAACACAACAAATTATAATAAAACATAAAACAAACACTATTAACAGACAAAACAAAAAAATCGAAAATTTATCAAAACAACTTAACCTAAAAAATAGCCTAGAACCAATCCACACATCAAAACAACAACATAACCTAAAAAATAGCCTAGAACCAACCCACACCTCTAACAATAATAAATTCATAAACTTAACTAAAACACAATTTACTGAAAAAGAAAAAACAATAATAACAAATTCCTTCAAATATAACCTACCTAACTTCAACAAAAAACAAATAATAAAAAACCTAATGGTTGACACAGAATCTAACATCCACAAAATTACCCACCAAAATACTGAACACATAAGAAATAATATTAATAATAAAATTAACCTAATAAAAACGGAAAAAAACAAAAAAACGGAACAATATATTAATAAAAAAAGAAATTATAAAACTCAGAGAAAAACTAGAAAACAACGACTACTTAATATTATAATCAGATAAAACAAATACTCCAGTAATAATAGAAAATACCAAATATATCGATTCAATGACTAACTACATAAAAGAAAATAAATACGAACAAATCCCAGACCCAACTAACAAATACCTTATTACAATAAAAAACTTAATAGTCACTCACCGTAACACCCTAAACTATAACAATAAATTAAAATACCACACAAGATTATACCCATTCAAACCGTGCGCACCCGTATTATCAGGAATACCTAAAATCCACAAACCCAACACACCATTTAGACCACTAATAAATTTCACAACAGCACCATCTTACATAATCGCAAAAATTCTAGACAAAATCCTAAGATTTAAAATACATATCAACAACACTTACAATATAAAGAATGGATACGAATTAATTGATAAAATAAAAACGATAAAAACAAACAGCAACACAAAAATAATAAGTTATGACATAACTAACATGTACCCTAGTATCCCAATAGAAGAAACCATAGAAATAATAAAAAACAAACTGATACACAATAACGAAAAAAGAAACATAATAGATAGTATCATTACGCTAACCAAACACATATGTAACCAAAATTACTTCCAATTTAACAATAAATATTATAAACAAACAACAGGACTCCCCATGGGTTCACCCATTTCATCTGTCATGTCAGAAATATATTTACAACACTTTGAACAAATAATAATTAAACCTATAATAAACACACACAATATCTCACTATGGACAAGATATGTAGACGATATACTTGTAATATACCAACCTACCATTCACAACGAACACGTCATAATATTAAACAAACTAAATACATACAACGAAAACATACAATTCACCGTTGAAACAGAAACAAATAGAACAATCAACTTCCTCGACATTACTTTAAATATAAATGATAATAAAATAGAAACTACAGTATACAGGAAACCTACTTCCAACAACACCACAATACATTACAAATCTAACCACCCCTGGACACACAAAATTAACACTTACAGTAACATGATAAATAAAGCAATAAAATACACACAGGATAACAAACAAAAATTAAATGAAGAATTAGATAACATTACAAAAATAGCAATAGAAAATGGATACAACAAACACCTTATAAAAAATATATACAATAAATTCACAAAAAAACCTAACCTCAACACAACACTACAACCGGAACACGAAAATAATAAAAATAAAAAAATCTACGTATAATATAAATACACCAATAACAAAATAGAAAAAATAACAAATATATACAACAAAGAATACTACACTCCAACTTACAAACCAAACAACAAAATAATAAAATATCTTAATAACCACATAACAAATTCAGAAAAACATAACCTATCAGGAATTTACAAAATCACATGCAACAACTGTAACGCTTTTTACATAGGAAAAACAACCAGAACATTTAAAATAAGATTTGAAGAACATTTTAGAGCTTTCAAAAACAAAAATTCTAAAGTATCAAATGTTGCAGCACACCTAATATCCCATAAACACGAAATAACAAATTACGAAAATAACCTAACCATACTGGAAATAAATAACAACCCAATAGAACTAAACTCACTAGAAAAATACCACATTTATAAAAACCTACACAACAACTTAATGAATCTACAAACAACATATACAGAAGACATACTATACAAAAATATCATACACTCAGATCAAGAAAAAGTGCGCGTTACGTCAACGAACACCGGTTTCACGGACGTAGCATCCACAGCAGAGAAAAATCTGTGATTCGACAATGGTCAACGACCGAAAGGTGCCTCATCACTCAAGGTAAAATTATTGCACTTAATGGTGGATAAAATTACTCACACAGTAATATATTAACTTCATAAAGTCAGTGCAACGGAAAAACAATGGATAATGTTAAATATCAATAATTTAATACCAACCAAGGTAAACAACTGTACCGTAAATATCTTAACCTAAAAATCAAACTCCAGAATTGCATCAACAAAATACAGTTTAATAAAAAATGCTTAATACTTAATATAACACCAAAATACGCAAAATTACACATAAAAAATAAACAAAACACTATTATCAATAAAGCAACAAAAATAGCAGAATCACACATTATTAAACAAAACATTAAAGCTGCCTACCATAAAAAAAGCCAAATCAATTTACAACTATACACAACCAATTTGGAAATAATGAAAACTTTTGACACTCTCACACCTATTATTCACGAAAAAACACAACAAATTATAATAAAACATAAAACAAACACTATTAACAGACAAAACAAAAAAATCGAAAATTTATCAAAACAACTTAACCTAAAAAATAGCCTAGAACCAATCCACACATCAAAACAACAACATAACCTAAAAAATAGCCTAGAACCAACCCACACCTCTAACAATAATAAATTCATAAACTTAACTAAAACACAATTTACTGAAAAAGAAAAAACAATAATAACAAATTCCTTCAAATATAACCTACCTAACTTCAACAAAAAACAAATAATAAAAAACCTAATGGTTGACACAGAATCTAACATCCACAAAATTACCCACCAAAATACTGAACACATAAGAAATAATATTAATAATAAAATTAACCTAATAAAAACGGAAAAAAACAAAAAAACGGAACAATATATTAATAAAAAAAGAAATTATAAAACTCAGAGAAAAACTAGAAAACAACGACTACTTAATATTATAATCAGATAAAACAAATACTCCAGTAATAATAGAAAATACCAAATATATCGATTCAATGACTAACTACATAAAAGAAAATAAATACGAACAAATCCCAGACCCAACTAACAAATACCTTATTACAATAAAAAACTTAATAGTCACTCACCGTAACACCCTAAACTATAACAATAAATTAAAATACCACACAAGATTATACCCATTCAAACCGTGCGCACCCGTATTATCAGGAATACCTAAAATCCACAAACCCAACACACCATTTAGACCACTAATAAATTTCACAACAGCACCATCTTACATAATCGCAAAAATTCTAGACAAAATCCTAAGATTTAAAATACATATCAACAACACTTACAATATAAAGAATGGATACGAATTAATTGATAAAATAAAAACGATAAAAACAAACAGCAACACAAAAATAATAAGTTATGACATAACTAACATGTACCCTAGTATCCCAATAGAAGAAACCATAGAAATAATAAAAAACAAACTGATACACAATAACGAAAAAAGAAACATAATAGATAGTATCATTACGCTAACCAAACACATATGTAACCAAAATTACTTCCAATTTAACAATAAATATTATAAACAAACAACAGGACTCCCCATGGGTTCACCCATTTCATCTGTCATGTCAGAAATATATTTACAACACTTTGAACAAATAATAATTAAACCTATAATAAACACACACAATATCTCACTATGGACAAGATATGTAGACGATATACTTGTAATATACCAACCTACCATTCACAACGAACACGTCATAATATTAAACAAACTAAATACATACAACGAAAACATACAATTCACCGTTGAAACAGAAACAAATAGAACAATCAACTTCCTCGACATTACTTTAAATATAAATGATAATAAAATAGAAACTACAGTATACAGGAAACCTACTTCCAACAACACCACAATACATTACAAATCTAACCACCCCTGGACACACAAAATTAACACTTACAGTAACATGATAAATAAAGCAATAAAATACACACAGGATAACAAACAAAAATTAAATGAAGAATTAGATAACATTACAAAAATAGCAATAGAAAATGGATACAACAAACACCTTATAAAAAATATATACAATAAATTCACAAAAAAACCTAACCTCAACACAACACTACAACCGGAACACGAAAATAATAAAAATAAAAAAATCTACGTATAATATAAATACACCAATAACAAAATAGAAAAAATAACAAATATATACAACAAAGAATACTACACTCCAACTTACAAACCAAACAACAAAATAATAAAATATCTTAATAACCATATAACAAATTCAGAAAAACATAACCTATCAGGAATTTACAAAATCACATGCAACAACTGTAACGCTTTTTACATAGGAAAAACAACCAGAACATTTAAAATAAGATTTGAAGAACATTTTAGAGCTTTCAAAAACAAAAATTCTAAAGTATCAAATGTTGCAGCACACCTAATATCCCATAAACACGAAATAACAAATTACGAAAATAACCTAACCATACTGGAAATACATAACAACCCAATAGAACTAAACTCACTAGAAAAATACCACATTTATAAAAACCTACACAACAACTTAATGAATCTACAAACAACATATACAGAAGACATACTATACAAAAATATCATACACTCAGATCAAGAAAAAGTGCGAGTTACGTCAACGAACACCGGTTTCACGGACGTAGCATCCACAGCAGAGAAAAATCTGTGATTCGACAATGGTCAACGACCGAAAGGTGCCTCATCACTCAAGGTAAAATTATTGCACTTAATGGTGGATAAAATTACTCACACAGTAATATATTAACTTCATAAAGTCAGTGCAACGGAAAAACAATGGATAATGTTAAATATCAAGAATTTAATACCAACCAAGGTAAACAACTGTACCGTAAATATCTTTACCTAAAAATCAAACTCCAGAATTGCATCAACAAAATACAGTTTAATAAAAAATGCTTAATACTTAATATAACACCAAAATACGCAAAATTACACATAAAAAATAAACAAAACACTATTATCAATAAAGCAACAAAAATAGCAGAATCACACATTATTAAACAAAACATTAAAGCTGCCTACCATAAAAAAAGCCAAATCAATTTACAACTATACACAACCAATTTGGAAATAATGAAAACTTTTGACACTCTCACACCTATTATTCACGAAAAAACACAACAAATTATAATAAAACATAAAACAAACACTATTAACAGACAAAACAAAAAAATCGAAAATTTATCAAAACAACTTAACCTAAAAAATAGCCTAGAACCAATCCACATATCAAAACAACAACATAACCTAAAAAATAGCCTAGAACCAACCCACACCTCTAACAATAATAAATTCATAAACTTAACTAAAACACAATTTACTGAAAAAGAAAAAACAATAATAACAAATTCCTTCAAATATAACCTACCTAACTTCAACAAAAAACAAATAATAAAAAACCTAATAGTTGACACAGAATCTAACATCCACAAAATTACCCACCAAAATACTGAACACATAAGAAATAATATTAATAATAAAATTAACCTAAAAAACGGAAAAAAACAAAAAAACGGAACAATATATTAATAAAAAAGAAATTATAAAACTCAGAGAAAAACTAGAAAACAACGACTACTTAATATTAAAATCAGATAAAACAAATACTCCAGTAATAATAGAAAATACCAAATATATCGATTCAATGACTAACTACATAAAAGAAAATAAATACGAACAAATCCCAGACCCAACTAACAAATACCTTATTACAATAAAAAACTTAATAGTCACTCACCGTAACACCCTAAACTATAACAATAAATTAAAATACCACACAAGATTATACCCATTCAAACCGTGCGCACCCGTATTATCAGGAATACCTAAAATCCACAAACCCAACACACCATTTAGACCACTAATAAATTTCACAACAGCACCATCTTACATAATCGCAAAAATTCTAGACAAAATCCTAAGATTTAAAATACATATCAACAACACTTACAATATAAAAAATGGATACGAATTAATTGATAAAATAAAAACGATAAAAACAAACAGCAACACAAAAATAATAAGTTATGACATAACTAATATGTACCCTAGTATCCCAATAGAAGAAACCATAGAAATAATAAAAAACAAACTGATACACAATAACGAAAAAAGAAACATAATAGATAGTATCATTACGCTAACCAAACACATATGTAACCAAAATTACTTCCAATTTAACAATAAATATTATAAACAAACAACAGGACTCCCCATGGGTTCACCCATTTCATCTGTCATGTCAGAAATATATTTACAACACTTTGAACAAATAATAATTAAACCTATAATAAACACACACAATATCTCACTATGGACAAGATATGTAGACGATATACTTGTAATATACCAACCTACCATTCACAACGAACACATCATAATATTAAACAAACTAAATACATACAACGAAAACATACAATTCACCGTTGAAACAGAAACAAATAAACAATCAACTTCCTCGACATTACTTTAAATATAAATGATAATAAAATAGAAACTACAGTATACAGGAAACCTACTTCCAACAACACCACAATACATTACAAATCTAACCACCCCTGGACACACAAAATTAACACTTACAGTAACATGATAAATAAAGCAATAAAATACACACAGGATAACAAACAAAAATTAAATGAAGAATTAGATAACATTACAAAAATAGCAAAAGAAAATGGATACAACAAACACCTTATAAAAAATATATACAATAAATTCACAAAAAAACCTAACCTCAACACAACACTACAACCGGAACACGAAAATAATAAAAATAAAAAAATCTACCTAAAATATAAATACACCAATAACAAAATAGAAAAAATAACAAATATATACAACAAAGAATACTACACTCCAACTTACAAACCAAACAACAAAATAATAAAATATCTTAATAACCACATAACAAATTCAGAAAAACATAACCTATCAGGAATTTACAAAATCACATGCAACAACTGTAACGCTTTTTACATAGGAAAAACAACCAGAACATTTAAAATAAGATTTGAAGAACATTTTAGAGCTTTCAAAAACAAAAATTCTAAAGTATCAAATGTTGCAGCACACCTAATATCCCATAAACACGAAATAACAAATTACGAAAATAACCTAACCATACTGGAAATAAATAACAACCCAATAGAACTAAACTCACTAGAAAAATACCACATTTATAAAAACCTACACAACAACTTAATGAATCTACAAACAACATATACAGAAGACATACTATACAAAAATATCATACACTCAGATCAAGAAAAAGTGCGCGTTACGTCAACGAACACCGGTTTCACGGACGTAGCATCCACAGCAGAGAAAAATCTGTGATTCGACAATGGTCAACGACCGAAAGGTGCCTCATCACTCAAGGTAAAATTATTGCACTTAATGGTGGATAAAATTACTCACACAGTAATATATTAACTTCATAAAGTCAGTGCAACGGAAAAACAATGGATAATGTTAAATATCAAGAATATATATATATATATATATATATATATATATATATATATATAAATATATATATATATATATATATATATGAAGTTAATATATTACTATGTGAGTAATTTTTTCCACCATTAAGTGCAATAATTTTACCTTGAGTGATGAGGCACCTTTCGGTCGTTGACCATTGTCGAATCACTGATTTTTCTTTGCTGTGGATGCCACGTCCGTGAAGCCGGTGTTTGTTGACGTTACGCGCACTTTTTCTTGATCTGTGTGTATGATATTTCTGTATAGTATGTCTTCTGTATATGTTGTTTGTAGATTCATTAAGTTGTTGTGTATGTTTTTATAAATGTGGTATTTTTCTAGTGAGTTTAGTTCTATTGGGTTGTTATTTATTTCAAGTATGGTTAGGTTATTTTCGTAATTTGTTATTTCGTGTTTATGGGATATTAGGTGTGCTGCAACATTTGATACTTTAGAATTTTTGTTTTTGAATGCTCTATAATGTTCTTCAAATCTTATTTTAAATGTTCTGGTTGTTTTTCCTATGTAAAAAGCGTTACAGTTGTTGCATGTGATTTTGTAAATTCCTGATAGGTTATGTTTTTCTGAATTTGTTTTGTGGTTTGTGTTATTAAGATATTTTATTATTTTGTTGTTTGGTTTGTAAGTTGGAGTGTAGTATTCTTTGTTGTATATATTTGTTATTTTTTCTATTTTGTTATTGGTGTATTTATATTTTAGGTAGATTTTTTTATTTTCATTATTTTCGTGTTCCGGTTGTAGTGTTGTGTTGAGGTTAGGTTTTTTTGTGAATTTATTGTATATATTTTTTATAATGTGTTTGTTGTATCCATTTTCTATTGCTATTTTTGTAATGTTATCTAATTCTTCATTTAATTTTTGTTTGTTATCCTGTGTGTATTTTATTGCTTTATTTATCATGTTACTGTAAGTGTTAATTTTGTGTGTCCAGGGGTGGTTAGATTTGTAGTGTATTGTGGTGTTGTTGGAAGTAGGTTTCCTGTATACTGTAGTTTCTATTTTATTATCATTTATATTTAAAGTAATGTCAAGGAAGTTGATTGTTCTATTTGTTTCTGTTTCAACGGTGAATTGTATGTTTTCGTTGTATGTATTTAGTTTGTTTAATATTATGACGTGTTCGTTGTGAATGGTAGGTTGGTATATTACAAGTATATCGTCTACATACCTTGTCCATAGTGAGATATTGTGTGTGTTTATTATAGGTTTAATTATTATTTGTTCAAAGTGTTGTAAATATATTTCTGACATGACAGATGATATGGGTGAACCCATGGGGAGTCCTGTTGTTTGTTTATAATATTTATTGTTAAATTGGAAGTAATTTTGGTTACCATGTGTTTGTTTGAAAAGCGATTTTTTGATATGTCTGCAATTACAGTATCAGACAGATTATATTTTCTTCCTGTGCGAGGAAATTCTTTCAATTTTCTTCCACTTAATTTTAATTCTCCACTTAAATGTGCTTCTTCCAAAATCTTTTCTAAAGATCGCGCTAAATTGCCTTGTAACTGACCACTCATGTTTGACACAGCCGTTGACAAATTCCATTTCTCATTTTGAAGGAACGATAAAAATGTCAAAAACTAATTTTCACTGGAAACGTTTCACTGGTAACCAAAATTACTTCCAATTTAACAATAAATACTATAAACAAACAACAGGACTCCCCATGGGTTCATATTATATATTATAATATAAAAAACGTGGCTTTAGAGTAAATTCAGTTAGTTGCTAAAATAATTATCTGTAGGATTAGCAAAGAAAGACACAAATAGTTTTGTAAAGTGCCGACAAAGCAGGTACCATTCATTATCCTTTTCATGGAAAGCTATAAACTGTGTGCCGGCAATTTGACAATAGAAGGGTCCAAAATTATTAAGGACGGGACAATCCACTAATCGATATAGCCTGAGAAAATAACCATGTACTGTTAGATGGAAACTGAGGGAACTTACAAATAACACATTGGTAGTGGGAGAGATTAGGGATTTCAATAAAAACTAAATGATCAGGAGAAGTGAGGGAAGTTTTTAAGGGAAGTCCAGAAGAGGGCAGACGGATTGGTGGGGACAAAAGATGGCAGTGTTGTAAAAAAAGAGTAATTTGTTAAATTAAGTAAAGTTTTTTTGTTTATAAGTAAAATTTAAAAAAGTGAGACATAAAAGTTTTTTAAAGTATTAAGAAAGTAAGTTTTTTTGTGTGTCAAGTTGCAACGTCCGGCCCGTGAGTGCTCCGCTCTGTTTCGGTGTTTGCTCTTTGGTTGTTGCAGAAATTATTCATTTATTATATATTTATTTATCTGCTGCTCACACCGTTTTGTGTACCGTGTTAAGATCCCTAAATTTTGTCTTGTGTTCCCGCGTAACGTACCACACCTAAATGCAAGCCTATTCCCGCTGACTTCTACCTTAACGTTTGTGTGACCTCCCCTAAGTTGGTTGGCAGGTTTGTTGGGTCTGTATTTAGTCACACATGTCAGTAAAATAGTCAGCTGGAAAGAAACAACATTTATATGAACACACAAAATTTTCAAAAAATCTTACCACTTCATGAGATCTGCAGGGGGCGTGCAAAATATGATCATGTTTAAGATACCTATTTTAAAAGGCTCCTGTGTTCTTTAAACATGATCTGCCAGTAGACATCGTCTCTGGGCTTCAATACAAAAAACCAACTCATTTTTAGAATAGCTCAATAAAATTGTTCTCAGGAGAGAACTCGTTTGAAGAAATATTAGGTTCTGAATTTTATATATTTATTAAGTAATGAAATTTAATTAAAACTGTACTTTTATTTTATAATCATTATTTATCAGTTGGAAAAAACTAAAAGTTTTTATTGGTTGTTCAACACAGGCTAAATTCAAATACTGTAAGTTTTTATAATGCATTAAATTCCTGATTTTAAACTAAATAATTTTCTTTTCAAATAAAACACATTTAACTCTCTCTTTATCTTCACAAATAATTAACTAAAAGTTCGTTATTTTTCACATATTTAAATCCTACATTTCATATATAATTCATTACTTACATTTACACATTTTTAAACAAAATTATTTGCAAATTTAACATAATAAAAAATTGTATCTTCTTATTTCATGATTGAATTGGTAAATTCACATTTTCTTATAAATAATTTTAAAATTTATATGATTCAATAAATCTGGTCTTCTTAAAAAGGATTGGCTTATGGCCAAAACCACTTTGTAAATTCAATATTTATTATTCATTATTTAAACATTTTTGTTATACTAATTAATTTTATTATTTTTAAGATTTATTAAATTTTTTAACATATAATGAAGTCATTGTTTAAGTTTAATTGGTAATTTGAATTTAATAAATTTAACTGACTAAATTTGACGTTAAATTGTATATAATAGAGAAAATAACTTGCCAAGGATTTCCCTGCCGGTCCTAGAGTCCTCTCGTCTGGATTCCCTGGTCCCTGGACATCGGAAGTTGCCATCCCTGGTCAGTCGATAGAAGTCCTTCTCCATTTTCAAGTCCCGGAGGCTGAGTCTGAAGCCCTCGTCCATGGATGGAAGTAGATGGCGGAAATGTGGTGGATTTGTTCCATCTGGCCTTATGGTGGTTGTCCTAGGCGCTGACCGACATTACGACCATTAGCACCTCGTATTAAAAATTTTTACAGACTCCCTTACAGGTCCCTAAGTTCCTGTATTTATTGCGGCTATGTAACCCTTCCCCTCTGCTCTAAGCTTGTCGCTATCTCCGTGCTTGTTTCTTGTACGGGCGGGTTGGACAACGTATTAGTTTTAACCTACATAATTTTGTTATCTGTTTTAGAACACTGAAAAATGTCTATTATTTTAAAATGGCTGTAACTTTTTTGTTATTTGAGCTTTTTAAATTCTGTTTTCACTATTGTTTATTATGGATTTTTCTAGTCATTTCAAAATGTCGATGATAGTTCTACGTGACCTAGTTCTCAAGTTAGCATTTTTCGGCACTTAGAAAAATTTTCACTTCACTCTCGTTTGTTAGTTAGTTATTACAGTTTCATGCTATCATAATTTTTAATTTGTCTTATTCAAAATTTTACTGACTTCTTGACTCTTTGCTATGTTTATTATACCATAAATTAAAACCTTATTATTCAAATATTAAAATTGTTATTTAAACAATAGGAAATTATTAATTTCTTAATTTGAACGGTAATTCAGACCGTTGCAAAGTGTAAGTGCAGAAGGTAACAAAGGCCAAGATTCCAGGGACCTTCAGAACAATAAGTATTATTTGAATATAAGTGTAGCCAACAGACATCTATATTTTAGTTTAGAACAAATTTAATTTCATACCATTTATAAAATTTACTCTACTTTCACCATTTCTAATTTAAGAAGCAAAGTTCCCGTATAAGCGACCCGAGAGCAACTACAAAGTTTTATACTGAATTTATTATCTTTGTTATGTTATTTTATTATAATTCTAAAGCCTCAAAGTCCACCTTTATAATTGTAATGTTAGTTAAGATATCAATCCTGTCACTGCAAAATATTTAATATAAATTTCGTATAATGTGTGAAGAATAAATGCAAGTGATGTTTAAAAATTATAAGAGTGTTAATTCTTTATAAACCTGAAGGTGTGACATTGGATAGGTAAGGTAAATAAATAACATTAAAAATAAATTATAATTATAACATAAGTTGAGTTATAATATATATATATATATATATATATATATATATATATATATATATATATATATATATATATAAAACCTCAACATCAGATAAATCCATTCATTTTTTTTTTCCAAATAGCCTTATCTCTTTTCCCCTGACAGACTTATATAAACTATAATCACTCATATGCTCATGGAAACAATATATATATCTTTAATCTGTGACATCTGATTTCTACTCTACACAATCTGTGATTATAATTATTTTATTTCATTCTCTCATATTTCTTTTTGTGTTTTTTCTTCGATTGACAAAGACCACTGTGTGGTTGAAATATATCATTGTTTAAGTGCTTTTATGTGTTTCTATTTCAAGACTACAGAGTGGACTCTTACCAAGGTAAGTCTGTCAGTCTCCTAGTCCAAAAAATCTAAATAATCTTTACCAACCAAAACTATATATATATATATATATATATATATATATATATATATATATATATATGAAGTTAATATATTACTATTGTAAGTAATTTTATCCACCATTAAGTGCAATAATTTTACCTTGAGTGATGAGGCACCTTTCGGTCAATTGACCATTGTCGAATCACTGATGTTTTTCTGTTGTAGATGTTCGGTCTGTGAAGTTGGTGTTTGTTGACGTTACGCGCACTTTTCAGAAAAAAAAGTGCGCGTAACGTCAACAAACACCAACTTCACAGACCGAACATCTACAACAGAAAAACATCAGTGATTCGACAATGGTCAATTGACCGAAAGGTGCCTCATCACTCAAGGTAAAATTATTGCACTTAATGGTGGATAAAATTACTTACAATAGTAATATATTAACTTCATAAAGTCAGTGCAACGGAAAAACAATGGATAACGTTAAATATCAAGAATATATATATATATATATATATATATATATATATATATATCGGGAATTTTTGGACTAGATAGGAGACTGACAGATTTACTTAATGGCAATAGTCCAAAACTGCAATCTCTTGGAAATTGAGGAAAATCTTCAAGATTTTCCAAGAGATTGCAGTTTTGGACTATTGCCATTAGGTAAGTCTGTCAGATTCCTATTTCGTCCTAAAATTCCTAAATAAGCTTTAATCTGTACTAGAACTAACCTAAATATATATATGTTCTCTGGGAGAAGTCTGCAGCAACAATCACCTTCTTGGATGTAGATGTAACAATCAGAGATGGGAATATCTATACAGGTGTCCACATCAAACCGACGAACCATCTACAATACCTACATTTCAATAGCAACCACCCCATGAATATAAAAAGGTCCATACCATACAGTCAGGCAATCAGGGGCAAGAGAATTTGTTCCAACGATATAGCATTGGAAGATTTTAATAGAAAGACCTTACTAGCTTTCCAAAAAAGAGGATACCCTAAACAACTCGTTGAGGATCAAATCCGCTTGGCTCAGTCATCTGATGTACCCAGACCACCTATGGAGGACAAACTGTCTTTAGTTACAGATTACCATCCAGGCCTAACGAAGCTGAACAAAATATTAAAGGATGGCTTCAAGATTCTTCAAGCTTCCGCCCACACCAAAGATCTTTTCTCAAATCCACCACATTTGGTTCAGACAACCGTTCAATTTAAAAAGTATTTTAGTACATCCAAAATTACCAGATCCAAGTACTGAAAAACCGCCCAAACTTCCTCACGGCTCCTTTCCGTGCAATAGACCAAGATGCAAGACATGTCCAATACACATCCCAACAAATAGTTTCCATAGCCTAGCAACCAATGTGGACTTCAAGATTCAGGGTCATCATACTTGTACATCCAGTAATGTAATATACCAGTTACAATGTAAATTTTGCCCGGCACAGTACATAGGCCTTACCACGGATAGTCTGAGCATCAGAATGAATGGCCACAGACATGACGTTGGAACCATGAACATAGACAGGCCAACCGCTCAACACGCTGCTAGTCACAACATCATCTCTTTCAATGATTGCTATACCACCAAAATAATTAAAGCCCTCCCCCCTGATTGCAACTCTTCAGAATTAAGAAGATGGGAGTTTTTCATACCAGTGGTATACCAAATCTAGAGAGCCTCCTAACCTCAACATCAGATAAAACTCCTTTTAACTTCCCCCTAACTTCTACCATTTTTAACAGCTCCATTACCTTCCTTCTGACAGACTTTTAATATCTAGTTTCAAGTAACCAATCTTTACACGATTCACATATAACAATTTCTACACATATCACATATAGCACTATATCATAAACTATAAATCTGTGAATCTGTGACATTGGATGTTTATACACATCTGTGGTTCACTTCAATCTTTTGTTTTGTTTTTTCTCTTTTTTTTCTCTTTTTTTCTCTTTTTTTTTCTCTTTTTTTCTCTTTCTTGACTGAAGAAGATCATGTTGATCGAAATATTTCAAATAAAAGTGTATTAAGTGTTTTATATGTGCTTATTTCCAAGAGATTGCAGTTTTGGACTATTGCCTTTTAGGTAAGTCTGTCAGTCTCCTATCAAGTCCAAAAATTCCTAAATAAGCTTTAAGCTCTACTAGAACTAACCTATATATATATTTTTTAGGTTAGTTTTGGTTGGTAAAGATTATTTAGATTTTTTGGACTAGGAGACTGACAGACTTACCTTGGTAAGAGTCCACACTGTAGTCTTGAAATAGAAACACATAAAAGCACTTAAACAATGATATATTTCAACCACACAGTGGTCTTTATCAATCGAAGAGAAAACACAAAAAGAAATATGAGAGAATGAAATAAATATGAGAGAGTTTTATTTCATTCTCTCATATTTCTTTTTGTGTTTTCTCTTTGATTGATAAAGACCACTGTGTGGTTGAAATATATCATTGTTTAAGTGCTTTTATGTGTTTCTATTTCAAGACTACAGTGTGGACTCTTACCAAGGTAAGTCTGTCAGTCTCCTAGTCCAAAAAATCTATATATATATATATATATATAGTCATATTTCACGTTGTCCATTATTTTTCCGTTGCACTGACTTTATGAAGTTATTATTATTACTTGTAAATAATTTTTTTCACTACTAAGTACAATAATTTTACCTTGTGTGAAGAGGCACCTTTCGGTCACTTGACCATTGTCGAATCACCAAAGGCTATTTTTAATATTTAAGAAAGTATAAATTTTGTCAACATTAGCAGCATTCCACATTTTCAGGTTTGAATGGTCAGACACGCTAGTATTTTCATACACAAAGTTGTTGGTTTTCGTAACAATTTTGTTGACAAGTTCTCTATCAAAAAATATTTTGAAAAATTTTATTCTTCAGGTTCCGGTGAGAAAACAAATTTGTTAGAAAATGCCTGATTTATTTGTATCAAAATCATGCAACAACCTATAAACACGTGAGACAAACTATAGGCTTTGGACACAAAAAAATGATGACTATGTACTCTGTGTAGCATTTATTGTCCAGATAATATCAAATATTGAACCTAGAGTGCAATGCAATACTCAGAAAACAAAGTTGTAAATGTACAGCAATGGTAATTGTAGAGAAATGAAATAAGGTTCACATATGCAAATGCTCCCACTGTCCGAATCGTGATCTCACGTACTGGTATGTGAATGCTAATCAAAGGTTTAAATTGTTTTTGTAATTTTACATGGTTACACCAGACTTGTGGAAGTATGTGCTAATCATTATCTTATCAAGAAACAAGTCACTGGTAATGGTATAACTTTTTACTTTGTATCACAGTTTGGTAATACTTTAGATTTTTTTTTGTATTAACAGGTCTTGGAAATATACAATGAAGTACTAGGTTCAGATTATTTAATAAATGAAGATAATACAACTGAAACGACAAATAAAGAGAAGGTTTCCAACGAAAAAGAGGAGCGAAGTATAACCTATCCTTTAATAAAAGAACATCCAGGGATAATTGTTACTCCAAGTTGCATCTACTTCGGTGACATCCCTGTTAGCAGAAGAGCAGGGCTTGATAATGGCCATTCAATGACAGACAAACGTAACAAATTACTTGTGCTGCGCAACCAAATGTCAACTCTGAGAAGTCTTGCTGTATGTGTTAATAACAACTGGATGTCAATACTTGTAAGTTGAATTATAATCTATTATGTATTTTGTATTATTATTTTGTACTATACAAAATAATACGTCAGAGTATTTAGAATTAGAAAGGGGAAATTATGTACTTGTAAAGAAGGTGTTGCAACGGCCCAACAAAACGACTCAACACCCGCAACCCTATTGCCAAGCGCCACCTCCAGACCTAGTTCCCGCTGCATGGTAAACAGTTTTAAACAAGCCGGTCCGGCCTACGGCCAGAACCCTGTGCAATGCTTGCCAAAATCTGCCAGAGAACCAGTCACTGGACTTTATTTAAAAACCTAACTCGCTGAGATTTAACCCTTTGGGTATCCGTTCCCGGGGAATGAGTTCATTTGAAGGCATATTATGGCTAACTGACTATTTTGGTTTAGGATTGTGTAAGAAATTTGTTTAAATAAATAATCACTGTTTTGTGGCAAGTTAGTAAAAAACTTCGGGTTTTATTCATTTTAAAATTAAGTTATGTTATAGCACAATTTGTAAGCATTTTTATATCTTTAAAACTCTACTTAATCATCTAAAATTTCTTTAACCTTTTGTACATATATAAACCTGTTGTATAACTTCTTTAGTAAACAAATAATTTTTATATCAACATCTTCTTATCTTACTTCGTTCTCAAAAACTTACGATAGTTTATATTTACTTTAAGATCAAGATTTATCCTTTCCAGGTTAATTCTCAATATTTATTTTAACATTTTTTCTTCAATTTAAAACTTCTTGTTTAATCGCAAAAATTACTTAAAATTTTTCTATCAGATTTTTATTTATTTTTCAAACTTCATTACAATTATTTATTTAGTCAATCTTTCCATTTCACTTTGGTATCTTAAACCAACTATAAAAAAACACCTATAAATTTTGTAAACAGACATTTAAAAACCCAAATTCTTTCTAACAAACATTTTGAAATATTTTATATCTTCATTTAATTTTAAACCCACATGAGAACAATTTAAATTTCTCACAGTCTTTATCTCTAACATAGCTTATTTCTACTACTTGAAATTTATTTAAGCACTTTTTTGACTTAAGTTTACTTTATAGAATCCACATATTCTTTTTCCAAAATTTTACTTTCTTATTTTAAAAAATCGTTCTGTCAAATCTCAAAATAATTTACTTTGCAATTTTTGTAATGAAAAATTCAGTGTCATTTTTGTAATGCTTCTTCTATTTTAAAATCTTTATAAAAATTCTTTAATAATTTTGGAAAATAGTTATTTTTTTAAGATACCCGTTTTTCTAGGCCAACCACTACTCTAAAAAAGTTACGTTACATAACAGCAATATTTCCTGGTTTTAACAAAGTGATAATAAAATCAAACTTATTTGTCCAAAATTATAAAAAAAATTTTCTACTAATTATTTTACACATTTTGATTTGTACCTTTTCAATCTACAAGGGGAGGGTGCAACATTTTAGTTTGATGTAGCTACCACCAACTAACGCTATTACCTCCATCTTCTTTCTGAAACCAAGCCACTCCTTTTAAACACATTTTCAACTTTTGCAAATTTTATTTATATTTAAAATTTCAAAAAGTTCCCCAAAAGTTCAAAAGAAAAATTTTAATTTACTTTAGAGAGAGAGAGAGAGAAAAGCTAAAATCTGACCTTTACTGAGTAAAGTCCCTTATGGGTTCTTCGTTATCTTGATGTCATCACTCCCCCTTTTGTGGCTGGTCATCTTGAATGTTGGACTCGTCCAAAACTGGCGTCACCTCTGCTCCATTTTTTCCCTGTTGTCGTAATGTCCCAAACAAAACAAGTTTTTTTTTACAGAAAATTATTACCTCTTTATTTATACTTTTAATATAAAGTCCTGGATCCAGTCTTTTAAAACGCTTTTAACACTGTCTATAATTTTCAAAATTAATTTTACTCCCGGTTTTGATCTACTCTTTGTTTTACATTACACCGTTCAAATTTAAATTTTATAAGTGAATTTGGTTACTTTTAACTATAAATTGTTTAACCACTTCAATTTTAGGCACGGTTCATTTTTCTTTTTTTTATATACATTAGCACTGACTCAAAACATTTATTTGACCTATTTTTCTGCAACAAATTTGCTTGAGGATGCTACGACATGATGTTTAATGACGAAAACCACTTTTAGAGAGTTTCTTCCTCAAAAGGGTTTTAAAACACACGGCACTACATTTCAACGCAATCATTCTCGCTCTTAGCCCTGCATTTTTTCAATTAACTTATCGGTTTGAAACACAGTAAAAGTTTAGCAAAATGGAGCGCACTAGCACACGAACGTTCTTTTCGTTGTCTCCAGATATGCTACTAAATTTTGGAAGTTCCAGGCATTGTCAGCCCCTCTCGGCTGCTTTAGACCAATAACAAGTCTCCAACTCCGGACGCTTTGTCTAGCTTATTACCAGCTTGCGCTTCCCATGACCTGTCAGTCAGTCAAAATATTTACAAATTTTTAAATTATACTTCAACTTTTTCGGGAGGCTGTGTATCTGGTTTTTCGTCTCTTCACTTTGTTCTTCTTTCTTCATTTTGTATCCCCTCGAATTTTGATGGAGGTGGATTTTAACTCCCTCCCTTTCAAGTGTGGAAAAAATCCCCTTATCCCGAAAATGGCTTTATTTCTATCCCTTAATCTCGTTAAATTAAACTTACAATATGCCTAAGGAATTTTTATCTGGTTTTGGCTTCGCTATTTTGACTGCAAAACCTCTTAAAATATATAGAATTTACAATTGCACTCCCAACGGTAAAATGTGACTTTTAGTCTGTTGCAGTATGTAGAATTTTTATGATTAGTATCATATTTGTCTTTTTCTTCTTTTTCCAATTGCTTTCACTTGGCTTACACCATTCGAGATCTTGCCTCCCAATACAATCCAGGTAAGTCCCTTCGTGGCTGTCTTTCCTTATCAAGTCCACTACAGACCAGGAGGTGGTCCTCGTCCATAATAGATGTTTGGCATGCACATATTGTGCACTGTTGGATTCAAATATTTTTATTCTGCTGAGATGTCCGGCGAGACAGTCATGCATGCCCTATAGCTAGACTGAAGTTAGCAACAGATGTTTTTCTTGGGAGTGTTTTATTTACCTCAAACACATAGGACTTCTCCTTCAATTTTTCCTCCATCATATTCCTAAAACCTGGTTGGTTAGATGTTTTAATACCTTTTATTCTTGCTTGCAGTGATAAAAACTTTTGATGGTTTTTGAACAATTTTAGTCCCTGTCTTTGCTTGTTCATCTGCGGCTTCTTTCCCCTGTATTCCCATATGAGACAGGGTCCACTGGATTGTAATATTGAAATCATTGTTTTTTATATTTTTATAATTCTTTTTTATATTCTGTACAATCGCACCACCTGTATTATCATTATTAGCCATTGCTTGTAATGAGGATTTAGAGTCAACCAATAAAACAATATTGGTATTAAGCCATGCTGTTAGAGTCAGCTGTTGAAGAGCCTTGTTGATGGCAAAAAGTTCTGCCTCTGAAACAGTTAAATTGTTGCTCACTGCAAAATAGTGTGAGAAGTAATCACTGTATATTCCCGCTATTGTCTCACCATGCATTCTAGACCCATCCGTGTAGATTCTCACCCGAGTCTTGTTCACTGGCTCTGTAAGATCCAAGGACACATTAAATTGCATTAAATCCAATGCGTTTACTAATTGCGAAAGTTGCTCAATTTCAGATGTATTTATTTTCCTGCCAACCACCACATGCTTAAAACTTTTCTGAGTTGTATTCATATATGTTTGAGTACAGTTTTCTGCCATTCCTAACGATTCAATATTCTCCTCTGTTGATGCGTTTCGGAATAACTCCATTTTCAAAAATTAAATCTTACTTCAGTACAACGGTACGGTTTAAGTTTTGAAAATGGAGTTACTCCGAAACGCATAACGAGGAGAATATTGAATTGTTATGAATGGCAGAAAACTGTACTCAAACATATAGAAACATATAGAAATATTCCTAACAGAAATGAAGATGAGTATATTAATAATTTCATTAATATTCATCCTTAAAAGAGGACAGATTGAGAAATAAGTTAGTTAAATGGGGAAGGTTTATACAAACATTCTTGTTTCTCTTACTTTGTTTGAGCTTCTACTCTAGATAAGAAATGGAGCTAGTGTTATTTCAAAAAAAATAATTACATGCAAATCTTAGGTTTGAATTATTTGATAACATTTGGAAATATTTTGAAAAATATGATTAATAGAAATAAAAAGACAAGGTGTGCATTCTGCATTGAACTTAATTTCATACAAGCCATTGAGTTTGTTGAAGTATTCGATGATTTACAAGCTTTAAACCACATCTATTGGGGAGAAAAAGCCCAACTCATTTTTATTTTAAAAATGTCATTACCTCCATTTTGTTCTCTGGGTGTGTTTGAGTAGTTGTGTGTTATTATTAGAAAATATAGTTTTTTTAATATTTTATGCCTTTACCTATTATTTTTCTTTGGTTCATTACACAAGTTTACCCAAAAATTACTTTTTACCTCCTTGATTCTTTCTAACCTTTAAGCTTTTCTGCCCCTAAGCTCAACTCTTTTGTATGACCTAATTTTACTATATATTGACTTCATTTTATATCAATCTTATTTATCTCTAGAATAATTACAAACTATTTTTTCTACTTATTTTTCTTTGAAATTAAATTTTTAAAAAATTCATTAAAAAAACTTATGATTATATTTTCGAAAAATCATATTTTTATGATTTTAAATTGATTGAAAAACACTTTTAGTTGAAATTAGTAAATTTCAAACTTGTGATTCAGCATCTTTGTAGAAAATAGGATGTACTTAATATTGTGATCAATCTTAATAGGCCCAAGTAAACGTGTTCTTTGGGTTCATTGATACTGACCCAAGTCACAAACAAATGAAATCAATGTCTACATATACAGCCATACACCAGTTATCTGATCGTCTACTATAAACCCTTGTACATTATATCGATTTAAAACATTTTCATTCTACTTTTATTCCTAACTTAAAACTTACAATTAAAGAAATCATTTATATTTTTATTTAATGTCTGTTAATAACTATAACTTTAAATAATAAAAAAGCTAAATTGTCTGTGATCTGTCATTAGATTATATAAATAAAGAAATAATGTTCCACTCAACCCTTCAGCATTGCCTGTTTCACTTCCTTTGGAAAACGTTTTAGTATTGAACCTGACTATTTTAAAATATCCTAATGCAAATATTGTGCAGCCTAGATAGTTTTATTTAAAATAAAGTGGATTTGCATTTCCATCATGGAACTGAATTATGTATTCAATGGGAAAATATGATCGAAGGTTTATTTTAAAAATTAGCTCTAATGTTGAAATATTCAGCAAAAGAGCAATGTATTAAGATACAATATCATTATTCAATTATAAAAGCTATACGTAAAATAGTTATCCGTGGGCTTTGTGATAATTTATTCATGTTAATTATGCTGTCTGGTAGGTGTTCTATTTATTACCATTTGTGTATATTATTTTAATGAGATCGTGCTATTGTGTAGGTAATTTATGTTATATTATTCCACTTTTTAACAATCAATTGTTGGAATTTATGTTTTGTTGTAGTAAATTTTAGTTTAGAATGGGCATAAAGCTGTAAATGGCTGAAATATTGATGGAATAATGACTGACATATTGAATTAATTTTAAAAAAAATCTAGCTATACAAAGTGTGATAAAAAAATACAGTAAATAATTTTTTACTTCAAAAAGTAATAAACCTACATCAAATTCGATTTAATCTCCTTCAAAGTACTGTCATTGGCTGGCTTTAGACTTATCCTAACATGGAATCCATGACGGGAAATATTTCTGGAAGGCTTCTTTCGGAAGGGTTTTTTAACTGCTTGGTTGTAGCCCTCTCAATATCAAGAATGGCATCAAAATGTTTTCCTTTAAGCACAATTTTAATTTTTGGGAAGAGTCAGAAGCCGCATGGTGCTAAATCGGGTGAGTATGGCGAATGTGAACAGGCAGGAACACTTCCCCCCCCCCCCCAAAGTTACGAATGAGAAGTGAGGTGTGACACAACACATTTTGGTGATGAAGAAGAAAGCCATTCATCCATTTTTCTGGTCTTTTTCTCACCATATGAGATGTTAAGATCTTTCGATAGCTCTCAAATAGTCATCTGCTTGTTTGAACGAACCATTGTTTCTACATTTGCACATTATCATCTGTTTTTGAGGTTAATGGACGTCTTGAATGCTGCTGGTCTTCAGTCTACTCATTACCGCCATTAAATCGGTCTTACCACTTGTACAAAGTCTTCAGAGTTCCCACATTATCGCCATACACAAATTCTAACATTTCATGAGCTTCTTTGGCATTCTTTTGTAATTTAAAACAAAACTTAATCTTAATACGTTGTTTGAAATCCATGATGTGGGACAGACATGATAAACACAACCTTACACTAGCATCTCTGGCAGTCGGCTGACAAGTTCCAGCGTGTTGAAACTAGTCGCTGCCTGTCTCAACAGATCACACTACTAGGCAAATATATCAGCAGTTGCCGCTATAAAAATTCGTTGGTTTTTATCACAACTCATATATTGTCTTGTCGTGATTTAAAATTATTTTTTATTAGCTGTATCAAAAGTGTTTTTGACCAAAATAAAAACGGATTTTATTAAGAAAAATATTTTATATCATTGTGATATCAATAGCCCTATCAGACAAGTAGCTCTTCTCTTCCATATTATAGTATTTAAAATCTCTAGATATTGTATGTATGTACGTATATTTTAGGTTGGTAATAGTGGCAGTGGTAAAACTTCAGTTGTTAGAACTCTATCTCAACTCTGTGGCAAAGATTTGAAGATCCTTGCAGTAAATTCAGCAATGGACACCACAGAGATTCTTGGTGGCTTTGAACAGGTAATTTTATTTAATGTGTTTTGTGACTAGCTTATAAGAGACTTAAAATTAAAAATCCATTAAAAATAATATTTTTCAAGTTTAAATATTTTAGAAAGCATTCAAAAATACTAGAAAGGGTAACATTTTAACAGCAGCACTAGGATTTGACCATCATTCTCTGTGGCAGGAACGTTATGTGTAACAAGAATTTGTCTTACATAATGCTTAATCAAAGTAATGTAGAAACAGTACTTCTATAATTCCATTCTGCATTTATTAATTGATAAAGAGTAAGAAGGTAGAAAAGTAAATTTTATCAAGAATATAAACAAATAATAATTAGAAGTGGGAAAAAATCGTACAAATAACCAAAGATATTACCAAATACATTTTTTTAAGTCACTAAATTTAATAATTCGTCTTGGTATTTATTCTTTGTCTTGTGTTAATTGATAACTGTTATTTCAGTACAGAAAAATTTGTACATAAAAAACCGAATAAGTTTTTATATTTGGATGATTATTTGCAAAAAACAATATGTAGCAGGGAAGCCAAGTTGTGCCTCTAAACGGAACTGAGGCAAAAAAAGGCTTATGGGAAATAAGCGAATTGATATACCCAACCTATTAGAAATCCTCCATAACTGATAATAACAATGTGTCAGCATCTGAATCGGTGTAGTTTGTGTCAACATCTCCACAAATATGTGCTATGCAAAATATTTTACAAAGGATATCATTAAATAGTACTGTTTTGTATTATAAAGAGTCACATGTATTTTTAACAATTTTCATCTTTCAATTTATTTTACAACATAATTTTCTCTAATTAGTAAGGTCCTGGTCCTGATGTGTAACCAGATTCTTAATCCTGACTTCTTAGAAGTCTGACATTGATTTTGACATCATAGTAGAGCTGACTGCCTGCTTATTCAAGTGATAAAATAAGTATATTGCTTACACACTAAATGTGAACTAAGTGCTTAGGTTTCTGGTCTGTTAGGCCACATTTGAATAGGTGATTGTCATTAGGTATATCATTCCCGTTACTGAGCTTGTCATGCCATTTATCCTGGAAGACAAGATCTAGCTTCTAGTCTTCTATATTACAACTTATGTCACATATGGCAACTTGTAATTTTGTATCAAGTAACCTTGTGAGCATATTACTGTTGGAGAGGCAATAGACTTCATTATCACAGCATGATTGCCTGCCTGTAAATGATGGAATAAACCTAATTGTCTTAGAATTTTTTTCTTTAGCTAATTGAATCAATCTAGTTTGTCTAACAGTACATATTTTAATAATATTATGTTGAGATGTTATTAGTTGTTAAGAGTAGCTAGGACCCGAAAATGTATCAATAGTTTCGTGGATTTTAAAAACAATATTTTTGTAAAAAAAATTTAGTATTTCTCCAAAAACACCCATTCCCCGTCAATAAATTTACAGTAAAACAAAAACTATGATGAGCTATCTGGAATATCCTTTAACCATTCTGATGCCTTCAATTTTTTGACCCCTTATGTCTTTAATTTTTAGCCATTTTGTTAATTCATTGTTTTTATACTGTCATTTGAGAATTATATTTGTTCAACTTTTTTCACTAATTACAGTAGTAAAAGGAATAAGGAAACTTAGTTCATAAATTAGTCTATACACCAATAGCAAGTTTTTTTTTGTATTTGTCAGAAAACATTTTTATCAGAAAAACATTTTATACAACTTTTAAACAGTTTTTCCATTTAAAATTTCCAATAAAATCTAGTTTTATTCATTTTAGTACTGAATGGTTAATTGTTAAATGTCAAACTTAAGCATCCCAAAAGTCTGGCTTTTAATCAGATATAATTTCTCTTAGCAGTGTTTTGAAATTGACATTTTAAAAATTATAACCAATTAAATTTATATTTTTTTTGATACTTTCAAGATCAGTAGTCAGTATATATTCATGACCGTTATCTCTTAAATATACAGTAGAGTCCTGATATTTCGAGCTATCGTTAAATTCGAGCCCATTTCTATTTGAGCATATTTTATCATTTTGAAAGGAAGTGGAGAGTTGGGCTTCCAAGAAATGTTTATAGTCATATGGTATACAAAGGAGATGAGTCGGGCTTCCAAGAAATGTTTATATCAATACGGAATTGCAAAAGAAATGAGCCCAGCATCCAAGAAATGTTTATATCAATACATGCTAAAGAAATGAGTCGGGCTTCCAAGATATGTTTATATCAATACAGTATGGTAAGGAAATGAGTCGGGCTTCCAAAAAATGTTTATATCAATACGGCATGCAAAGGAAATGAATCAGGCTTCCAAGAAATGTTCATGTAAAGTTCTATAAACTTATTTAGTGCATTTTGAATTACCTATATTATTATACAATAAAACTCCTACTCTTTCTAATGTATAGTAATCCGAATTTTCGGTAATCTGAGGAGGTCTTGGTCCCATCTACCTCAAATCATCAAGACTCTACTATAATAGGAAAGCTTTGTAAATATGATTATAAGTAGGATTAAGATACAGGATATAGAGGAAATACTATTAATACCACGTGGGAATGGTTGTGCACTTATAGTAAATCTACTTTCTATTGCTTTTATAATTAGGTATCTACCTATTTCACCCCCTTGTAAGAGGAAGGTTGAGGATGGGAACATGGATATAGGTACGTTTGTGGAAAGGGACATTCATGCCCTGGTAATAGGAATAAATCATGTCATCGAGAAAGAATGGCTGCTTATCTGAAGTAGACTCTACTCTCTACTTGATAAAAAAAGAGTGTTTAAGCAAGAAATAGTACAATAGTTATTCAAATATATGGTTCTAGTACTGTTATTCAGAATGTATGTATAACAGAAAATTTTTGAAATATTCTACTGAATTTTAAATTAAACGACAAACAATTAATACCATACCGCCAATATGTTAAAATTAGTGTTTATTGGTATTTGTTATGCAGTTCAAAGCTTAATATTTATTTCCTCCTGTAATAAATCTGAAAGTAATTAATAATGTAATACAACAAGAGGGATGTTATGTACATAATAGACAATCAATGATATTTGTGTTATTATTGCTATGCTTTCACACATCCTGCACTGAAAACAGATCTGAGCCCATTAATTCATTTGAAATCTGTTTAGCTTTAACTCCAACCCTCTATATAATGACAGCCAAATTCACAAATGTGTTCACCTGGTGAATATTTAATTTTGTATGAACGACTCTTTATGTGTTCGAAGTTAATTTCATTTCGGTTGTTTACCAAAAAACTTACAAATCGCCACAGTCAAGCCTTTTATGGATACAGTTTTAGGAATAATAATTTGTATACTTTCTGAATAAAGGTCTGGATTAGTATATACCAATGAAAACAGAGAAGTTAAAGTAATGTTGTTTATATTTATAGTATTATATTAATAAATAATTTAAAATTGGTAAATAAATCAGTAATAGTAGTGCAATATCTACACTAGTATGAGTTGACATTATAAAATTAGGTATTTGCTCTTGGAAAAAATGGGAAATTATATTTCTGGAATATTGAATGTTGTGTATCCCTGTACAGAACATTATTCTTCTTTTAAACTATGTTATAGGTCATTTGCAGTTTTATTTTTTGTGAAACCATTATATACAATGATTTTCTTGAGCAACTGTGGCCTATGTTTTTATATTTTAAATAATAAACCCAATAATCACAAATTAACTTTATTTATTCACCTGATGTACATTTCAGTTACAAGGTGACCATCTTCAGAAGTACTGAACAAAAAATTAATTTAATTTAAAATGTATATATATAAAACATATATAGCAAAAAAATATTGAGGTTATAAATTTAATTCTTATTATGTCTTAAACATTGTCACTTAAAATCAGCTGATTTTCAATTTAATCAATCAAAGAATATAAAACTGAATTAGGAATTGGCCCTTTGTCACAATTCATTAAATATTGTGTCTACATTTATATATATAAATACTTTCAAAAACATTTAAAAAACTTATGTTATTAACTTTTTTCATTAATTTAATATTATTGACATCTAAACTATGGTTTGTGTCTATTATATAGACAATCATGTATAAAAGTTCAAATAATTTAGGAAGTTTGTTAGGGAATCCGAAAGATAAAATTCCTATGTTAGAAAAATCGGGTATATATCAAATAAATTGTGAAGATTGTAATCAAATTTATATAGGTCAGTCTAGGAGAAAAATTGTCACTAGATTTAAAGAACATATTTCCCATATTAAGTACCTCCGACCAGAAATATCTAGTGTAGCAGAACATATAATAGACACAAACCATAGTTTAGATGTCAATAGTATTAAGTTAATGAAAAAAGTTAATAACATAAATTTTTTTAATGTTTTTGAAAGTATTTATATATATATATATATATATATATATATATATATATATATATATATATATATATATATATATATATAAATGTGGACACAATAATTTAAATGAATTGTGATAAAGGGCCAATTCCTAATTCAGTTTTATATTCTTTGATTGATTAAATTAAAAATCAGCTGATTTGAAGTGACAATGTTTAAGACAAAATAAGAATTAAATTTATAACCTCAATATTTTTTGCTATATATGTTTTATATATATACGTTTTAAATTAAATTAATTTTTTGTTCAGTACTTCTGAAGATGGTTACCTTGTAACAGGTGAATAAATAAAGTTAATTTGTGGTTATTGGGTTTATTATTTAAAATATTGAAACCATTATGTTCCTTTTTTTTTGTAAAATCATCTATGTACTCTTCTGTAAATGAAATGAGGAAATCGGATCACAATAATGGAGGGAAATCACTAAATTGTTTTCCCACAAAAGTCTTCTATTGAGTTGTGGAAAGGAAGTAGTGGTTGGTGTTACAGTTTTGCATCCTCTGTTTTATGTCAACTCATGTATATATGATGTGATTTAGAAAATTCACCATTTTGTCAGTTGTGTGGAGTCACCATGGTAATCAAGTACATTGTGCTAATAAGAATAACATTCCTATCAAATTTAATCTTCATAGCTGTTACTAAAATTCCATTTTATTTTTGGTTTTTTCTCTCACAGACTTTCTATTTTAATTATTACTTTTAACTTTTTTTATTCTGGCAGTTATAATTTTTTTAAATATTTTTTTTCTATCAACATTTTTATATTTTTATTTATAAGTTGTAATTATAAGCAAGAATGATCTTACTTCAATTTTCACAATAAAAATATGTATTTAAAATTTTACTTTTTCAACAATTATACAGAAGAGGTATGGTGAGGAAAAATTGGAGACTGGTATCACTGTTGTGGTTAAATGGTTGTGGTCAATCTGAAGATCCCATGAACCCCCCCTCCACTTACTACTCAAGTTTTGTCATACTCCCTCACTCATTATGGCCAGAGTTAGAATGACGATATAGTAAACTTCCTATAATCCAGTACGTTCGGGACCTGAGGCATGCCGGGTTACAAAATATTCCGGACTACAGAATTGAGATCAGAAAAATTGGAAAAAATAAGCAACGCAGTACAAATAATTATTATTCTTGAAACAACTCAAACATGTACATTGTATGTACATATGTATTGTAGGTGAATAGTAAAGGGCAAACAAAACTCAGTGCACTGTTGTCTAACTCTAGTCTGTGGGGTAGTTCTTGTTGGCAATCTTTAAGAAATTATGGATGTTAGATTGATTTTTAATTTTCTCCCTTCGTTTTTTTATGAAGTCATTTCTAATGATGTGGAGCTTCATTATTTCAGCATCATTAAACGGACTGCAATGTTCAGGAAGTTTTATGACAGTGTTCAAGGCATCAGCTGCTTGATTCCAAGTGGTGTTATTGCTTTCATCCATGTCATCTTCATCTGAGCCAACGTCTTTGGGAACTGCTGGATTGATCAGGCTCTGTATAAAACCTTCTTTTGTCAGTATTTCTTCTGTAGGCTCATTTATATCTACTTCAACCCGCTCTGTGATTTCTCCTAGAGCCATCTGTGACATAGGGTTCTCTTAAGGCAAAACACCTGAAACTTATTCTAGTTCATCATTAACTGTTTCAATTTCATTGATTTTATCATTTTAATTCATTACTTCAGGCCAGAGTTTACACCAGGACATTTTCAAAGTTTCCTGTTTTACCTCACTCCAAGCCAAAGCAGTAACAAATATAGCATCTTTAATAGAGAACTGTCCTCAAAAATCTTTATCATTGCAATCCGATTCCAGTAAATTCCGTACAAAGTAACGTCTATAATGAGACTTGAAGTTCTGTATAACCATGATCTATTGATTGATTGAGTAGAGATGTAATATTTGGAGGAAGATATATAACAGAAATGTTACCTGACACTAGTTCATCCGTATTCGAATGAGCTTTACAGCTGTCTAAAAATAAAATAGCGTTACTGTCTTGAGGCCTTGAGCAAAAAATCTTTAAAGAGCCAGTTTTTAAACAATTCACTATTTATCCATGCATTTGATTGTGCACCACATATCACAGGTAAGTTGTTTACACCTTTTAAAGCTTTAGGCCTCAATGATTTCCTAATCACAAAAGGTTTAATTTTGTGATCACCGGATGCAATAGAGCAAACCAGTACCGTTAACCGATCTTTTATTTTTCTAAAACTTTTTCCTCATTTCTCATCCCCACTGGCTAGGGTAGAATTAGATAGGCAACACCACAATATCTCAGTCTCATCAGCATTGTATATTTGACAAGCTGTGAGTTCCTCATCAGAAACGATGAACTTAAATTTAATTTTAAACTCTTCACCGCCTTCAACATCTGCAGATTTCAGCATTTTTTGCTTTTTCAACTACCATAATAAGCCAGTAATGGGTTTACTCTTGGATCGTTTTGCTGAAAACCAACTGTATAGAGCCGAATCAAGTTGTTCTAGTTTGGGGGGTTTAAACATTTGCCTTCCAAAAATATTATTTAGGGTTTCTGATTCATTCATAAATTGTTTCAGCTTTTCTTTATTTTTGTTTAATGTTATAAATTGTAGATTATCCTATGTTGTAATCTTTCATTATAACATGCCTACTTATGTCATTTTCAAGTTTTTTCACAATTTTTAGCTTTTGAGCTAAAGTAAGAGTTAGATGTTTTCTTTTTGAAGAACCTGGGTTAACCTTAGGGTTACCCTATTATCACTGTAAATAAGAATCTTACAAGCACTAAAACACAAAACTAAAATAAACTATGTCCATCCAACATTCAAACAAACGACTAGTCTGAGATTCAGTAAAGCAACGGTGAAACTGAATGGATAGCGAGAGTACACAAAGTATGAGAAAGGAATGGGTTGTTCCTGAACCTACGACAATGCCCGAACTTGGCCAAAGATGAACTCACCCATCCATTATATGTACTTATCACATTTCAAAGAATTGTAGTTGACATCAAAACATATTAAGCTATGCCTGTTCTTCGAATTCAAAACATACCATTTAAACCAAACATTGATTACACAATTAAAATGAAATCAATTTTTCCATTTAATCTATTCAATATTACAACCGTAATACATACTGCATTACATAACTGTTCCCCGCCAATAAACTGACGCTATTGCTTATTTCACAATAGATATTTCATGCAAATGTCTTGCTGGATTATCTAGCATGCCAGATTGGAGGAGGTTTATTGTACCTAGTTTGAGGAACTTAGGCCATCAAAGCATTGTCTAAGTTTAGAGGAGTTGGTTAGATTTTCTATGAAAGTTTCAACACGAACAAAGAGTGGTTCTAAAGGGCCTCACTCTTGGATTGAAGGAATACCATAGAAAATGTTATCACTTGTGATGAATCATGGTCTTTTACTTGGGATCAAGAAACAAAACATCAATTGATCCATTGAAAATTTGTCAACTCTTCATGACAAAAAAAACACACACATGACAAAACAAAAATTCAAGGGTTGATGATCGCTTTTTATGATAAAAAAATATGGCCATCGATTGAGTAACAGAGGGGAAGCAGTACATCAAAATTACTACAATTAAGTTCGGAGTAGTCTACGCATACAAGTTCAGAGTATGCTGGCCAATTTGTAAAAAAATAGGTCATGGATCCTCGATGATTTGTCTATAACGACATTTTGGGCGAAACAACATCTTCATCTTAAACCACCTGTTCTTTTTGACTGATTTAGCCCTAATTAACCTTTTAATTTTCTAAAGTCAAGAAAACTCTCAAGACAATGAAGTTTGAGGCTGTTAATTCAGTTTTAAAAAAAGCAATGCCAGATCATAATGAACTTATGGAAAATTTGCAGCACTGGTGAAAAATTAGAATGAAAAAGTGTAGATACAGGAGGGTATTTTGTAGGTGAAAATAGCAAAATTTTGGGTTTTTACACTATGTGAAAGATAGTGAATACATTTTTTTTCTGCATTAGTCCAGTTTTTTCAAGCCTCATCTATTTTTTAAATGCAAATGTAAAAACATATTCCTTTATAAATTTTATTTTAAATTTCTATTGTGATAAAACTTTTGCATCTGTCAAATATTTCATGCAGAAAATTTTAATTAGGTACAATAATATACCTAATAGTGATGAGATCGAATATATTTCGTGAATTTTTTAACATATTTTCAATGACCTTTTACAATAATCCAGCCCACATAGGTTTTCTCCACAGTCGGATCTATAGATAGTGAATGTGTATGTTTGTATGTATTTAATACACTTAAATGTGAAAGAATAGTCTTAGGTGTAAATAGAAATATTTTTCATTAAAAAAATATATATCTTCTAGGTATGTTGCTACTTCAGATTTCGCAAACTTGGCTTAAATTTTAAACTTTGAGATATTCCAATCTAATATACTGACAATTCCTTTCCAAACCACTTGCAAAGTAAGAAATGTTCAAAATTAAAGGTATTGAAATCTATATAAAAAATCTACAATGTACGTATATATTAAAGAATATATTTACTTAAAAAAGTTACAAAAACCATGGAGAGAAACACCAACATATTTACATTTTGAAAGAAAACACTGCATATTGCCAAGGGAAGGAAGTGAATGTACGTCAAACGCATTCATACATTATTCACACACTATGTTTGCTAACTCCGTTCAGTTATAAGTAACACCATTGTTACCAAATGTTATCCTTATTGTTCACACTAAAATATACTTTAGCAAATGAATTGTGGCTTGAATTACTTGTACTGCATACCTTATAACAAAGGTTTTTTCCTGGCGAAAAACCAGTTAAGGTTATCATCGCCAATCAACAGCAAAGTAATAAGCAAAATATTTTGGATAGAACAAAAAAAAATATATAAAACAAAAATACATAACATAAACAAAATTTAAAAATAACGTAATAACATAAAAATAAATATGTAAAAATAAAGAGAAAGGTAACAATAAATAACAAAACAACTTAAAATAAATCTGTAACAATAAAAAATTGAACACTTAATGTAGAAAATAAATAGAAATGTAGAAATAATATATTTTTTTTAATGGTTGTTAACAATAATTAAACTCTGAACACAAACTAACATGAATAGTTTTATACTATAATGAATAAACATTTAAATTATAAATATTGCAATATTATATTTTGGTGGCGAAGAAATGCGATGACACGGTCGACGGCCGCGGCATCGTCCTTCAACACGGCGTCCTGGTTGCACGGCCTATAAACTGCCGTGTAAATTAAAACTGTCACGAACATGCTTTAAACCACCATAATCTACCAGTATATGACTGATTGTGATGGTATTTCCACAGAACTGACATAAAGGTACTTCACGACGCATCAGATAACCATGAGTTAGATAAGAGTGGCCGATGCGAAGGCGGGCAGCCACTACTTCCTCCCTACGTTTCGAACGAATAGAAGACCGGCATGGACGGACGGTATCCTTAGTTTCCCTCAGCTTATTGTGATTGACATATCGCCATTCATCATTCCAAGTAGCTGCCAATGAGCGTTTCATATAACATACATAAACGGATGCCATAACACGTTGCATAGGTGGCACCATACTAGTGACAATCTTCGTCGCTTCATCCACATTTGTGTTTCCGGTATCCCTAGTCTTCTTGTCGAGGCTGGGGAACCTACCCTTTCAAGACAAATATCTTACATTTCTGGTCTTCGAAGAAAACCTAAACATCTGGCATTTAATTTAGTGTTTAATAACCCCTAGAGCAATATTATAAAGCGCGCGAACGTTCGACCGCTCCGTTCGGTATAAGGACGCACGCACAGGAGTTTTTGGAATTTCTACAGATCCCATCAACATAGGAATGTTATTTTCACGGATGGGTCTAAACTGAAAAATGGCGTTGTGTGTGTGTTTTATGCGTCGGAACGTACGGATTGCCCTCAGCTTGTAGTGTCTTCTTCTTTCTTATCCCTAGGTCCTTAGCTTGTAGTGTATTCACATTAACTGAACAGTTTTCCAATTTTTAAATCTCTAACCGTTATTCAATCTATATCTTCTCATAACTTTTGCGTTCCGATTCAAAAAGTGCACTTTAGACTCTTCATTATGTGTTGTATGTGAACCGTTTAGTTGGGGATCTTTAGTGTGTAGTACAGATCTTCGATAGGGCGTTGTTAGGGTAACATTCTCTTGGGTTCCTGGTCACTGTGATCTCAGTAAGTTTTTACAAATTTATAAAATTTAAAGTTCGGATAGTCATAATGTTAAAGTGATTAAATATCCATTTGTTCAACTTTTAGATTTGGCTGTAATTGTGGTCCCCTCAATCTGCACTATATTCTTAGATATTGTGTCATAATTAGAATTTCATTTTAAGGTTAATTGAAGTTAGTTTTCTAAATTCCATTTCTAATTTCAATTAAATTGTAACGCTTTTGTAATTTCCTATTGTGATGATAAACTATTTTATTTTAAGTTATGTTTATGTTTGTTTTTTTTTTTTTTGATTTACTAAGATTACTCAGTTTTATTGTTGGCTTGGTAGGATAAGAAATTATTGTGCAAATGGATTGGATATAAATCTTCCTCGTTAGAGTTTGAAGAAGATATGCTGGGGTCAGTCGGTGCTCTGTACCTGTCAGTCGAGTGGCCGATTGATAAAGGCTTAATACAAACTTTCTTCCTTTATCTGTTGGGTGCAACCGAAACTTTAGATACCACCGTTTTTGCTTGCATGCCTTCCATCTTGAAAGCCTCTTCCATTGACAACTCGTAGACATGTCAATGCAAGCGAGGTAATATCGATCCCAAGGAATAGGATATCAGAAGGATATCGATATGGACTATTTTAACCGACTTTGTGGTAATGCAAAATAATCATTTTGTGCGTACATTGCAGCGGAGCGCGCACCGCGCCGCCCGCGGGACGCGCGCGGGCCGTCCCGTCCCGCACGGGCCACCGGCGCGGCCGCCGCCACCTTTCCCCTCCACCGCAAGCTCAGAATTCTGACAGGGTCTATCCTAGCCAAACTAGGATACTGTGCAATGACCCGCCAAAATCTGCCAGAGAACAGGTCACTGGACTTTATTATAAAAAACCTAACTTGCTGAAATTTAACCCTTTGGGTACGTATTTCCCGGGGAATGAGTTCTTTGAAGGCATCTTTTTGGCGAAATGACCCTTTGGTTTTAGGAGTGTGTAAGAAATCTGTTTTAAATAAAAACACTATTGTTTTGTTGGCAATTTAGTACAAATTACATTTTTATTTTATCCTTAAATTTGAAATTACAGCACATTTTGCAATTTTCTTATTTTAACTAGCTCTATAAAATATTAGTCATTCATTTCTGTTTAGATAAACATTTATTAGAGAAAACTGTATCTCTTCTTTTTTATTCTAAAATATACACATTACAATGTCAGTGGTAACTCTTTACTCAGTTAACCCTTTCTTTTATCCCTTCTATACAAAATTTAAGTAAACTTCTTACTGAATTTATATTAACACCAAAAGTTATAAGGAAAACAATTTTTAGTTGTATTAACCGAAAAGTGTAATTTAATTGTTTATTTAACCCTTTAATATTCAAAATCAAATTTGTTTCATTTTAAAAAAAAAATTGTCTTTATCTTTGACAATACCTTTTTCAAACCCTTTGAAATAAACAATCATTTTATGTGATTTTCCAAATCTTGAACATTTGATTTTAAACTCTTGTACATAAAATTACACAATGGAACTTTTAAAACTTGACTTCCTCAACAAATAACTTTAACCCTTTTAATTTAAAAACTGATTCTTTGAATAACATAAGTTATATCAATAAACAATTTTATCCCATTTAAAAAACCATTAAACTTTTTGAAAAACATAAGTTATATCACTAAATAATCTTATCCCATTTAAAACAATTAATATTTTTAAAAACCTAATTTATATCAACCAACAATTTTTTATTCTTCTATAACTAATTAAACAAACATATTACATCTTAACTTGAAATTCTTAGCCTACAAATTGATTTACTAGACCCACATAATCTTTGCTGAATATTTACTTTTTATTTTTATTGTCTACTTTAAATCAAAGAAATTGTTTCACATTTTAGTTTTGTCCCCTTTTTTCTATTTCACAACCTTTTATTTTAATTCCAATAATTTTGTAAATCCTTAAACCCGTTTATATTTTATTTAAATCTGATTTATAAATGTTAATTAATTTTTCATTGATTAATTTTAATTTATTCCCATTAATTAATTTTAACCCTTTCGCAATAATTAATTTTAATTGCTTATTATTAATTAATTTTAATTAATTTTCATTCAGTAATTTTAACCCTTTCTCAATTAATAATTTTACTTGATTATCATTTAATAATTTTAAATATTTAACGTTGGTCTAAAATACAAAAAAAAGAAAGAAACCTTTTCTGTTGAATCATCTGTCTTATTAGACTTCTTTTGCACAAAACTCATAAAAAAATTGTTTTAACACCTGTTTACATTTTATTCATTTATCGCTAATTTTTTATATTTAAAAAGCCTTTAATTTCTAACATTTACTTAATTAATTTCTTTCCAAAACAATTTATAACTTTCTCTATTTAAAAAAATTTCCAATTTACTAACAATTTAATTCTATTTCATATTTATAAACTTCTTTGGAGGACTCCTCCATTTTGTGGTGGGAACTTTCCCCCACTAACCACTACCCCCTCTAGTTCATGAATTAAACAAAGCCATTGTTTGAAATTCTTTAACTACAAAAAGAAATTTTATTTGAAATTGAATTATTTAAAATGTAACTTTCCCCCAAAATTGTTCCATATAGAAATTTTAATTAAATTAAATTAAAACGAGAGAAATTAACCTGACCTTAATCGCAGGGTCACTCCTATATCCTGGTAGATTTTTCTTTCTTCTCCCTCGAGATAGTTTGTTTCTGGGTTGGCCATCTTGGTATGCGATGTCACCGATCTTGACTGTTGGCGTTCCTGCTGCGATGCCGTGATAGAATTTTAATATCCCGATTTTGAAACTTATAAAATTTTGCTCTCCCTCTTTCAGTTCTTAAGTTCTTATTGTTCAATTATTAATTAAATTATTTATTTTTCACTGTTCATATATAAAAGGTTGATTTAAAAATTGGCATTTAATTAAATTTGGATTTCTTCACTGTTCACTGTTTTATATAAATTTTGAAGCACTGTTCTTTATAAATTACCTTACTTACTCTAATAATTTTCCATATTGTTCACCTCTAACACACACAAACTTCTTAAGAACGCCGCCACATAGATGTTAAACTTTGGAGACCACTTTTGGAGAAGTAACCTCCTCCAAAAGGGTTCCAAACTACACGCGACTACATTTTAGCGACGACCCGTCTCGCGCTTAGCACGTCATTTTCATCGTCGTCATTTACAGATCACAAATTGAAACAAAGGCTTGTGACCTGGAGCGACCGAACCGACGTCCTCCCTCTTTGAAGTCCCGAATAACGCTGTTTCTTTTAACCCCCGCTGGGCTTTCTCGTTCCCACGAGACGTATCGTACCATGTTTTGTCAACCAATGGGGTGGCTTCTAAAATCTACGTCACGACATCATGCGAAATTTTCCCCCGCTGGGCTTCCGGTTTCTCACACAAAGCAAGCTCACTCAAAAATGATCAAAATATTGTCTGTTTTCTTTTAAATTTGGGTTTAACTCATCCTTTCAACTTTACAAATTTACTAAAAAAATTTTGTTTTTTCTTTGTGGTGTAGCGAATTCTTATATCCTATTTTACATTTCTTAATTCTAAGTCTTACTAACTAACTCCCTCTCTTCTCTCCTTAAGGTCCTTGTCCTGTATACTTTGGTCACTTCTTGAAATCACTCTAACACAACACAGATTAGTACAACTTATTTAAATTTCGTTATGTTATTCCCCTTTTTACTTCCACTATTTTTATTTAAAAAACAAAACTTTCCACTTTACACTAATTTGGTCATAATTTCTTTCTCTCTTAGATTTTTTATTTATTTCCAATTATTCCCATTTATATTTTCTTTTATAGTTTATTTTTATTATTTTTTTTATTTACTCAACGTTCTTTATTTAACTGCATTTCCCCATAAACAATTTAAATCTATTCCTATCCTCATTATACAATTTACATATAAATAATCTTATTAGTACTTATTTTATAATATTACTTATCCTAGGCGCGCTGCGTACCTCCTCAACATCTTTGTTATACTGGTGCGTTTCCCACGCTTGAGTCCGCCCGCTCTGGGGGGGGGGCGGATGTTTACATCCGGTAACCCTTCACTGTTTTGAAGTCCGAATTCCTAGGTCGATGCAATGTTTATGTTTTGCACAGGCGTGGCAGTGACCCTTACTATTTAATTATTCCGTTGCAAACTTACTTATTCTTTAGAAAATTTAGGTCAGTTATCTCTTTGCTCTAGCTGGCGTCTTGCTTAATACATTTGTACATTTTGTAATTACGTTTATTTATTAATTTTTTTATCTGATATTAATTTTAAAGTGATTTGTCATTTACTGCTCTTTTGATTTATTCCAAGTTGTATTAACCTGCGTTGACTTCTTCCTGATTTTTTCGGAAATTTCTTCCCGCTTCTTTTTACGTTTCTTTTTCTTAATGAGGCTCTTCCAATTAACTACTAATCTTCTGTTTCTTCTTTTATATTTATGCCTCTTGTTCCTTGTTACTTCCGTATTCCTTTTTTCTTCCACTTCCTTTAATCCTTTCGGCTTTTTTTCGGTTCCTTTTGGCTCGCTCACATTCCCGTTTCCTTCAGGGAGGTCAGCTCGGTCTTCGGAACATTTGGGGTTCTCCTTTTCTCCAGCCTTGTGCTGCGTACTATCTCTTTTACTATTTTCTTCCTTTCCTCTCTCTACTTTACTAACTTTACCCTTTTCTCCTTTCTGACTACCTTCCTTTGTTTGTCGTTTAACGACCGTTTTGGGCTTAGCCCTCTTATCTACCCCTGTTCCATTTGTTCTATTTCCCTCGCTGTTCCCCTCCAGCACCTTCATATTTGCGTGGCCTCCAGTTTCTATTACATCGTCCGAAGTTTCTCCTACCTCCTTTCCTACTTTATTTCCTATTTCCTCGGTCTTCCTTCCCTTTCTATCTCTACTCTATCTAGTTTTCCCTTAATTTCCTTATAACTACCTCTTACTATTTCTTTCTCCTCCTGCACTACTTTCTCTCTGTACTTTTCTTCTTCGCTCCTACTAGCCAGCTCTGCGTCGATCTTATACGCAGTTTGGGATCCATGCCCCAATCCCCCCTCGAGACTCGGCACCTCCGGGTCCTCGATAGGGGTAACGACGTCAGCCTGATGGTCGGCCGACGCCAGTATAAGCGCCTCTTCTTCGCTTATACTAATCCATCCCACCTTGCCGATTTCGCTCTATTTCTTTTTCTTCGAAGCTCATTTGGATGGTCTTGTATTATCCTTTGATCTTCTTCCAGCCTCTCAGAAAAAGCACGCGAGCTGTTTGGATGGTCTTGTCTTGTCTTTAAGTCGTCTTCACTCCTTCTTCCTTTACACTTTTGAACTTCTGTTCTCATACTCGAGACCTTCTTGAAAGCTTTTCGGGTCCTGCACCGTGATTTCTGTGCGTAGGAACATGGTTTGGCTGGTGCGTTGTATACCTGGTCTGCATAGGCTGATTAAACGGTTGTCTAGGAGGTGGAGGTCTATTGTAGTTTATTTGCCTCTGTGGATACCTCGGCAGTCCTTCTCTTCCACTTGGCCCTCTATGTCCGTCCTCGGTCTCAAAGTTGTCCAAGAATTCAGTGGCGTTGGCCACTGACTTCCGATGAACTCCTATGCTCGCAATGCTTACTTCCCTTTCGTAATGTGTCATTACTTTGGTCACCAAGTACCTCTCAGGTATTGGTGGATCCAGGTTCCTGGCCTTGCAAACCATCACCACGAAGTAGTCAGGCCTTTTGTATGGTCCCTTCTCGTTATACTTCCCAGTGTCCAGCTGCCGCCTTATTCTCTCTTGCGCAGCAAAACCCCAGTACCTATCGAGAAACTTAATCTTAAAACTCTTGTACTGGTCCTCCTGCCGTTGCACCGCCCTCCACCAAGCTGCTGCTGTTCCTCGCAGATTCCTGACGATCATTTTAAGCTTGGTATCCTCCTTTAGCATTGGGTCGACTTCATCGAAAAGAGCTTCCATTTCTTTTATGAAGGCAACTGGATCTTCGTTGTCCTTCCCGTAGAACTCGATCTTCCGAGTTCCCCCTATCTCGTGGTAGTCCCATGCTCTTGGCTTCACCCAGCAGGCGGTTGCTCCTTGCTGCCCAACATTTCTTATTTTCTCTGCAACCTTCTTGACGGTGGTTTCTACCTTTTTCAAACCCGTCTGCAAATCTCCGATTTTCTTCTCTTGTTCTTGCTGCTCCTTTTCTTTTTTATCAGTCCTTAGCTGTATTTGATCGACCTTCTTTTCGTATGTGGACACTCTATCGTCCATGCTAGTTAAGTGTTGACTTATGTCCTCTTTATGGCTCTTAAAGTTCCCGGTTATTTTGTCCATAAATAACCTCATCTCTTCCCTTTCCTTCTTCTCCCTTTCCTCCTGATCTTTCTTCTCCTTTTCTCTTATCCTTCTCGCTTCTTCATTTTGCCGTCTTAATTCGACTTGTTCTCTCTCTTTATATTTCTTCATCTCTTCCTCCTTCCTCTCTTTCTCCCTTTCTAACCTCTCCTGTTCTTTTTCTTGCATCCTCTTATCCTCATCCTGTTCTTTCTCCTGTTTTCTTTCTAACCTCTCCTGTTCTTTCTCCTGTTTTCTTTCCAATTTTTCTTGCTCTCTCTTGGCTTCCTCTTTTTCTTGTTTTTGTTTTCTTCTTATTTCTTCTTCCTTTCGTTCTTGCTCTCTCTCTCTCTCTCTCTCTCTCTCTCTCTCTCTCTCTCTCTCCCCCCCCCTTAACATCGCCATCATCTTCTCCATTTCGCTCTTCTCCTGCTGCTTTGGTGATGCCATAACTTCTTTTTTATTTTTTATTTTACTTTATTTTTAACCCTCTCGATACCTCCTGCTAGCCTATAAATATATTTCTTTATATATTCCTTTTAAATATTTGGTGTCGCTTCATGTAGCCCGTGTGTTCGGTGTGCGTGCGTTCTCGAGTTTGTTTCCATTTTTCTATCACGTATTTTTACATCCTTATTTTATACCTGTTCCTAATTCTTCTTATTCTAATTACTTTACCTATTAACCTATTTTATCAATTTACTTGTGCTTCTAAATTATTTATATTTAATTTTCTTTACCTTTTTTATTATTTAGTTCTTACACCTCCTAGGTCGAATTAAGCATTGCCTTTTGTTAATTAGAAACCGTAATAGTTTACTTAGGCCGCCGGTCTCTACGCAGGATCGTGAATACTACCAATTTGTTTATGGTCTGTTTTTCACGAGCCGCTTTTTGGGCACCATCTTTACTTGCAGCGGAGCGCGCACCGCACGGGCCACCGGCGCGGCCGCCGCCACCTAGATGTTAAACTTTGGAGACCACTTTTGGAGAAGTTACCTCCTCCAAAAGGGTTCCAAACCACACGCGACTACATTTTAGCGACGACCAGTCTCGCGCTTAGCACGTCATTTTCATCGTCGTCATTTACAGATCACAAATTGAAACAAAAGCTTGTGACCTGGAGCGACCGAACCGACGTCCTCCCTCTTTGAAGTCCCGAATAACCCTGTTTCTTTTAACCCCCGCTGGGCTTTCTCATTCCCACGAGACGTATCGTACCATGATTTGTCAAACAATGGGGTGGGTTCTAAAATCTACGTCACGACATCATGCGCCTTTTCCCCCCGCTGGGCTTCCGGTTTCTCACACAAAGCAAGCTCACTCAAAAATGATCAAAATATTGTCTGTTTTTTTTTTTAATTTGGGTTTAACTCTTCTATACGGCGTTTTCGCGAATTTTGGTACAGGGCAGCTCCTTTCCTTCTTGACAAGCTGCGTCTTCTCGAATGTCGATGGTGATTGTAGGAGTATTTTGAGGTTTTCTCTCCTTTTCATGTAATTTACTTGTATTTTAAAATATACAAAACGCATCATCCCTTCTAATGGCTTTGCTTTCACATTTTTACATTACGAAATTTTAATATTATTGCGACGGTATTTGCTAATTCCAATCCTACCCGTTGCAACATATGGCGTGATGCTGACTAACTGTACACCCTCTCTCTCAACTACGTGATGCTAGAACGTCACTAATGACCACACAGATATTTTACACAGTTACCGAGTCGTAGTCATTAAACTTGGGTTAGGTGCCCCATTAATGAAGTTCAAAACACATTAGTAAAAATAGTTCGTTGATGTATGGGCAATCTGCACCTGTAAAGACATCACAGTAAATTTCTCTGCATGTCCGCAGATGTTTCCCCTTTCCTAACTACAAACAGGATCTTGGCGAGATGTACTTCTCAAAATCCAGGTCAAGGCGATCTTGTAATATGACCAGAGCTCAGTAGCTGTAGTGTAGCAAACGTCCTTGCAAAAAAATGTGTTTGCGACCACGTTATTCACAGAAATGTAAATTCGTTTATGTCACTTAGTGGTCTAGATTGTTGCAGATATTCCTTTTCGGAAAAGCTTTCATCAATGGCCTATGGTCTGTGAAGATGGTGAATGTTCTGCCTCTAGCTTGGGTGTGAAAACATTCATGGCGCTATAATAAATAGCTTGCATTTTGCGATCGGTTGCTCTATTATTAGATCCTGTCTCACTAAATTTCTTCGATTCCGAGCCCAAACAATCCAAACCATAACTACGATTTTGTTGAATGGTTTAGGCAACGTTAGTACAGTCAACTCCCGATTATCCGGGATAATTACCGGCAGGGCCGTCACGGATAATGCGAGGTTAGAACAAATGTCATAATATCCACAGCCCTACTTCTACCCAATGACTGTAAAAACAGCTGATAAATAGTACCCCCTCCTGTTGTACCGTCACTACTGTACAGTTCGTTTTGATCAGAAGCAACGCATAGACTGACCACTGAGGAAGGGTAGTGTTTACGTTCGACTCGAGCGATCGCGTAATTCCGCGAATTCGGCGTTCGGATTTATTCACCGAAAAACGGCCGCTCGCGCTCGGGGTTATCGAACCTCCATGCATCACGTTCGATGCTTCGATGTGCTCTGATCTGATTGGACGTTGGAGATAACGCGTAATTAGGGATTCGCGTCATAGAACGGCGTGAATTTATAAAAGGACAACAAGAAATATAACGTAAACTCAGACATGCTGACCGAAACTCTGCCCGCGAGTGCGCGTCGCGCGGAAACAGGTAGTGAAGCGACTGGCGCTTAGCTAAAATGAGAAGAAAACGAGGTTCGAGAAAGATCCGAATAATACAATAGAAATGTGAGTAACAATAGTAAGCTGCGGCAAAGTGCCTTACTTCAATCACTGAACACGCAATTACGAAAGTTTGACAGCCATAATGGGCTCCGTACAAGCACATTTAATAAAGGAATAGTTCGCACTGAATTTACACATAAATGAATTATTAGTACTTAAGCTTATGCAGCACTTACCCTCGTGGAGCAAGAAAGGGCAAAATTGAAGTGGTCGTAGATCTCGTAGCTGCAGAAGTCCTGGGTACCCAGTTCGTAGGAATCCTGGCCAGGCGAAGTCACACTAAAACTTAAACGAGAAGTCAATAAGCTGCATTTAAAAATCCTAAAGTCATTTAAGAACTATGGCGCGGAACGACACAAAGGAACTTACAAACGGCGATTGTAATTAAAGTCAATAATCCGCAAATAACTTATATAATAACGCGGTCACACTAACACACATTAAGACGAACAGTTTTAATGCTTGTACGAGGTTTTCACGGTCAAAAGCGGCACTTTGCACCTGTTGTGCAATTTTACGTAACGAGGTAATTTAACGAGGCTGTTAACTGTACGACAGTTCCGAGACAACAGGGACGACTACCTAAACGGAAAATGCGAGCTAAGGGAGTGGGGATCAAGCCACAGAAAATCAATACTTCAAATCATACATCGATTGGCAGATCGGACATCACGTGACCATTACTGCACAGTCCAGCTGAGCGTTTGAAAGTAGGCCGCGAAACTTCGAGCGCTGACTCGAACATACCGCCCACCAAAACGAATGTTTTTAATCCGCCAGGTGGGTAGAGGGCGAAGAACTATTTAAGCACCGGAAACCGAGGGTGCCGAAGAAATAGCAGGGGGAAACAAAGGAAAGAGAAGAAACAAAAGGGGGGCAAGAGCGCCGAAGAAACCAAAGGTGAAACTCAATGCTGCAGCGGAAAACCAACAAGCTTGTGGACAGGTCGCTTCAGCTGGCCGTGCGAGGTTTTGACAGTAGCTACACGGGATACTTGGTCGTGTCCAGGATGTAGATGTATGATCCGACCCATAGGCCAATGAAGGGGGCTCGGATGCTCTCCAGTGATGAAGACGAGTTGATCCTCCTGAAGCGGTGAGGAGTTCTTGTGCCACTTGCGGCGTTGAATCTGCGAATGCAGGTACTGAGTAGACCAAGTCTTCCAGAAACGGTTGGTCATTTGCTGAATCATGGACCAACGAGATTTAAGAGGCGGTTCGGGGTAACATCTCTCCGGAAGTGCAAGGAGCGGTCGTCCAATAAGAAAATGTCCGGGAGTGAGGAAAGACGATCCTTCGCTGGGGTCAGGCGAAACCTCGAAAATAGGTCGACTGTTAAGAATAGCCTCTATCCGGGTAAACAACGTAGACAACTCTTCAGGGTTTAATACCGTATTACCGATCGTGCGGTGCATAAGTCCTTTAGCGGATTTGACGGCAGCCTCCCAGAGTCCGCCGAAATGTGGTGCGGCTGGAGGGTTGAAGTGCCATTCAATGCGTTGGTCGGCGAGTTTGCGCTTGATAAGCGATTTCGAGTGGTCAAGCAGTTGATAGACCTCACTCAGGCGGTTCGCGGCTCCAACAAAATTCGTGCCGTTGTCAGAATAAATATCAGAGGGTAGCCCTCGTCTTGACGTGAAACGGTGTAAAGCTGCGAGAAAGGCATCGGTGGATAGGTCGGATACCATCTCCAAGTGCACAGCCTTAGTAGTCATGCAGACAAATAGACAAAGATAAGATTTTAAAAGCTTCGAGGTACGCAAATGATTTGCCTTTGTGTCAAAGGGTCCAGCGAAATCAATTCCCACCCTGCAGAAAGGCGGCGATGGAGTGACTCTAGATGATGGTAAAGAAGCCATCATAGGTGGACGAGGCTTAGATTGCAGACGGAAACACCGCATGCACGCATGAATGCGTTGTCGAAGTAAGGAGCGTAACGCAATAATCCAAAATTCGCCGTTAATCAGCGCTTGAGTGGTGCGCGGTCCGGCATGTAAGGCTAACTTGTGGTAATGATCGCAGATCAAGTTGACGTACTGATGATGTTTAGGAAGCAGAAGGGGGTGCTTAGATTCGTACGACATCTCAGAATGATTAAGTCTTCCGCCCACCCTGAGTAAGCCCTGGGCGTCGACAAATGGCGTTAGGCTGCGGAGCGGATCGATGATTTGAGCGCCACGACGGAGCCGTTGCAATGTTTCGCTGAAGGCCAGCTCTTGTATGAGCTTGACGCAGAGATCTCTGGCGTTACTTAACTCCTGCACCGAAGGCGTAGTAAATGAAGTTTTACTCAAGGCGACTTTGGCCTTGTAGCGGGTGTTATGACCGTGGTTAGTAGTCTGGCCTTTACGACGGCAATTATTCACAAACCGCAGGACGTAAGCGAAAACATGGTGAAGAGTAATTAAGTTCGAATGTCGTTCTATAGTTGTCAATAGTCGATTAGGCTCTTGAACGGCCGTACATAGCAGTCTAGGTTCAGATTTATGTTCGGTCTGGTCCGGGTTAAGGCCGGTCGGCTTAGACAAATGCCACGCAGTAGGACATTGTAGCGCCCATGGTGGGCCGTGCCACCACAGCGGATGTTCAGCAAGCTGGTTAGGTAGACACCCACGGGAAGCAACGTCCGCGGGGTTATCAGCAGTCGAGACATGGAACCAACGGTCCATGGAGGTATTTGAAACGATTTCAGTGACGCGGTTGGCAGCAAAAGTCTTCAATAAATAAGGCGGGGTGTTGATCCAATACAACACAATTTCAGAATCGGTGAAGAAAAACGTCTCGGCGTCAGACACAAAATTCAAAACGGGCTGAACGGACTTGTAGAGTTTGGCCAGCAAGACTGCGCCACAAAGCTCCATGCGAGGTATGGTGATCGGTTTAACTGGAGCTACCCTGCTCTTAGCCTTCAGAATGCTAACGGTAACGACTCCATTCCATTCGGTTCTCAAATATATAGCTGCTGCGTATCCAGCTTCGGAAGCATCGCAAAACCCTAACAGGTGATGCTTGGCAGCTCGTGTGCCAACGTGTCGAGGTATTTGGATAGAAGACAAACTGGCGAATTGAACAATGAAGCTGTCCCATTGATTTAGAAGCGCGGTGGGCAAAGGTTCATCCCATGATAACCTTTCGAGCCACAAACGTTTGAGAAAGCATTTGATCCAGAAAGTAATAGGCGTTAAGAAGCCAAGCGGGTCGAAGGTCCGAGCGACATAAGATAGTATGGTGCGTTTCGTAGGCACCGAAACGAAATTCTGACTCTGGTAGGAGAACGAGTCCGAGGTAGGGTTCCATTGCAGTCCCAGTATTTTGATGGCGGTAGAATCGTCCTGGAACAGTAGCGGGTTCTCCAGATGAGCGGAAGGTAGCGTTGACAATAGTGCAGGATCACTTGATGACCATTTCCTGAGTTCCAGGCCGGCGAGTGCGAAAATGTTAATGAGCTGGTGACAGCGATCAGCTGGGCGCACGGCAATTTGTCGGTACATCATTTTAAGATCAGCACAAACGGCGTGAACATACAGGCGAAAGGAAATGATGACGTTAGACAGGTCCTTCTGAAGCTTAGGACCGGAAAGCAATTGCTGATTTAAAGAATTCGCGTTACAATCAGGCGAGGATGCGTTGAATACTACTCGTAACTTAGTAGTAGAACTGGTGGTCTTAAAAACACAATGATGCGGGATCAAATAGTTAGAAGTATTAAGCGCGGGGTACATATGACCCAGAGTCATATATTCTGTCATGAATTGATGATATTGCCGAGCTACCTCCGGCTGACGACTTAAACGTCGTTCTAAAGCATGATAACTAGCGAGGACAACGTTGCGGTTTGACTTAAGTGTTACAGCGTCAGGTTTGAAGGGGAGGGCGACAACATATCTCCCGACTTCATCGCGTTCAGTAGTTGTAGTAAACAGGCTTTCACAAAGCTGTTCGTCAGGGCTCAAAGATTTAGCCTCAGTCACTTCTTCGACTTCCCAAAACCGTCGAATATTGTCATCAATAGACTGTAGCGAGGTAATGAACACTCTAGGTTGATGGGGCATACTATACGGTATGGATCCCATAATGACCCAACCTAAACGAGTGTTAAGCGCGGAGGGCTGGCCATGAATGATAGTGCAAGGCCCATTAGTGAGTATTTGGGTGAAAACATCTGCCCCCAGTATAATGTCAACACCGGCAGGCGAGTCGAAATGAGGGTCAGCTAAAGGTAGATGCTGGTATTGAGCACTTATTTGAGAGGCTAACCTAGTAGCCGGAAGCGGGTCAGTAATGTGGTTAAGCACGGCGGCTTCAGTAGTTAGCATTACACCAGGGTCATGCCTCGAGAATAAAATCAACGTAACGTACTCGTGGATACGTGTGGTCTTGGCGGCGACACCAATCAAAGACATATTTGAACTCCGAGTAGGTAGGCTCAACAGGACGCTTGCTTTCTTAGTAATGGCAGATATCTGACTGCCGGGGTCGATAATAGCTCTTAGAAAACGAGGTTGACCATAATGGTCCTGTAAGACGACTTGCGCGGTACCCAACAGGGCGAGAGACGAGGTAATGTTGCATGACAAAGAATGAGGTTGAGCTTGAGTATCGGTTGCGCGTCCAGTTGCTGGCCTCGGGTGTCGCGGTGTGACTAGTCATTGTTGTGACGGCGGGTTGTTATGTAACAAAGTATGGTGTGCCTCGTTGCACTGCTTGCAGCGTTGGCTGGACTTACATTTAGCTCGGAAATGGGAGCCAAGACAATTGAAGCATCGTTGTAACTTCATGATGGCATCCTGGCGTGCCACAGAAGTCAGTTCGAGAAAGGATTGACAGTCAATGATGCGATGTCCTTCTCCGCAATAATAACACATGCCTGCGTGTGTCGTAGAAACATGGGATTGATTCATGTGAAGCGGTGGTAATCGGTGACGGAATACTGACATCCTAGGAGTGTTCATAACAGGAGGTATATTTACGGGGCGCGGTCCATTGAATGGCCGTGTAGGGCCTGACGCAGCACGTCTAGGCTCGTATACATATTGCGTAGCCTTAGGTGTAATAGAATTGTCGGGCGAAACCGAAGGCTGGACAATTGTACTATGTGCCGTGTTAAGGTTAGGTTCCAGTTGGTCAAAATTTAAATCACGGGCCCCTTGCGAATCAGACTCATTTACTGACGACACCAGTATGCGGGGTTGTTGAGCAGCTCTCGCGTTCGTAGAAGCTGCGGCAGGCGGTTGATCCAACAACTCTAGAGCCCTGGCCTGTTCCGTTATAAAATCATTCAACAATTTGTACGTAGGCATACGATTTGTGCCTAGCCTCGTTTCAAAATTTAATCTAGTCTGGGGGTCCAAGTTATTAATGGACATCTGAAAAAGCAGAAAATCAGCCAAATCATCTAGCTGGATAACCTTCAACGCACACACAGCGTTTGAATGCGCGGTCAAGAAGCGGTTCAATTCAGTTTGCGAAGCATTCTTAATTGGTTTAAAGTCTTGAATCATTTTAAAATAGTGGTCAGCCAAACGGCGTGGGTTAGCGTACCGATTGCGCAAAGCTTGATATGCAATGCTGTAATTTTGTTCAGATATTACCAAGCCTGTGACAATTGCTAAAGCGTCGCCTTTAAGTACCGATTTCAAATATTGGAATTTCTGTATATCACTAAGACTGTCGTTGCAATGGACTATTGAATCGTACATCGTTATAAAGTCCGTCCAGTCACTGTTGTTTCCTGAAAAAACAGGTAACGCAAGACTAGGGAGGTTAGGTGAACCTACAGCTGATTTGACGGGCGAGGTTGAGGTCACCTCTGCCTTGATAAGGTTAGGGTATTTTGCTAACATGGGCAAATACACGTCCTGAAATTGTCTTTTGATATTAAACGCACTTTCAGCTAAACTTGCCACCTGGGTGGCGAACGTTTGTTCTAGTATCTCATAAGTATCCACGAAATTGGCCTGAATGCGTCTTATTTCCCGAGCGATGCCTTCCGGCATCCCTTTGTCATCAAGAAGGGTTTGTACTTGTTCCAAATCATTTAATATATTTTTTAATTTAGCGAGGTAATATTCAGTATTAATTGCCATTATAAATAATTTAATAAAGTTCACAAATAAACACAACACAAATTAATTTCACAAAATTTTTTTAAACAGCGGTAAGTGGACTGTATAGTTTAATAAACGTAAAGTATTTCCTCATCACAAAGCAAATCAAAATCAAGTGACGTATACCTATGACGTCACGTTTCCCGCGCGTGTAACTCGCACAAAGGAAATCAGAAATCAAATGTTGCGCAACACTTAGTAAGATTGCATGAATCATATAAATCAAATGAATTTAAATTCAATCTATCCGGCTCGACGAGGACCAAATGAAGCGACTGGCGCTTAGCTAAAATGAGAAGAAAACGAGGTTCGAGAAAGATCCGAATAATACAATAGAAATGTGAGTAACAATAGTAAGCTGCGGCAAAGTGCCTTACTTCAATCACTGAACACGCAATTACGAAAGTTTGACAGCCATAATGGGCTCCGTACAAGCACATTTAATAAAGGAATAGTTCGCACTGAATTTACACATAAATGAATTATTAGTACTTAAGCTTATGCAGCACTTACCCTCGTGGAGCAAGAAAGGGCAAAATTGAAGTGGTCGTAGATCTCGTAGCTGCAGAAGTCCTGGGTACCCAGTTCGTAGGAATCCTGGCCAGGCGAAGTCACACTAAAACTTAAACGAGAAGTCAATAAGCTGCATTTAAAAATCCTAAAGTCATTTAAGAACTATGGCGCGGAACGACACAAAGGAACTTACAAACGGCGATTGTAATTAAAGTCAATAATCCGCAAATAACTTATATAATAACGCGGTCACACTAACACACATTAAGACGAACAGTTTTAATGCTTGTACGAGGTTTTCACGGTCAAAAGCGGCACTTTGCACCTGTTGTGCAATTTTACGTAACGAGGTAATTTAACGAGGCTGTTAACTGTACGACAGTTCCGAGACAACAGGGACGACTACCTAAACGGAAAATGCGAGCTAAGGGAGTGGGGATCAAGCCACAGAAAATCAATACTTCAAATCATACATCGATTGGCAGATCGGACATCACGTGACCATTACTGCACAGTCCAGCTGAGCGTTTGAAAGTAGGCCGCGAAACTTCGAGCGCTGACTCGAACAGGTAGGAAGGATTTAGGACACGGGGTGGCGACTGCGGGCGAGTTGACAGTCTATAAATTATTCCGTAAAGGTAACTGTACGCCCCAACGACCGCCCGCGCTCGCATCAGTCCGCCGCGTTCACATTTGACTCCTCCCGCCCCACTGCTTCAAGTGGAGCTGACGATCCCGGTTGATCCGCAACCCGGTTGATGCGATCCCGGATAATCGGGAGTTGACTGTATAAGTTACGTCGCACAGGAGAGCGAGATAGGCATCGAAATCGGGGTAGGCCATCAGGACCTGAGTATTGTTGATTGGTTGAGGCAACGTCAGTATCAGTTACGTCGCACAGGAGAGCGAGATAGGCATCGAAATCGGGGTAGCTATCAGGAACAGGATATTGTTGAATGGTTGAGGCAACGTCAGTACCATATACGTCGCACAGGAGAGCGAGATAGGCATCGAAATCGGGGTAGGCCAGCAGGAACTGGATATTGTTGAATGGTTGAGGCAACGTCAATACCATATACGTCGCACAGGAGAGCGAGATAGGCATCGAAATCGGGGTAGCTATCAGGAACAGGATATTGTTGAATGGTTGAGGCAACGTCAGTATCAGTTACGTCGCACAGGAGAGCGAGATAGGCATCGAAATCGGGGTAGCTATCAGGAACAGGATATTGTTGAATGGTTGAGGCAACGTCAGTATCAGTTACGTCGCACAGGAGAGCGAGATAGGCATCGAAATCGGGGTAGCTATCAGGAACTGGATATTGTTGAATGGTTGAGGCAACGTCAGTATCAGTTACGTCGCACAGGAGAGCGAGATAGGCATCGAAATCGGGGTAGCTATCAGGAACAGGATATTGTTGAATGGTTGAGGCAACGTCAGTACCATATACGTCGCACAGGAGAGCGAGATAGGCATCGAAATCGGGGTAGGCCAGCAGGAACTGGATATTGTTGAATGGTTGAGGCAACGTCAATACCATATACGTCGCACAGGAGAGCGAGATAGGCATCGAAATCGGGGTAGGCCAGCAGGAACAGGATATTGTTGAATGGTTGAGGCAACGTCAGTACCATATACGTCGCACAGGAGAGCGAGATAGGCATCGAAATCGGGGTAGGCCAGCAGGAACTGGATATTGTTGAATGGTTGAGGCAACGTCAGTACCATATACGTCGCACAGGAGAGCGAGATAGGCATCGAAATCGGGGTAGGCCAGCAGGAACAGGATATTGTTGAATGGTTGAGGCAACGTCAGTACCATATACGTCGCACAGGAGAGCGAGATAGGCATCGAAATCGGGGTAGGCCATCAGGAACAGGATATTGTTGAATGGTTGAGGCAACGTCAGTACCATATACGTCGCACAGGAGAGCGAGATAGGCATCGAAATCGGAGTAGGCCAACAGGACCTGGATATTGTTAAATGGTTAAGGGGCGTTAGTATCAGATACGACGTACAGGAGAGCGAGAGAGGTATCGGGATCGGGGTAGGCCAGCAGGACCTTAATATTAATGAATGGTTAGGGCAACGACAGTATCAGATACTTCGCACAAGAAAGCGAAAGAGGTATCGGGGTCGGGGTAGGCCAGCAGGATCTGGATATTATTGAATAGTTGGGGCAACCTTAGTGTCAAATACGTCGCACTCAAGAGTGAGAGAGGAATCGGGGTCGGGGTAGGCCAGAAGGACCTGAAATTTGTTGAATGTTATGGGCAACGTCAGTATCAGATACGGCGCACACGAGAACGAGATAGGCATCGAATTTGGGGTAGGTCAGTAGGACCTGGATACTGTTGAATTTTTGGGCAACGTCAATATCAGATGCGTCGCAAACGAAAGCGAGAGAGGCATCGGAGTCGAAGAAGGCCAGCAGGATTTGAATATTGTTGAATGGTTGAGGCAACGTCAGTATCAGATACGACGTACAGGAGAGTGAAATAGGCATCGGAGTCGGGGTAGGCCATGATTTATAAATTTGTTTTTACTCTCTTATCTTTACTTTATGTAGCGTTGTTACTTTCAAATCCCCATCTCAACGTTTGTGTCCTCTTTTTGTCCAATTTAATTTTTTTCCCTTTTTTAAAGCTATTATATTTCTTCCGAGATTTAATTACTTTCTTAGATTCTATCATTAAGTACCGTATAAAATAAACAGTAGTCTACTCAAACTGAATCGGCTGTCCCCACTTTTAGTTGTTGGCGCGTATTCGTGTTGACGTATTTCATTTGTGGTTAGTTATACCTGGCACTCTCCTAACTACTGCAGAGAAAATATTTATCCTAAAGCAGCGGTTTTCAACCTGTGGTACGCGGGAATATTTCAGTTGGTACGCCTCACGTAGCCTCATCAGTAGGCTCACCAAATGAGTCGAAACTGCAGGACAAATTTATTAATTTAACAGAAGACAGTTCCATGATAGATGATTTTAAAGAGACGTCATTAGTAGACTTCTAGACCGGGTGTAAATCCGAGTATCCATTGCTATGATATTTTTTATGCCATTTGTCACTAGTTACTTGTGTGAGAGTGGTTTTTCTGAACATAAAAAACATTAATATAGAAACAATCTAACAAGTGTTGAATAGGACTTCGGGATAGCATTAAGTTCAATTACTCCTGCAATTGACTCCTTACTGGCAGGTAAACAGCAACAAGCTTTGCAATAATTAAAATACACATTGTACTTCATTGATCATTTTTGATTTGTACAATTTTTGGGTATTTTTTGTACCAATCGTATTACATGTTTTTGTATAGGTATGAGTAGTAAATAAAACTAATGTTCATAATTGTCTAAATTTTTTTTTTTAATGTCTCGTCGTTATTCAAAACTAATGGAAAGTGAATGAATAATTAAATTGTTTTATTACCTATTTAATAACAATAAAATAAATAATAGACGTGTTTCTGACAGAAAATGTTTCTAAAAAAATTAAAGATCAGGGGGCTTTCTTCTCATCTACACCCCCGAGACCTCCTGGGGATGGTGGTACGCCAGTATCTACAAAAATCTTCAGGTGGTAAGCAATTGCTAGAACTTTAGGAACCCCTGTCCTAGAGCATTATTTTCGTTCATTTGGAATTGGACGTGCGGGAGGGCCATGTTTATCCCACAGTGCATTACGTTTTCAGGAACAATTTCACAAAAACCCGCCTAGATCGCTGTGATTATTAGTGTTGTTGAAACATTTCGAAGATAAGATGGTGTTTTGACGCAGCGGAAGGGCTTTTCAGTAAGGTTGGGATATCTAGAAGCGATTTATGAAATATCAATACATCGGAGATGGATTGGCGATATTTTTTTAACCGATTTTGTCATCCGAAATATAGGAAAGATCGATATTTCGAGGCGATTTATTTACACTTGAAATATAAGAAACTAAAAATGATTTTTTACTATATCTTGACGTTAAAATGTCTTAAAAATCACGGGTCTCTAGTGGTTCAACTTTGGAATTTTTGAACGCGTATAGAGATCGGTTTAACCTTTATTTCTACAAGTATATGTAGTAAACGTAAAAAATGATGAAATTAACAATAAAAATATTTTAATAAAGTGTTAGCATTTGTTACTAACAGATGTTATTCTAATAAAAGATGATGAAAATAAAATAAATTAAGTTTCTAAGTGTGTAGGATAGAAGGCATCCGGAGAAGGGGGGTACTTTAGCTGATACTTTCGTTCTCTCTGGGAAGAGATTTTAGGGAAAATAATTTTCATTTTGTAAGTAAAACAAAAAAAATTATATATTTGTAACGTAAATTTTAATTGCTTTAAAATGTATTTTTTACACATTAAACAAGATTTTTAAAAATAAATTTTTTTTACTGATTTTACTTTTTTTACTAGCACTACATTTCCCATTATAATTTTTTAAATTATTGTGTATCGATATTTCTTGGTAGTTTATTTGATAATATCAAATATTGATATGTTATTTTCGTTGTCCCAACCGTACTTTTCAGGCCACTTAACTACTAAATGAAATAAAATAAAATCTTACAGCTGTTTCAGTACTGTTTACTTTTGGCGCATTTGTCAAAATATATATTAATATCTATTGCTATACGTACAATGCTGTCATTGTATATGCTAGCTTTAATTAGAAGGTGTACCTCATTTGTTACAAAACAGTGTGTTTCTAAAGAACATCTTTAGAAATCACTTCCTGGGCTGAATTTAAAGCTTATTTCTTAGATAGAAAATCCCCTCTGTGAAGCCGGCAGTCTTTACCCGTCCAATAATCCTGGCCCTCCCTTCATTGCCTTGCTCCACAGGTAGCCATTAAATTACAAGCTTTTCTTATTTCCTTGAAACACGGGTCCTTTTGAAGCGAAACTATGTTACAGTTTATTTATGTTTCTGTGTTTATTGCGGATGTGATAATTGTTTTATTTGAAAAGATGGACCGTGCAGTTGTCTTTATGTCCTTACATTGCGGCCAGGAATATAGTAGGGTAATTGAAACATTCTTGGCAATACGATATGCACTAGAATCAAGAACATAATATTAGTATTTCATTTTAATTTGGTTGTCGTTGAAAGCGATTAAGTATGGGTATGAATGATTCGTGATTATAGGTAGGGACGTAATAACCTCCTCCCGGTACAGGATATACGACAGACAGGTGTGGCATCACTGTGAGGTCGGGTAGTCTAAATCGAGGTTATAATGAGGTGTTACAACCCACCGTAAGAAAAAAGAAGGGAAGGTAGAACTAAGGAAAAGATATAATAATATCCTGGAACTGAAAATATGAGGAAATTAAAGCATCGCGAAGACAAGGTCGTTTAAATGGAGGGGGTCCTTCTCAATAAGGATGGATAAATGTTATTTGAAGATGAACACGGAACACAGGAAAGTAGATAATTTTAGAAAGCACGGTAATTTCAAAAGGGGAAAAGAAATTAATGAGACGAATCAAGTCAACGTGGGTTAGAAGTAAAACTAGGAGCCGCTAATTATCTTCCCCTAAATCAGTAATTAAAAATCCTAAAGAATACTTCCAAAGAACGTAGGAGATACTAATTATCTTCCCCTAAAACCGTGAATAAAAATTCTAAAGAATACTTCCAAAGAACCTACGAGTCACTAATTATCTTCCCCTAAAACAGCAATTAAAAATCCTAGAGAATACTTCGGAAGAACCTAGGAGCTACTAATAATCTTCACCTAAAATAATATTAACAATCCTAAAGAATAGGCCTACTTCCAAAGAACCTAGGAGCTACTAATTATCTTCCCCTAAAAAGGCACTTAAAATTACTAAAGAATACTTCGGAAAAACCTAGGAGTTACTAATTATCTTCCCCTAAAACCGTGAATAAAAATTCTAAAGAATACTTCCAAAGAACCTACGAGTTACTAATTATCTTCCCCTAAAACAGCAATTAAAAATCCTAAAGAATAGGCCTACTTCCAAAGAACCTAGGAGCTACTAATTATCTTCCCCTAAAAAGGCACTTAAAATTACTAAAGAATACTTCGGAAAAACCTAGGAGTTACTAATTATCTTCCCCTAAATCCGTGAATAAAAATTCTAAAGAATACTTCCAAAGAACCTACGAGTTACTAATTATCTTCCCCTAAAACAGCAATTAAAAATCCTAAAGAATAGGCCTATTTCCAAAGAACCTAGGCGCTACTAATTATCTTCCCCTAAAAAGGCAATTAAAAATTCTAAAGAATACTTCGAAAGAACCTAAGAGTTACTAATTATCTTCCCCTAAAACAACAATTAAAAATCCCAAAGAATACTTCGGAATAGTCTAGGAGTTACTAATTATCTTCCTCTAAAACAGCAATTAAAAATCCTAAAGAATACTTCCAAAGAACATAGGAGGTATTAATTATCTTTCCCTAAAACAGCAATTAAAAATTCTATAAGAATACTTCCAAAGAACCTAGGAGTTACTAATTATCTTCCCCTAAAACAGCAATTAAAAATCATAAAGAATACTTCGGAAGAACCTAGGAGTTACTAATTATCTTCCTCTAAAATAGCAATTAAAAATTCTAAAGAATACTTCAGATGTACCTAGGAGTTACTAATTATCTTCCCCTAAAACAGCAATTAAAAATCCTAAAGAATACTTCCAAAGAACATAGGAGATATTAATTATCTTTCCCTAAAACAGCAATTAAAAATCCTAAAGAATACTTCCAAAGAACATAGGAGATATTAATTATCTTCCCCTAAAACAGCAATTAAAAATCCTAAAGAATACTTCGGAAGAACGTAGGAGTTACTAATTATCTTCCCCTAGAATGGCACTTAAATTACTATTAAATATTAATAGACCAACTTAGAAAATCATTGGATCTATCAAGGCCAGTGCGGCGAACCCCCAGGTAATTTTTGACACATAAATAAATGAAACCTCTATACCACAAATGACTTTTTTCTTTTATTGAAAACCTTTTGTACATTTCGATTGCATAGCAATCATCCTCAGAGGTAACTTACAATAAAAATAAATAATTTTATTAAAAGAAAACAAGAAAAAAGTTATTTGTGGTATAGAGGTTTCGTTTATTTATGTTAACATAACGCCACAGTTGTTTTATACAGTTATATTTTTTGACACGTCTGACAGTTTTCCACCGTATTTAGCCTTCAAGCCTTTGAAGTGAATATAATTTAGGTGTTCTTATCTTGTTCCTTGCTCGAGAAATTGCATGGGGACCGATTCGCTTACGGAATTAAATATATATAGATTACAATTAACTCCATTAACATATATAGATACGGGACTTCATTCACAGTTAGCTTATAATTTTATTTAAACAGACTGTTCAGTATCCAACACGCACAATCAGGTCGCTGAAGACGATTAATTCAAATCGTTTAATATATCTTATATTATAAATTGCATTATCTGAGTTTTTGTTGATCATGTCGGTTTTAGATGAATGTAATAACCGGGGTATATATATATACTTTTATAAACACTCCATGTTCCGAACTTGATTACCAAAATAAAATACTAAACGGCTTCCCTCATATGTTTCTCGTGGTCATTGAAAATCTGATCTATTTGCGAGTTAGTTATCTCTAATTTGAATTGGAATAGTTATCAGATATGTTATCCGTGAGGTGCTGCGCTCTAACGTGGCATTCGGAACTAGCTCTTATCATTGCATATAACTAAATACTGATTTGTATATTTTCTTTTACAAGAAAAATATAATAAGGTTTTTGTTCCTTCTTTAAATTAAAGAAATTTCCCTCTTTAATTAATTGTTCTCTGTTTCTTTCAACCTTTTATGTAACAATATTCTTTGAACGTTCAAACAATGTGTTTCATAATTCTACAGTTTATTAAAAAGTTTATTTTTTATACGAACATTGGTTTGCTTCTGAGCCTTTTTCTCCCGAGCGAAGGAAAGCGTTCTTAACAAATGCAAGATCATTATTTGCATAAGTCTGAAGTTTTCCTCTTTTGTTGTTGAAACAGTTTTGAGCCGTTTAATAGAGCTTTGCAAGAGAACTACATCCCTCCCCCCGGCTGTTCCGCTTGCAGGCAGCTTGGAACAATGCGCATTGTGCAGGTCATCCAATTAGGCACAGCCAAAGCTAGTTAGTAATTCGAAGGTTTTCCGTTTCTCTGTTTATACACCTCGCCTTGTTAGTATTGCAGACCAGCGCACTGTATGCTTAACTAAACCATTGATTTGTATTGAAAAGGTTTTTTTGTTTGAACATTACAATTTCGTTTTAAAGGAAGTTTAAAACTGTTGTACGTTTTAAGAAATGGAACTTTTGGGTTGTCTCATATCTCTGGTCTTTCATTTAAAAGATGTCCAGTGCAAACGTTGACAAGTATATGTTTTGATAATTTTGTCATATTTTCCAAAATACTATCTAGTCGTATAAACAAATTTAAAATTTCTTTTGAATCATTTTTTTGTCAGGCACTTTACATGCAACTGTTAAGGTACCTTAATCAACCTTCTTTTTAAACATTTTTTGTCAGGCACTTTACATGCAACTTTTAAGATACCCTAATCAAACATATCAAGTATACGGAACTCGACGTATCGAAGGTTAACTGTGTAAGGAATTGGATTTAAACATGACCTCCAAAAATCCTTTATTTGTTGACTAAGAAACTTATACTTTAAACTCACCCCAAGTTTGAATTTCAGAAATCTTCGGGACAATTCAGAATCGCGCTTGTATAAAAACTGTAGAGGAAAATGATAATTGTTTTGTAAGTAGGTTGTTGGAGACCATGAAAGAAAGACAATTAACCTAACCGGAGTCTGGTGAAATATTCTGATTACATAACTTTTCGCAAAATGGTGTTTATATTAACTAATGGTGTTAATTTCAAATGGACGCGATCATTTAACAATAAATATTAATATATTTGTAATAATTTTAATTAGAAGACTCAAAAGAATCTACGAATTATCATGTTTTTTTTCATAACAAGGTAAACTAAAAAGTGTTATGGAGAAATAGCTAAAAACATTAGCGACCGAAAAATTTGTATCAACAACGAAAATGTTGGTGATTTACAACTAAAAGAAATTAAAAGAGAAAATGTCAACAAATAATATCGTCAAAAGTAGAAAAAAATGTTTATAGGAGAGTAGTATGTGCAAAATTATTATTGAATAAAATTGTTATTAGGGCTACAAATATTATTAAAAGTGTATTTACATTACAAAACAGAAAAAAGTATATACAACGTAAATGATTAAAGAAACAATTATTCCTGACATAAAGTAACATCCTCTTTGAACTTCACAGATTGTCATATTTTTAATCTGAAACGCAGGTTTTGTTCTTTCTATTCTTTGATCTCGTTTGATTTTCGATTCCGACATTTCCTTCCTTCAGAAAGGTGTTTTACATTGGTAGAAAAGAGTCGAAAACCGAGAATACGTCAAAATATAACAGATTGTTTTTGTAGATTAGTGAGTACGACTCTTAGTGCAAACGAAAATAGGAAAATCTAGTAAATATAGGTAGGGTTAAGGTACGTACAGAAAACCTATGTTATGGAGATGTAGGGAGGCATCAGGTGTGGAGGGTTGTATAGCCTACCTAGAGTTGGCTACCTGACAGAAAAAGATGATATTCTTTTATTTATTAATGTTTTTATTTCGAAAAAGAAAAGTAAAGAAATGAATGTATCAAAAATTAAAAAATGTTTTTTACATTTGTTTGTTCGTGTTTTCTTAAAAATATTTTTCTATTATCTCACACTCTCTTGATATTATATTGTACAAATTTTCAATCGTCGATAAAATACGTTTTTATTCATTCAATCAATATCAATTAATTTTTTTAAACCTATAATGGATGAAAATTGATGTTTTAACATAGTTTTCTAAATATTTATTCAATAATTAAAATATAAAAATTTGGAAGTTAAGTCGGATTCGACTGAGTATCTTTTTGTGCAAGACTAGCTTGCTTTGGCACTGTGCCAAGTTTCCAGTAGCTAGTAATCTATTTCTGAAAGCAGTATATGAATTTTTCTATTTCCACCATCTGGTTGTCATCGAAACCTCCATTTTACAAACTTATATGGTTGCCATGGTTACCATACAATATCGTAAATGCTGGAGGATTAAAATTGAATGAAAATAATAAAATAAACAAACAAACTGGATTAACGGTATCGAACCTTGCTTCACAAACGGACAATGCGAAAGGAAAGCGAAAAGAAATTACAACACAATAAAGCGACAAGAAAAAAAACGTATAAATTGTAACAATCAAAAATAATAATCCAACACTATGCATAGAAAATTACAAGGAGACTCGCTTTCTATTTTATAACTTTCTATTAGTTGTAATTATAAAATAAAATATTCTTTTTTGACTTATGTAAGAATTTACTTTAAAACAATATATATATATATTACTTGTTTAATTTCTACAAATAAAAGTAAATAAAAGCATGTATCAAAAATTGAAATTGAAAAAAAATTGTTCGTGTTCTTTAAAACATGAAAAATATTAACATCCATTAGAAACAATAAACAAAATAAAATATGCTCAGATACCTGTTTCTTTTTAATTTGATAATAAATAGAGGTTGCGACGATAAATTCATCCGGAAAGCAGGTTGTCGCTCGTAACATTAATATTTCACCTCTGCGGCGACTAGGCCTGGTTAATAATAAAGTGTTGTGTAACGCAAAGTGTATTGGTACGGTATGACGTAATGTGTTTCGGTAACTTTTGGAAAGCAATCTTGGTAAAACAACTAATTTGGTATTCCGAGCTGGGTACGTTGCCAACCTGTCGGCCGAATTTCCCTCCGCCGTAGTTTGTACCGAGGAAAATACATATCAGACATTTTATGTTTGCAGTGTTCTTTAATAAAGCAGATACACATGCCTAATATTTACGGTGAACAAAAAGTTTCTCAAGCCTTGGTTGGTAAAGGCTAAACAGGTGTGTTTAAAGTGAGTACGTTTTGTAGCGACGCTTACAAAATCGTATTGAATGTACGAGTACATAGACATACAATTTTGCGCCAGTATAGCTTCCGTCAGGTTATGCTGTGAGTCACCTCAAAGTGAATTGAGCGATAACATGATTTCGTATATCAGCTGATTTATGTTGTACGTTATATTGTAAAACTGTTTTAACACGTAGGCTATGTTACATTATTTATTGAATATTGTTAAGGCTAAAGGTTATTATTAAATAGTTTTGATCAGTTAATGAGCCGAATTTAGTTACGTTGTTATGAATATGACATTTTTGAAGACAAATATCCCAACTGAAAGATTTTGCGAACAGTAAAACGCCTATGATCAAGGCTTTTTATAAACGTTCAGTCGCCGAAGTAAATTCCATTATATTAGAGCCTTCATTTACATTATTTCTTTGCGCTTTTCGTCCTTGCTTTATTTTTTCCAGTCGTAACAAGCTTAAAAAATGTATTTTGAACATGATTGGATGAATAAAAATTATTTTTGTTAACGATTGAAATTTTGAACAAGATATATGTAATATAAGTACAGTGTGAACTAATATAAGGAATTAAAAAGACCTTTATTTGAAATTATCTGAGACGAATAAAATAATGTTTTTCTACTATCCGGAATAGGGAAAATTAGTATTATTTAATATTAACATTATTTAGCAACAAAACTAAAAGCGTGGGTTGTAGATATTCACTTTTAATGAATATGTCTTGCTTTAGTTGTAGTCATATGAATTCCAATGTTCCCGGGTAACTGAGTATTAATGAATATTATTCTGTTGTACATTTTTGATTATTTCGTATTTTGTGATTGATTCAAGAACTGTTAATCATAGGTGATACGCAAAATTACCTCTTTCATAACATAACCATTATATTTGTGCCTTATTTTGTGGAAATAGAACTATTGTTGTATTATCTTTAAATGTGAGAGATAATATTAATGGAATAAATACTTCAGTTTTAAAATTTGGTTACATTAATGGCAGTAAGAGAATAGTTAGCTCAGACAGTTGTTACATTTGAATCTTTGAGGCTTGTGGCTAAAAATATCAATTTTTGTTTGCAACTGATTATGCTCTATTATTCGCTATTATTTAAATTATATTGACGTAACTTATTAGAATTAACCGTTTCATTATGCTCTCTGTTCTAGGTAAGCATTCTGGCGCATTACTACTGGTAAAATAGATGATTGTCCCTGCCGTGAGTACGTAAATGATATTAACAATATTATATGAGCAAACCCAACATATAAATAGCACAAACTATTTTACCTCATTATAGAACACTTGTCTTTTAAACCGCTGCCGGATAGCTCAGCAACGCCTCCTAGCGGTTAATGTAGTCACTGATGATTTTTTTGCGCCCTCTAAATCGTTATATGAGTAAGGTTCAAAAACGTCAATTATGAGTAAATTGATCAAATAGTGAATGTTGTTTTTATCGTTTTATGGGATTCGTAATGGGTTCGCACTATAAAAAAAAATAGTTAACAAATACAGTATGTAAAATGTTGCCATGAATGTAACGGTGGGTGTGCGAAAGGCTGGAAGAAAAATGTACTCTACAAGCAACCACTCTTCGCCGTAACTCGAACTCTGATAGCGCTACAATGATAAAATAGTTTTTGTACGGCAGCATTGACAGACGGTCATGCATAGACTAAATTAAAACAAAGTAATATCTGTCTATAAAATTAATCGATCACAGGCTGAGGCTTAAAAACAAGCATAAATCGCAGAAGAAGAAGGTTTTATAAAAGTGGAGTTTATGTTTAAGGATCCTTGCTAGTTTTCTATTAAATTTTAATAATTTCATATATATATGATTATTATATATATATATATAAGATTTTTATTAGATAATTATTTTTCCTGAAGATGCTGATACTTTTTTATCGGCGAAAAGCTTTGAATAAATATATTCATTAAAAGTATTCTTGTGTTTGAAATATTTTAAATTTATTAAATATATATATATATATATATATATATATATATATATATATATATATATATATATATATGTATGTTTGAAAATGGATTTGTATTTGGTTTTGATTCACTGTATTATTTTATCAGTAACTGGCTTGGTATAGACTTATGGCAAAATCGTTACAGGTTTATTCAGAACAGTTCGCAAAAACAGTTGTACGGCACATTTTATGACGCTGTCGATATAAATATTTCGTTTATTTGGTTTATTGTAGTGACATATTGTCTAAATTGTAATTTAATAATTTTAATAATAATGTAGCTAGTTATAATTTAAGATAAATTACAATCTTAAATAGAGTGGCGATCTTTGTGACATTGGGTATACGATTCCAATAAATATAAGGCTATTTGTAAAAGTTTTTATTTACATTCAGTTACATGATATGAGATGGGAGCCATGCAATCGAGCCGAACTTTACCCTTCCAGCTTTCCAGTTTATTTTACAAAAGCCTTGAAATTGGTGTTTACTGCAAAAGCCTCGCTTGTCTACAAATCGAATAGAAAGCTTCTTCCACTAAGATAAGTTTTCAATAAAAGAAAACTTACAGAGTAGAAGGGAAAACGAGATACCAAAGTGCAACGCTTTTACTGGATTTGCTTTTGTTCATAAAACCAGGTGTTGAAAATAAATAAGTTTTGTTTTGCCTCAAGAAAATAAAATGTTCATGACTGAACTATTGGGCTTATCGTTAGCCCAATAGTTAAAATTAGGTATTAAAATTTAAAAATGAGGGTTTAAAATTTCCATATCAGGATTTCAAATTTGCATATATCAATTTATATATTTGTACACGGAATTTAATAATTGCGTTGTTTTGAAATAAACCCATAGAGAGTGAACAGAGGGTTAGATAAAACAATCATAAGAGAGAGATATATGACACAGAGAGCCATAAGATAAAAGAGGGAACAGAGGATCTAAAGAATCTGTATAAGAGAGGGAAATAGAGCAGTACGATACAAAATGCTATATCATAAAAGAGAGAATAGAGGGTCAAACGAAACATCCATACGAGAGGGAGAGAAAGGTATATGGTACAGAGGTTTATAGCATGCCAGAGGGTCTAAAGAAATAGTCATAAGGGAGAGAAAGAGAGTCATATGATACAAAAAGCAATACCTTAAAAGAGAGAATATTGGGTCAAACGAAACACCTATACAAGAGGGAGAGAGAGCTATGTGATATAGAGATTCATAGCCTAACAGAGGGTCTAAAGAAATAGTCTTAAGAGAAGGAGATAAAGTAATATGACACAAAAATACATATTAAAGAGGGAATAGAGAGTTAAACGAAGCACATCCATACGAGAGTGAGAGAGAGCTAAATGATATAGAGAGTCATATCATAGCAGAGGGCCTAAAGAAATAGGCATAAGAGAGAGAGAGAGATAAACCAATATGATGCAATCAGGAATATCATAAAAGAGATATTAACGGGATAAACGAAACATCCGTACAAGAGGGAGAAAGAGATATATGATACATATATTCATAGCATAACAGAGAGCCTAAAGAAATAGTCATAAGAAAGGAAGATAAAACAATATGATACAAAAAGCAATATCATAAAAGAGAGAACAAAGGGTAAAACGAAACACGAACATTCGAAAGGGAGAGAGAGGTATATGGTACAGAGATTTATAGCATAACAGAAGGTCTAAAAAAATAGCCATAAGAGAAAGAGAGAGAGAGAGAGAGAGAGAGAGAGAGAGAGAGAAGTAGAGCCATATGATATAAAAAGCGATACCTTAAGAGATAATAAAGAGTCAAACGAAACACATCCACACGAGAGGGGGAAAGAGAGAGAGAGCTGTATGATACAGAGAGTCATAGCATGAAAGATGTAGCACAGGGACATACGAAAGAAAGCCATAAGAGAGGGGGAGAAATCTGCATGATACAGAGATTAGTAACATAAAAGCCAGACCTTGAAGGAAATCAGTTACAGTAATACTAAGGGATACAATGTAGTTTGCAGGAAACACGTGACTATTACCTTAAAGACAAGTAAGGCACGGTTCTTTGACTGAAGATTAAACACAGTATACATGACTTGTACACAATAACATTTATTGTAATATTGCGTAATTTCCAACGCTGTCGTTATTTTAGTGAGTAAATATTTTTACACCACTATATGCATTTGTCGGCAATTTTGCTATTACTTTTATAGCTGTCCATCACAATACAGATCTTAAAATATTTTTCTTTATGCTCCTAAAACGTTACGAGGTTGATTTTTATCTTGTTAAAGTTAATAGTTGTAAAAGGTAAGTCGTTTGATTTCGATTGGTTGATTTGTCATTGTCACTAACTCTATTCTCACCCCTCGGTGTCGATCATTGTGCACTGTCGTTGACTGGAGGAGAGAAGAACATGTCTCTGTTATGATTGGGCAAAATGTCACCGCAGTTGGCAAGTTATTGATATTTTTCCGCGGCTGTCATTGTCAGTAGCTCTATTCTCACCTCTCGGTGTCGATCATTGTGCACTGTCGTTGACTGGAGGAGGGAAGAACATGTATCTGTTATGATTGGGCAAAATGTCACCGTAGTTGGCAAGTTATTGATATTTTTCCGCGGCTGTCATTGGTTGATTTGTCATTGTCAGTAGCTCTATTCTCACCTCTCGGTGTCGATCATTGTGCACTGTCGTTGACTGGAGGAGAGAAGAACATGTATCTGTTATGATTGGGCAAAATGTCACCGCAGTTGGCAAGTTATTGATATTTGTCCGCGGCTGTCATTGTCAGTAGCTCTATTCTCACCTCTCGGTGTCGATCATTGTGCACTGTCGTTGACTGGAGGAGGGAAGAACATGTATCTGTTATGATTGGGCAAAATGTCACCGTAGTTGGCAAGTTATTGATATCTTACCGCGCTGTCATTGGTTGATTTGTCATTGTCAGTAGCTCTATTCTCACCTCTCGGTGTCGATCATTGTGCACTGTCGTTGACTGAAGGAGAGAAGAACATGTCTCTGTTATGATTGGGCAAAATGTCACCGTAGTTGGCAAGCTATTGATATTTTACCGCGGCTGTCATTGGTTGATTTGTCATTGTCAGTAGCTCTATTCTCACCTCTCGGTGTCGATCATTGTGCACTGTCGTTGACTGAAGGAGAGAAGAACATGTCTCTGTTATGATTGGGCAAAATGTCACCGTAGTTGGCAAGTTATTGATATTTTACCGCGGCTGTCATTGGTGGATTTGTCATTGTCACTAACTCTATTCTCACCCCTCGGTGTCGATCATTGTGCACTGTCGTTGACTGGAGGAGAGAAGAACATGTCTCTGTTGTGATTGGGCAAAATGTCAACGTAGTTGATGGAAAAGTTATTGATATTTTTACCGCGGATGTCATTGGTTGATTTGTCATTGTCACTGGTTTCTACTGATTTACGTCGTGTCTGAGTGGACGATTTGTGTCAGGTTTCACGACAGGGACAGTATTGTGTGTACAATAGACTATATTTCGCACTCGGTAGTTTGTTCCTAATTTCGTAGGAGTTTATTTTTAAATAACATGAGCCATCCAAAAAAAGCGAGGTGTGGAATCATTTTACTAGTGTGGTAGTCTGGATGATACCGGGACATATAGAGGCGTCTTAGTATCCCAAGTCACCGGTAAAAGTCACTGATCCAAGTCTGGCCCTGTCACTAAAATCACCGATCCTGTAAAGTGACTGGATCGACCATCCCTAGCAGCTTTAGCTTACCTGATACCAATACTTCTACTCTTTGCAACAGTGGCAAGAGGACAGCCAATTGCGTCTGTCTAACGCCAAGAAACAGAATTGCCGAGCATAAGTGGGCAAGTCACTAGTTGAATAAACAATGCATTTCTATAGAAATTAAATTTGATATAAAACTAACCAAAGAGTAAAAAATAATTTTCCAAGACATACGTATTAGTTATCCCGTAAAAATTTATTTAAACATTTGTGAATTTGAACAAATATAAAAATACTTGCAAAGTTCAAAACAAAAAACACGGGGCACATGAAGTAGATAATTGATATGAATTATGTTGTAACGATAGATAATCTTTAGTACAATCTACTTCATCCGCTCCATGTTTTTTGTTTGTAACTGTTCAAGTATTTTCTTATTTCTTGAAATTGTGAAATGTATATGTTGATTTTTATCATACTATGAATATGTATGGGTTATAAAGATAACTGTGTTGTTACAATTCACATAAAAATTTATATTATTTATTATATATTTCAAGAGTCCTGCATTTTTTTTTAACTTTAATTAACGGCTTTGACTTGGGCCGTTAACCAATTGTCAACTAGCCCTTTGTTTAAAATTACAAGTCTCAACCTCATCAGAAAGTTTGTTTAAACTCGATTGTAAATTTCATCCTGACAGAGAAACAAGAAAAAGTAATAAAAACACAAAGAATAATAAAGCAAATTGCTTCACTTGCTAGATAGCCCGAAATAGCCAAGATCTCTAGTAACTCGGGTAATAATCTCTTACTAAATTTTAAGAGCCATTTTTTGCGTGGTGGTGTGATCTGTGGGTTATGCCTAATGGATTTGTATTATTAGTATTAGTAGAATTAGTATTAGTATTAACTTTATTTTTTAAAGAAAATCTATGGGATCGCACATGACATCCAATCGAGATTGCTTTGCGTATTTAAAATACATTTCAATTTGTCTTTTAGACTTTAAAATTTTGTTACTACATTACACTAATGAATTTACACTTTCCCTATTTAAAAAAAGAAAACTAGCATTATCATGCCGTGAACGGTTAAAGTTTAAAAGTTTAATTTTCCTTTTTGATCACTTTATGTCTTAAAGTTATGACAGCTGTGTTTTAACAAAACTGGTGTAGGAAACATTTTTCCGGAACTGATCTCGCCATTCTACTTGTTATGTTGGCTCGCTCGTGATTTGGAATCTGGCCCGGCGTTGTATCTTAACGTAGCAACATTTCCTGTATCAAACAAAATAAATTTTAAGTAAACTGATACATATAATACATTTTAAAATAAAGGCGTCCCTCCCTCTTCGGATCTTAATAACGTCAGTACTGGTTCACATCATGGCAACGAAAGAGAATTACATGGGACTACCACGCGAGTATTTTAACTTCCGCGCACCCTTGCTGCGCATCTCGCAAAATTCAGGTTTTTGTACGGATATCAGTCTCCGCCAGGGATTTTTACATTATAATTTACAATTTTTAAAAAATTCTATTTTACATTTTAATATTAATATCACATTTGTTTTCTGAATCTGTTTTTAATATGTAACATTACGTAATATAATGTTACAAGATACTCCTTAACTTTCTGGTGCCCAACCCTCTTCTTTTGGTATATGATGAATTATTCACTTCTGATTTTAATAATGAGGTTTTCATTGATTTCTAAACTATCGCAAATAGTACGTTTTTCCTGTATAAGCGGTAGCGTACAGATGCTTGCTGTTATAGGACATGAGAGATAAATAGAAGGGTAGGGATTTGATAGAGAGTGGAGACCTTAAGCACAGGGAAAAATAATGTAGAAATTGTAACAAAAGAGATGTGTTTTTGAAGTTTAATCTTAGATTTGTTGTCCGACAAAGAAAAGAGTCGGAGCAAGGTGGTTCTGCATGTCATTCAAGGGATTTTTCGCTGTTGTTATCAACGCCAGTAACTTCGTCGGGGAGATTTGCACTACCCACGGGCCTTGACCGTCTTACTATAGTCTGGCAAATTGCCTGATAAGATAGTTTTCTTTGTTGTCTCTAAAGTGGCCATACTGGGACTATCCTCTAAAAGCCATACCGACTTCCTTCGGACGACCAATTGCTGTCTAGAAATGTAGAAACTAAACAAGGAAGGATGTCATGTACAGTTACGTAGGCATTGTAGAGAACGAACTCGGGTGGTGCAAAAATTAACCCCCGACTGCCCCCATCATTGGGGGTTTCAACGCTTATACTCATGCATAAAATGGCAGATGTAGCAAAAGGTAAGAAATGGGGACCTCCAAAATCCCGTCGCCCAGAACCCTTTCCCGTATGGAAGCGGTCTGATTGCTTACGACTACCTCCAGAACCATAACCACCGCATAGGCGTAATGGAAAACCCCACCTGCCCCCTTACCAAAAGGGCAGAATGGACGGCTAACACCTAAACTTTGGTGCCGTTCTCTCCGGCTCCTCTGGAGATACCGCTGCACGCTATTTATTGGGAGGCGCGGCGTCGAATGGCTTGAATGCCAAGATAGGGGGTTGGCTAAACCAAACCAAATCAATTTTATAATTAGTGATTATACCGAACATATAATTTTAAAAAACCTAGTCTGACATAACATTTCCAATCACATTGAATATCTGAAGAAATAAGCGAATACAAACTACTGTCGCTTTATGATATTGATGTAGGGAAATATAGTGTTAGTTTTGAATATAAATTCGTCCTTTGAATAACGGAGTTTTTAAATGAAACACTTTTTGAATATTAAAATTGGGAAGTATATTCAAACCAGCAGTGCAAAACGGATAAACAACGGATAGATTTCGAGTTTGGCGTGCCTGAATCAATACAAACAATCCATTAGGTTTCTGGCTACAACGAAATAACTTTAAACTGAGGCGCTAATTGCGATTGGTTTCAGTGAGGATGTTGAAATGCACGGTCTATAATATCATTCATTCCTACGTGAAAGGATTTTCATTGTTCTTTAACCTCATTTATGGTAACATAATTATATTTAATAATTGCAGTTGATTCTATATAAAATTGCATTTTCATTTACTCCGTTTTCAGACTCTTTTCAATTTGAAAGTTATTTAATTACGTCCACGGAAAACGTTTATGTGGTAAGTTTTATAAGCGATTCGGCTAAAGGGGACATTTTTACCAAGCTTGACGTATCATAATTCTGTTATATAGTTCAGTATGGTTACAACTGCGCCTAATTATTCTAGTTTATCTTGTCGTGGGATTTATAGAAAATGTTGTACCTAAATCGCACTACGAATCCGTTTGTGTAAAAGCGGTATTTTCTCGTAGCTGAGTGATCCAGTCGCTTTATCGGAGCGGTGATTTTAGTGACAGCGCCAGGCTTGGATCAGTACCTTTTACCGGAATGGCTTGGATCACTGGATAACGGATACTTAGACACACGACGTAAATGAGTAGAGCCAGTGACAGCCACAAATCAAGCAATGACAGCCGTAATAAAATATCGGTAACTATCCAGTCAGCGAAGGGGACGTTTTACTACCCAGTCACAACACAGACAACCCCCTTCACCCTTCAGTCAAAGCACGGAACGATTATCGGCTGTGGCAGCAGTCGAAATCCAGTCAGTCAGTAAATTGTTCACCTCTTCGAAGTACCACCGCCATCGACAGTCTATAGCTTTGAGTCACGCGCTGTGTGCCTAAGATCGATCCATTGCCACTGGAACTGATATTTTTCATATTTTGTCACTTGTGCCTCCAGCTACCCACTGTAGTACCATCCCTACTAGGGGGTCGAAACCATGACTAATCCTAAGGACCTAGCAGCGCCAACGTATTTTATTTCCTGGCGTTCTTCGAGGTATTAATTTGTGAAAAGCTAATTTATGATTTGGCTACTTATGCCAATAATGAAAGGGATAACATGCTAGTACTTTCCTTGATTACCGTATGACCCGTAACAAGATAGCTCTGTAAACTGTCACATCTAAGCTAGATAGTTTAAAAGGATCCATATCTGTATGATCTTTAGGCCTTACTTAGAAACTCATATTTCAGTTTCTTAAATGTTTCACATTTCTTTTGTAGCAAACATTAATTTAAAACGTTAGATATTAAGATAAACATATTGTATCCTTCAAATAAAAGAACACAATTTAGGAGTACATCCAGAATAGCTTTTGAGGGGGTACAAAAGGAAAGTAAAATAAATCGATGTACTTTAATTAAAACTACGTCAGTCATACACACTGCTAAAGGGAGCGGGCAAGGCCGCGCCGCTTCCTGTCTCTGGAATCGTCTTATCTCTGCCAACTCTGATTCGGAAGTTATTCACAGTGTTTTCGCTCCACTTACACACTTACTTAGTGCTATTGGCAAATAGAAGTTAATTTAGTCGGTACAGTAATAAATTGCATTAAAAGTTCTTACTAGTTTTGCTTAAAACTTTCGTGAAGTTCTAGAATGTTTTATTCAGGTTCCTGGACTCTTTAAACCTTCGCTGTAGTTCTAGCAAGAGATAGGAATCTAGTGTAAGCAGTGTAAGCATAAAATAAATATCCCAATGTGGTGCGTATTGTTTAAAGCCGCCCCGAGGAAATCTGCAAACCAGAGGAAACTAGAGACGTATAACGCGAAAAATGGAGACGGAATATCTTCATAGAAGTTTTATTGGTGTAGTTCTAGCAAGAGATAGGAATCTAGTGTAAGCAGTGTAAGCATAAAATAAATATCCCAATGTGGTGCGTATTGTTTAAAGCCGCCCCGAGGAAATCTGCAAACCAGAGGAAACTAGAGACGTGTAACGCGAAAAATGGAGACGGAATATCTTCATAGAAGTTTGATTGGTGTAGTTCTAGCAAGAGATAGGAATGTAGTAAGATACGCAGTGTAAGCATAAAATAAATATCCCAATGTGGTGCGTATTGTTTAAAGCCGCCCCGAGAAAATCTGCAAACCAGAGAAAACTAGAGACGTATAACGCGAAAAATGGAGACGGAATATCTTCATAGAAGTTTGATTGGTGTAGTTCTAGCAAGAGATAGGAATGTAGTAAGATACGCAGCGTAAGCTTAAAATAAATATCCCAAATTCGTGCGTATTGTTTAAAGCCGCTCCGAGAAAATCGGCCAAACCAGAGTAAACTAGAGACGTGTAACGCGAAAAATGGAGACGGAATATCTTCATAGAAGTTTGCTCTGCCTTTTTGAACATAGCAGGAAAAGTTCACTAAGCGTCTGAGCTTAGTTCTTCGTGGGAAAAAATCTTATTGCCTATAATAACCTAAAAATACAGAACATTTGAAATTGCATTCAAATTTGTTTTAATTAGACAATTTAACTATTAGCTAATCACCTATTGGTGTTTTTTATATTACTAATTTTTAAAATGGTGTATAATTGATATAACTAGTAAGTACACACACACACACACAAATGTATATTTCACTTCTACTCAATAGCGATATGTATAATATGCATTTCTGATCAGGTTAATCCTTTTTTACTGTTTACGTAAGTAATCGATCGAATGATTATTAAACAGCTTCGTCATAGATATAGAGAAAATGTAATGATTTGATGAACATTACTGAATATTCGTCTAAGTCTCTCTTTACTTTCATCTCTGATAACAGATTTTATACAAGGAAACTCCAATTGATAAATCTTGCGGCAAAAAGATAGTCGATGGATGTGGCCCGAGTTGTTAAAAAAGTTTAGATGGGAAGTCCTTTACGATGGTATTGTATGCCATTGACAAGTTAAGTCTAACTCGTTGGGAACTTGTTTGGTTGAAGAATTATTTTTTAATGATTTGACAAAGTTTCAGATGTTACCGGATGTTTATAAAAGTAAATGCGGAAGTGTGATGACAGTGTTGTGGAAAAAGTAATTAACTCGGTGTAATTTTAAACATCAGGAATAGTTTTACTTATTCGGTAAGCACTGTTTATACTAATACTGTATACTGTAATGAATATATTATTAATTTGTAGAACCTATTAATATAAGTTAATTATTTTAAAATGAAATATTTTTCTAAAATTAATTTTTAATTTAATTACTTATTATAAAATAATGGAAATGGCATTTAACATTCATTTTAAAAAAGTTATAAATTTTTTATTCTGTTTCGAATTTAACGTAAAAGCTTGTAGACTTCTTGCATAGCAATATAAAAACCTTAAGTCTCCTTTTCGGAGATCTCGTAGCCTGGATATGTTGTTTTCATCCGGATTCCGACACGTCCCAGAGGATTAAGCGACCCTCGCACCACCACACCTATCTGACCTGCCTAGTGGCCGCCTGTGGTTCTTCCATGGATCACCTACTTGACCTTGGTCTACAAGACGAAGATTATTTAAACTTTTATATTTAGGTAATTTTGAATGTCAATAATATTTGGAATTGCTCGTTGTATATTTCCAAGGAACAATTTGTAGAATCTAAAAATGTCAATATAAACTACGCAAATGTTACTAGTGTGTGGCTCTTGGAAGAACCCTCGGTAAGCTGACTTACACGCGCGTACGTGTGAGTGTGTAAGAGAGAAAGAGAGAGAGAGGGGGGGGGGGAGAAGAGGGCGCCTAATCCTTTGGGGTGTAGGACGCTAGAGTCACGGTGGAGACTAAGCCCACAAATTAGCTTGCCAAATCTTACGATCCACTTTAAACCAGGAAAGGGTGTGTAGTAGTAGGTAAAGTGTTAATGGGGTGTCACACCAAAGCCGGACCGGGCGATGTCGAGCCGTGCGTTAATCGCCTAGTCACTAAATACGCAGAGTTTATATGGGGGCTTTCAAATAGAACGCCGGTCCTTGCCGAGCCGTTTAGTGCAGTCCTACCTTCCGCCAATTCAAGGGTTTTCCGTCAAGCGGTTTTTACCTTCGTGTATTTCAGTGTTCCAGCCTAGTGAGTTGAGAAACATTACGTAATAAATTGTTTTTTTTTTGTTGTTTCAAGTTATTTTTGTTTTTTATATTTTGTTAATTTAAAAATACTGTTATAGTGAGTATTGATATTAAAATATGAATTAGTTCGATTCAAGAAAGACCTCCGTTGTGGGATCAATCTAACAAGAAGTACATGGATACAAATGTGCCGCTTGACAATATGTAATATTATTTTTCGTTTCTTGTAGCACAGCATTCAGATATTGTAGCAAAGAAAAACGAAACATTTGCGGGGTAGCTTTCGGATTAAATTAAAAATTTGGAATTTTTTATATAGAGTTACGAACTGTCTACTAGTATCGTGAGCTTTATTGATATTGTGTGTCCAGTATCGCCTTCTTTCCTTCACACATTCATCGTAAAGCGAGGAACTATCCAATAACGTCATCATTATCAAAGTTGATGACACTATTATTCCACTACGTTGCATCTGAGACTCATAGGAAGGTAGCACTTCTCAGTACAAGGCTAGAAAAGCTACTAGGTCCGAACGGATAGCAGATCTTGCTCAGCTTGGCATCGCATCGGATCACCCCGGCTCGTCTTTGATCTGTACGTCGCCTAAGTAGCAGTTAGGGAGCCCTCTTCATTTCGAATGAGAGCAAGTCCACTTCAGGTAAACGGCACTCCGACGCGATATCATAATCCTCATATATTGCCAGTGACAGACACATCTATTCATTTTGAATAAGGCCAAGTAAACTCCAGGTAAACGGCCTTAACACTGGATGATATAATCCTCCTCTATTGCCAGTGACAGAACCCTCTCTTCATTTAGAATAAGACCAAATCCACTTCAAGTAAACGGTCTTAACACTGGATGATATAATCCTCCTCTATTGCCAGTGACAGAACCCTCTCTTCACTTAGAATAAGACCAAGTCCACTTCAAGTAAACGGTCTTAACACTGGATGATATAATCCTCCTCTATTGCCAGTGACAGAACCCTCTCTTCATTTAGAATAAGACCAAGTCCACTTCAAGTAAACGGCCTTAACACTGTATGATATAATCCTCCTCTATTGCCAGTGACAGAACCCTCTCTTCATTTAGAATAAGACCAAGTCCACTTCAAGTAAACGGTCTTAACACTGGATGATATAATCCCCATCTATTGCCAGTGACAGAACCCTCTCTTCATTTAGAATAAGACCAAGTCCACTTCAAGTAAACGGTCTTAACACTGGATGATATAATCCTCATCTATTGCCAGTGACAGAACCCTCTCTTCATTTAGAATAAGACCAAGTCCACTTCAAGTAAACGGTCTTAACACTGGATGATATAATCCTCATCTATTGCCAGTGACAGAACCCTCTCTTCATTTAGAATGAGACCAAGTCCACTTCAAGTAAACGGCCTTAACACTGGATGATATAATCCTCCTCTATTGCCAGTGACAGAACCCTCTCTTCATTTAGAATAAGACCAAGTCCACTTCAAGTAAACGGTCTTAACACTGGATGATATAATCCTCCTCTATTGCCAGTGACAGAACCCTCTCTTCATTTAGAATAAGACCAAGTTCACTTCAGGTAAACGGTCTTAACACTGGATGATATAATCCTCCTCTATTGCCAGTGACAAAACCCTCTCTTCATTTAGAATAAGACCAAGTCCACTTCAAGTAAACGGTCTTAACACTGGATGATATAATCCTCCTCTATTGCCAGTGACAGAACCCTCTCTTCATTTAGAATAAGACCAAGTCCACTTCAAGTAAACGGTCTTAACACTGGATGATATAATCCTCCTCTATTGCCAGTGACAGAACCCTCTCATCATTTAGAATAAGACCAAGTCCACTTCAAGTAAACGGTCTTAACACTGAATGATATAATCCTCCTCTATTGCCAGTGACAGAACCCTCTCTTCATTTAGAATAAGACCAAGTCCACTTCAAGTAAACGGCCTTAACACTGGATGATATAATCCTCCTCTATTGCCAGTGACAGAACCCTCTCTTCATTTAGAATAAGACCAAGTCCACTTCAAGTAAACGGTCTTAACACTGGATGATATAATCCTCCTCTATTGCCAGTGACAGAACCCTCTCTTCATTTAGAATAAGACCAAGTCCACTTCAAGTAAACGGTCTTAACACTGGATGATATAATCCTCCTCTATTGCCAGTGACAGAACCCTCTCTTCATTTAGAATAAGACCAAGTCCACTTCAAGTAAACGGCCTTAACACTGGATGATATAATCCTCCTCTATTGCCAGTGACAGAACCCTCTCTTCATTTAGAATAAGACCAAGTCCACTTCAAGTAAACGGTCTTAACACTGGATGATATAATCCTTCTCTATTGCCAGTGACAGAGCCCTCTTCATTTAGAATAAGACCAAGTCCACTTCAAGTAAACGGTCTTAACACTGGATGATATAATCCTCCTCTATTGCCAGTGACAAAACCCTCTCTTCATTTAGAATAAGACCAAGTCCACTTCAAGTAAACGGTCTTAACACTGGATGATATAATCCTCCTCTATTGCCAGTGACAGAGCCCTCTCTTCATTTAGAATAAGACCAAGTCCACTTCAAGTAAACGGCCTTAACACTGGATGATATAATCCTCCTCTATTGCCAGTGACAGAACCCTCTCTTCATTTAGAGTAAGACCAAGTCCACTTCAAGTAAACGGTCTTAACATTGGATGATATAATCCTCCTCTATTGCCAGTGACAGAGCCCTCTCTTCATTTAGAATAAGACCAAGTCCACTTCAAGTAAACGGTCTTAACATTGGATGATATAATCCTCCTCTATTGCCAGTGACAGAGCCCTCTCTTCATTTAGAATAAGACCAAGTCCACTTCAAGTAAACGGTCTTAACATTGGATGATATAATCCTCCTCTATTGCCAGTGACAGAGCCCTCTCTTCATTTAGAATAAGACCAAGTCCACTTCAAGTAAACGGTCTTAACATTGGATGATATAATCCTCCTCTATTGCCAGTGACAGAGCCCTCTCTTCATTTAGAATAAGACCAAGTCCACTTCAAGTAAACGGTCTTAACATTGGATGATATAATCCTCCTCTATTGCCAGTGACAGAACCCTCTCTTCATTTAGAATAAGACCAAGTCCACTTCAAGTAAACGGTCTTAACACTGGATGATATAATCCTCCTCTATTGCCAGTGACAGAACCCTCTCTTCATTTAGAATAAGACCAAGTCCACTTCAAGTAAACGGTCTTAACACTGGATGATATAATCCTCCTCTATTGCCAGTGACAGAACCCTCTCTTCATTTAGAATAAGACCAAGTCCACTTCAAGTAAACGGTCTTAACACTGGATAATATAATCCTCCTCTATTGCCAGTGACAGAACCCTCTCTTCATTTAGAATAAGACCAAGTCCACTTCAAGTAAACGGTCTTAACATTGGATGATATAATCCTCCTCTATTGCCAGTGACAGAGCCCTCTCTTCATTTAGAATAAGACCAAGTCCACTTCAAGTAAACGGTCTTAACATTGGATGATATAATCCTCCTCTATTGCCAGTGACAGAACCCTCTCTTCATTTAGAATAAGACCAAGTCCACTTCAAGTAAACGGTCTTAACACTGGATGATATAATCCTCCTCTATTGCCAGTGACAAAACCCTCTCTTCATTTAGAATAAGACCAAGTCCACTTCAAGTAAACGGTCTTAACACTGGATGATATAATCCTCCTCTATTGCCAGTGACAGAACCCTCTCTTCATTTAGAGTAAGACCAAGTCCACTTCAAGTAAACGGTCTTAACATTGGATGATATAATCCTCCTCTATTGCCAGTGACAGAGCCCTCTCTTCATTTAGAATAAGACCAAGTCCACTTCAAGTAAACGGTCTTAACATTGGATGATATAATCCTCCTTTATTGCCAGTGACAGAGCCCTCTCTTCATTTAGAATAAGACCAAGTCCACTTCAAGTAAACGGTCTTAACACTGGATGATATAATCCTCCTCTATTGCCAGTGACAAAACCCTCTCTTCATTTAGAATAAGACCAAGTCCACTTCAAGTAAACGGTCTTAACACTGGATGATATAATCCTCCTCTATTGCCAGTGACAGAACCCTCTCTTCATTTAGAATAAGACCAAGTCCACTTCAAGTAAACGGTCTTAACATTGGATGATATAATCCTCCTCTATTGCCAGTGACAGAGCCCTCTCTTCATTTAGAATAAGACCAAGTCCACTTCAAGTAAACGGCCTTAACACTGGATGATATAATCCTCCTCTATTGCCAGTGACAGAACCCTCTCTTCATTTAGAGTAAGACCAAGTCCACTTCAAGTAAACGGTCTTAACATTGGATGATATAATCCTCCTCTATTGCCAGTGACAGAGCCCTCTCTTCATTTAGAATAAGACCAAGTCCACTTCAAGTAAACGGTCTTAACATTGGATGATATAATCCTCCTCTATTGCCAGTGACAGAGCCCTCTCTTCATTTAGAATAAGACCAAGTCCACTTCAAGTAAACGGTCTTAACATTGGATGATATAATCCTCCTCTATTGCCAGTGACAGAGCCCTCTCTTCATTTAGAATAAGACCAAGTCCACTTCAAGTAAACGGTCTTAACATTGGATGATATAATCCTCCTCTATTGCCAGTGACAGAGCCCTCTCTTCATTTAGAATAAGACCAAGTCCACTTCAAGTAAACGGTCTTAACATTGGATGATATAATCCTCCTCTATTGCCAGTGACAGAACCCTCTCTTCATTTAGAATAAGACCAAGTCCACTTCAAGTAAACGGTCTTAACACTGGATGATATAATCCTCCTCTATTGCCAGTGACAGAACCCTCTCTTCATTTAGAATAAGACCAAGTCCACTTCAAGTAAACGGTCTTAACACTGGATGATATAATCCTCCTCTATTGCCAGTGACAGAACCCTCTCTTCATTTAGAATAAGACCAAGTCCACTTCAAGTAAACGGCCTTAACACTGGATGATATAATCCTCCTCTATTGCCAGTGACAGAACCCTCTCTTCATTTAGAATAAGACCAAGTCCACTTCAAGTAAACGGTCTTAACACTGGATGATATAATCCTTCTCTATTGCCAGTGACAGAGCCCTCTTCATTTAGAATAAGACCAAGTCCACTTCAAGTAAACGGTCTTAACACTGGATGATATAATCCTCCTCTATTGCCAGTGACAAAACCCTCTCTTCATTTAGAATAAGACCAAGTCCACTTCAAGTAAACGGTCTTAACACTGGATGATATAATCCTCCTCTATTGCCAGTGACAGAGCCCTCTCTTCATTTAGAATAAGACCAAGTCCACTTCAAGTAAACGGCCTTAACACTGGATGATATAATCCTCCTCTATTGCCAGTGACAGAACCCTCTCTTCATTTAGAGTAAGACCAAGTCCACTTCAAGTAAACGGTCTTAACATTGGATGATATAATCCTCCTCTATTGCCAGTGACAGAGCCCTCTCTTCATTTAGAATAAGACCAAGTCCACTTCAAGTAAACGGTCTTAACATTGGATGATATAATCCTCCTCTATTGCCAGTGACAGAGCCCTCTCTTCATTTAGAATAAGACCAAGTCCACTTCAAGTAAACGGTCTTAACATTGGATGATATAATCCTCCTCTATTGCCAGTGACAGAGCCCTCTCTTCATTTAGAATAAGACCAAGTCCACTTCAAGTAAACGGTCTTAACATTGGATGATATAATCCTCCTCTATTGCCAGTGACAGAGCCCTCTCTTCATTTAGAATAAGACCAAGTCCACTTCAAGTAAACGGTCTTAACATTGGATGATATAATCCTCCTCTATTGCCAGTGACAGAACCCTCTCTTCATTTAGAATAAGACCAAGTCCACTTCAAGTAAACGGTCTTAACACTGGATGATATAATCCTCCTCTATTGCCAGTGACAGAACCCTCTCTTCATTTAGAATAAGACCAAGTCCACTTCAAGTAAACGGTCTTAACACTGGATGATATAATCCTCCTCTATTGCCAGTGACAGAACCCTCTCTTCATTTAGAATAAGACCAAGTCCACTTCAAGTAAACGGTCTTAACACTGGATAATATAATCCTCCTCTATTGCCAGTGACAGAACCCTCTCTTCATTTAGAATAAGACCAAGTCCACTTCAAGTAAACGGTCTTAACATTGGATGATATAATCCTCCTCTATTGCCAGTGACAGAGCCCTCTCTTCATTTAGAATAAGACCAAGTCCACTTCAAGTAAACGGTCTTAACATTGGATGATATAATCCTCCTCTATTGCCAGTGACAGAACCCTCTCTTCATTTAGAATAAGACCAAGTCCACTTCAAGTAAACGGTCTTAACACTGGATGATATAATCCTCCTCTATTGCCAGTGACAAAACCCTCTCTTCATTTAGAATAAGACCAAGTCCACTTCAAGTAAACGGTCTTAACACTGGATGATATAATCCTCCTCTATTGCCAGTGACAGAACCCTCTCTTCATTTAGAATAAGACCAAGTCCACTTCAAGTAAACGGTCTTAACATTGGATGATATAATCCTCCTTTATTGCCAGTGACAGAGCCCTCTCTTCATTTAGAATAAGACCAAGTCCACTTCAAGTAAACGGTCTTAACATTGGATGATATAATCCTCCTCTATTGCCAGTGACAGAACCCTCTCTTCATTTAGAATAAGACCAAGTCCACTTCAAGTAAACGGTCTTAACATTGGATGATATAATCCTCCTCTATTGCCAGTGACAGAACCCTCTCTTCATTTAGAATAAGACCAAGTCCACTTCAAGTAAACGGTCTTAACATTGGATGATATAATCCTCCTCTATTGCCAGTGACAGAGCCCTCTCTTCATTTAGAATAAGACCAAGTCCACTTCAAGTAAACGGTCTTAACATTGGATGATATAATCCTCCTCTATTGCCAGTGACAGAGCCCTCTCTTCATTTAGAATAAGACCAAGTCCACTTCAAGTAAACGGTCTTAACATTGGATGATATAATCCTCCTCTATTGCCAGTGACAAAACCCTCTCTTCATTTAGAATAAGACCAAGTCCACTTCAAGTAAACGGTCTTAACACTGGATGATATAATCCTCCTCTATTGCCAGTGACAGAGCCCTCTCTTCATTTAGAATAAGACCAAGTCCACTTCAAGTAAACGGTCTTAACATTGGATGATATAATCCTCCTCTATTGCCAGTGACAGAGCCCTCTCTTCATTTAGAATAAGACCAAGTCCACTTCAAGTAAACGGCCTTAACACTGGATGATATAATCCTCCTCTATTGCCAGTGACAGAGCCCTCTCTTCATTTAGAATAAGACCAAGTCCACTTCAAGTAAACGGTCTTAACACTGGATGATATAATCCTCCTCTATTGCCAGTGACAGAACCCTCTCTTCATTTAGAATAAGACCAAGTCCACTTCAAGTAAACGGTCTTAACACTGGATGATATAATCCTCCTCTATTGCCAGTGACAGAACCCTCTCTTCATTTAGAATAAGACCAAGTCCACTTCAAGTAAACGGTCTTAACATTGGATGATATAATCCTCCTCTATTGCCAGTGACAGAACCCTCTCTTCATTTAGAATAAGACCAAGTCCACTTCAAGTAAACTGTCTTAACACTGGATGATATAATCCTCCTCTATTGCCAGTGACAGAGCCCTCTCTTCATTTAGAATAAGACCAAGTCCACTTCAAGTAAACGGTCTTAACACTGGATGATATAATCCTCCTCTATTGCCAGTGACAGAACCCTCTCTTCATTTAGAATAAGACCAAGTCCACTTCAAGTAAACGGTCTTAACACTGGATGATATAATCCTCCTCTATTGCCAGTGACAGAACCCTCTCTTCATTTAGAATAAGACCAAGTCCACTTCAAGTAAACGGTCTTAACACTGGATGATATAATCCTCCTCTATTGCCAGTGACAGAACCCTCTCTTCATTTAGAGTAAGACCAAGTCCACTTCAAGTAAACGGTCTTAACATTGGATGATATAATCCTCCTCTATTGCCAGTGACAGAACCCTCTCTTCATTTAGAATAAGACCAAGTCCACTTCAAGTAAACGGTCTTAACATTGGATGATATAATCCTCCTCTATTGCCAGTGACAGAACCCTCTCTTCATTTAGAATAAGACCAAGTCCACTTCAAGTAAACGGCCTTAACACTGGATGATATAATCCTCCTCTATTGCCAGTGACAGAACCCTCTCTTCATTTAGAATAAGACCAAGTCCACTTCAAGTAAACGGTCTTAACACTGGATGATATAATCCTCCTCTATTGCCAGTGACAGAACCCTCTCTTCATTTAGAATAAGACCAAGTCCACTTCAAGTAAACGGCCTTAACACTGGATGATATAATCCTCATCTATTGCCAGTGACAGAACCCTCTCTTCATTTAGAATAAGACCAAGTCCACTTCAAGTAAACGGCCATAACACTGGATGATATAATCCTCATCTATTGCCAGTGACAGAACCCTCTCTTCATTTAGAATAAGACCAAGTCCACTTCAAGTAAACGGCCTTAACACTGGATGATATAATCCTCATCTATTGCCAGTGACAGAACCCTCTCTTCATTTAGAATAAGACCAAGTCCACTTCAAGTAAACGGCCTTAACACTGGATGATATAATCCTCCTCTATTGCCAGTGACAGAACCCTCTCTTCATTTAGAATAAGACCAAGTCCACTTCAAGTAAACGGTCTTAACACTGGATGATATAATCCTCCTCTATTGCCAGTGACAGAACCCTCTCTTCATTTAGAATAAGACCAAGTCCACTTCAAGTAAACGGCCTTAACACTGGATGATATAATCCTCATCTATTGCCAGTGACAGAACCCTCTCTTCATTTAGAATAAGACCAAGTCCACTTCAAGTAAACGGTCTTAACATTGGATGATATAATCCTCCTTTATTGCCAGTGACAGAGCCCTCTCTTCATTTAGAATAAGACCAAGTCCACTTCAAGTAAACGGTCTTAACATTGGATGATATAATCCTCCTCTATTGCCAGTGACAGAACCCTCTCTTCATTTAGAATAAGACCAAGTCCACTTCAAGTAAACGGTCTTAACATTGGATGATATAATCCTCCTCTATTGCCAGTGACAGAACCCTCTCTTCATTTAGAATAAGACCAAGTCCACTTCAAGTAAACGGTCTTAACATTGGATGATATAATCCTCCTCTATTGCCAGTGACAGAGCCCTCTCTTCATTTAGAATAAGACCAAGTCCACTTCAAGTAAACGGTCTTAACATTGGATGATATAATCCTCCTCTATTGCCAGTGACAGAGCCCTCTCTTCATTTAGAATAAGACCAAGTCCACTTCAAGTAAACGGTCTTAACATTGGATGATATAATCCTCCTCTATTGCCAGTGACAAAACCCTCTCTTCATTTAGAATAAGACCAAGTCCACTTCAAGTAAACGGTCTTAACACTGGATGATATAATCCTCCTCTATTGCCAGTGACAGAGCCCTCTCTTCATTTAGAATAAGACCAAGTCCACTTCAAGTAAACGGTCTTAACATTGGATGATATAATCCTCCTCTATTGCCAGTGACAGAGCCCTCTCTTCATTTAGAATAAGACCAAGTCCACTTCAAGTAAACGGCCTTAACACTGGATGATATAATCCTCCTCTATTGCCAGTGACAGAGCCCTCTCTTCATTTAGAATAAGACCAAGTCCACTTCAAGTAAACGGTCTTAACACTGGATGATATAATCCTCCTCTATTGCCAGTGACAGAACCCTCTCTTCATTTAGAATAAGACCAAGTCCACTTCAAGTAAACGGTCTTAACACTGGATGATATAATCCTCCTCTATTGCCAGTGACAGAACCCTCTCTTCATTTAGAATAAGACCAAGTCCACTTCAAGTAAACGGTCTTAACATTGGATGATATAATCCTCCTCTATTGCCAGTGACAGAACCCTCTCTTCATTTAGAATAAGACCAAGTCCACTTCAAGTAAACTGTCTTAACACTGGATGATATAATCCTCCTCTATTGCCAGTGACAGAGCCCTCTCTTCATTTAGAATAAGACCAAGTCCACTTCAAGTAAACGGTCTTAACACTGGATGATATAATCCTCCTCTATTGCCAGTGACAGAACCCTCTCTTCATTTAGAATAAGACCAAGTCCACTTCAAGTAAACGGTCTTAACACTGGATGATATAATCCTCCTCTATTGCCAGTGACAGAACCCTCTCTTCATTTAGAATAAGACCAAGTCCACTTCAAGTAAACGGTCTTAACACTGGATGATATAATCCTCCTCTATTGCCAGTGACAGAACCCTCTCTTCATTTAGAGTAAGACCAAGTCCACTTCAAGTAAACGGTCTTAACATTGGATGATATAATCCTCCTCTATTGCCAGTGACAGAACCCTCTCTTCATTTAGAATAAGACCAAGTCCACTTCAAGTAAACGGTCTTAACATTGGATGATATAATCCTCCTCTATTGCCAGTGACAGAACCCTCTCTTCATTTAGAATAAGACCAAGTCCACTTCAAGTAAACGGCCTTAACACTGGATGATATAATCCTCCTCTATTGCCAGTGACAGAACCCTCTCTTCATTTAGAATAAGACCAAGTCCACTTCAAGTAAACGGTCTTAACACTGGATGATATAATCCTCCTCTATTGCCAGTGACAGAACCCTCTCTTCATTTAGAATAAGACCAAGTCCACTTCAAGTAAACGGCCTTAACACTGGATGATATAATCCTCATCTATTGCCAGTGACAGAACCCTCTCTTCATTTAGAATAAGACCAAGTCCACTTCAAGTAAACGGCCATAACACTGGATGATATAATCCTCATCTATTGCCAGTGACAGAACCCTCTCTTCATTTAGAATAAGACCAAGTCCACTTCAAGTAAACGGCCTTAACACTGGATGATATAATCCTCATCTATTGCCAGTGACAGAACCCTCTCTTCGTTTAGAATAAGACCAAGTCCACTTCAAGTAAACGGCCTTAACACTGGATGATATAATCCTCCTCTATTGCCAGTGACAGCGCCCTCTCTTCATTTAGAATAAGACCAAGTCCACTTCAAGTAAACGGTCTGCATTTAATTTTTCACGAGTATAAAGGTTCCAGCTATAAATATTCATTAGACTCCTTGTAACAGGCTTGACTTTTAAGAAATAACGACTAACCTACCCCCTGAATCCCTTCTATATAGTGCACTAATTTCTTCACCCTATAACAAATGATCAAAGATAAATTTATCTTTCCGCATGTTATCATAATGTGAAATACATGAAATTTTGTGTTTCATGAGAAGACTCATAATCGCATTTTTAAAATTAATAATTCTTATTTTTAAAAAGATTTAAAAAATTTCCCTCTAAAATATAAAAAAAAAAAATTTAAATACCGTATTATTGTTTCCAAATCAGACGGATTTGGATGCAACTATAATGGGACCACCGGTAAGGTATCCTATTTAATTTCCAAGCAAAATCACTTTAAACGGTTAAAATACTTCGATAGGTATCGTAGAACAAAAAAAAACAAAAAAAACATACGGATCGGTTACAGAACCTCCTCTCTTTTTGAAATCGATTTTTAAAAATTTAATTGTAAAAATTCTTCTAATTTATCTTGCGTGAAATACTATGCGTATATAGAGATTGTTTATAAAAAACCTGGCGCAGCTAATTTCTTCTGTAGCGAAGAAGAAGATTAATTCGTTTTCTTATTAATTATTTTTTACTTTTTTTTGTTGTCAGTGTTATTTTTTACTTACCTTTTAGCACCTACCATTCCAAATTAACAGTATTTTAACATTTAAGTTTAGAAAACTAATTTCTTGGGTATGTAAACAACTTATTTCTTTCTCGCAAACAGACCAACAATAATTGCATATATACACAGGAGATTTTCCCACATGGGTATTAAATAGGTTTTCTTGCATATATACGCGGGAGATTTTTTCACATGGGTATCCAATAAGTTTTCTTGAATGTATAGTCGGGCGATTTTCCTACTTGGGTATCCAATAGATTTCCCTGCATATATACGCGGGAGATTTCCTACATGGGTATCCAATAGATTTTCTTGTATGTATACGCGGAAGATTTTTTTACATGGGTATCCAATACATTTCCTTGCATATATACGCGGGAGATTTTCCCACAAGGTTATCCAGTAGGTTTTCTTGCATGTTGCTAGGGAGATTTTCCCACATGGGTATATTTTATACACAGGAGATTTTCCTACATGGATATCCAATAGATTTCCTTGCATATATACGTGGGAGATTTTCCCACTTGGGTATCCAATAGATTATCTTGCTTGTATGCACAGGAGATTATCCTACATAGGTATCCAATAGATTTTCTTGCATGTTTACTCGGGAGATTTTCCCACCTGGGCATCCATTAGATTTTCTTGCATGTATGCTCGGTAGATTCTCCCACATGGATATCCAATAGATATTCTTGTATGCATAGTCGGAGATTTTCCCACATGGGTATCCATTAGATTTTTTTCGGTGTATTCTTGGCAGATTTTTCCACATGCGTATCCAATAACTTTTCTTTCGTGTATGCTGGGTAGATTTTCCCACATGGGTATCCAATAGAGTTTCTTTCATGTATATTCAGAGATTTTCTCACATGGGTATCTAATAGATTTTCTTGCTGTATGCTCGGTAGATTTTCTTGCATATATACTCGGAAATATTCCCATATGGTTATGCAATAGATTTTCTTGCATGTATACTTGGAGATTTTCCCTCATGGGAAGCTAATAGATTTTCTTGCGTGTATACTCGAAGATTTTCCCACATGGGTATCCAATAGATTTCTTTCCATGTATGCTCGGTAGATTTTTCCACATGAGTATCCATTAGATTTTCGTGCATGTATACTCGAAGATTTTCCCACATGTGTATCCAATTGATTTTCGTGCATGTATACTCGGAGATTTTTCCACATGGGTATCCAATAGATTTTCTTGCGTGTATGCTCGGTAGATTCTCCAACATGGGTATCCAATAACTTTTCTTTCGTGTATGCTGGGTAGATTTTCCGACATGGGTATCCAATAGAGTTTCTTTCATGTATATTCAGAGACTTTCTCACATGGGTATCTAATAGATTTTCTTGCTGTATGCTCGGTAGATTTTCTTGCATGTATACTCGGAGATATTCCCATATGGTTATCCAATAGATTTTCTTGCATGTATACTTGGAGATTTTCCCTCATGGGAAGCTAATAGATTTTCTTGCGTGTATACTCGAAGATTTTCCCACCTGGGCATCCATTAGATTTTCTTGCATGTATGCTCGGTAGATTCTCCCACATGTGCATCCATTATATTTTCTTCGGTGTATACTCGGAGATTTTCCCACATGGGTATCCAATAGATTTTCTTGCGTGTATGCTCGGTAGATTCTCCCACATGGATATCCAATAGATATTCTTGTATGCATAGTCGGAGATTTTCCCACATGGGTATCCATTAGATTTTCTTCGGTGTATTCTTGGGAGATTTTTTCACATGCGTATCCAATAACTTTTCTTTCGTGTATGCTGGGTAGATTTTCCCACATGGGTATCCAATAGAGTTTCTTTCATGTATATTCAGAGATTTTCTCACATGGGTATCTAATAGATTTTCTTGCTGTATGCTCGGTAGATTTTCTTGCATATATACTCGGAGATATTCCCATATGGTTATGCAATAGATTTTCTTGTATGTATACTCGAAGATTTTTCCACATGGGTATCCAATAGATTTCTTTCCATGTATGCTCGGTAGATTTTTCCACATGAGTATCCATTAGATTTTCGTGCATGTATACTCGAAGATTTTCCCACATGTATATCCAATTGATTTTCGTGCATGTATACTCGGAGATTTTTCCACATGGGTATCCAATAGATTTTCTTGCGTGTATGCTCGGTAGATTCTCCAACATGGGTATCCAATAACTTTTCTTTCGTGTATGCTGGGTAGATTTTCCCACATGGGTATCCAATGGAGTTTCTTTCATGTATATTCAGAGACTTTCTCACATGGGTATCTAATAGATTTTCTTGCTGTATGCTCGGTAGATTTTCTTGCATGTATACTCGGAGATATTCCCATATGGTTATCCAATAGATTTTCTTGCGTGTATACTTGGAGATTTTCCCTCATGGGAAGCTAATAGATTTTCTTGCGTGTATACTCGAAGATTTTCCCACATGGGTATCCAATAGATTTCTTTCCATGTATGCTCGGTAGATTTTTCCACATGAGTATCCATTAGATTTTCGTGCATGTATACTCGAAGATTTTCCCACATGTGTATCCAATTGATTTTCGTGCATGTATACTCGGAGATTTTTCCACATAGGTATCCAATAGATTTTCTTGCGTGTATGCTCGGTAGATTCTCCAACATGGGTATCCATTAGATTTTCTTCGGTCTATGCTCGGTAGATTTTTCCACATGGGTATCCAATAGATTTTATAGCGACGCCTACAAAAACTTATTCGATGTACATAATTATACAATATCGCATCGGTATAATTTCCGTCTCGTTATGCTGTCAGTCACCTCAAAGTGGTTGAAAGTATAACATATGATTTCATACATCAGCTGATTTATTTTACGCGTAATGTTGTAAATCGTCTGTTTTAATACGAATGTTATGTTACATTATTTACTAAACGTTGATAAGGAAGAAGGTTATTAAATAGTTTTGATCAGTTAATAATTACGGCCTATTAATTTGTTTACATTTTGATAAATCTCGATACAATCAATTCAATATAACGATACTAATAACTTATATATTTCTAATCTATTTTTTGAAATGAAAACATTCTTAGGCGCGTCTGATAACAAATATTTAGGTAATTCAATACCCAAAATTAAATGTTTTTCTTAATTAAAATTTCTGTATTCGTGGATGTAATAATTTCACTTCTGTCAGCACTCCCCCGAGTTTTACACGATCTATAATTTTTTTTTCATTATTTGGTAACGTTTTTTTAATTAGGATTTTTTTACCTTTTAGATATCTATTTTGGTTATTTGATTATGTCCACATGTATGTGCTTTAGTATATTCATCCTTTTCTCATTAGTGCCGAGTGCAGTTACAATGTTGTGAATATATTTCTGAAGATAAAAATCCTAACTAAAATATTTTGCGAACAGTAAAACGTCTATGATCAAGGCTTTTTATAAACGTTCAGTCGCCGAAGTAAATTGTACCCGGTTAGAACCCTCATTTACATTCTAGATGGCAAGTAGCAAGAAACGTACGTTGGGTTGGATTTGAATTTCAAATGTCTTCTTCAACCTGGCTACTTTCTTTGCGCTTTTCGTCCTTGCTTTACTTTTTCCAGCCGTAACGTTTGTTTCCACCTCACTGTTTCTCCACGAGCTATTCTAAGCGTTGTTATTCTTTTGTACAAACTAATAGCTAAAAACGTTTAAACGATAAAGCATGATATCATTTAAATTAACCCGTAAGCAATGAAATGTAGACAAATTTATTTATAATCATTATTGTTTAGTAATTAATAATAATTTAAAGAACAAGCTTTGGTAAACTTGTAAACCTGCATAATATGTACCTATATGTCTGTGCACCTTACAAAATTACGAAACGTATAATTGGTGGCACTTCTACTATCGTGTAGGCATTTTTAATCTGAATGATAAACATATTTTTTCTATGCTTTGAGTAAATAAAGCCCTAGAAGAAATAAAAAAAGGCACACCTATTCTTCGGTTGAGCTGTTTAGGGCTACATAGATTTGTATTAATAAAGCACACATATTTCCCTCATCTCTATTTCGTACCGAATGAGTGTTGATCGTTTAAATAAGCGACCTTTTTGGCAGAGGAGATCTAATCTGCGCGAGTTGGAATGCAGCCAGCTATTCGGTTGGGGAGGTGAACGTTCCAGGTTGGGTTTTCTTTTGGTAATTGTTTTAAACTCCTCGCTGATGTGAATATATGTTCGGTTTAATGCAAGTGAAGCATATTGGTAAATGAAATAAGCAATGGGATTAGAAAAACAAGGGATGTAAACAAAAATATGTCAACAAAAACAATTTCATTTTAGTTTCTTTTTATTAAATAATTACAATTAAAATAAATAAAGTAACATAACCTATGCGTTAAAACAGTTGATCTACCACATAACCTATAACATAAAAATCTGCTGTTTTATGTCTACCTTTCCCCTTTACCTTTCGTCAAACGTTTTCCTCCTATATAAAACTAAAATTAATTCATCGTAAAATTTAATTAATTAATATTTGAAAAAACTGTATTTACATCTAGGGTAATCCACTACAAGTTTTAAAAAATGTATTTAAACTTGATTGGATGAATAAAAAGTATTTTATTAACGATTGAAAATTAGAACAAGTTATATAGGAAGATTGTGAACTAATCGAAGGAATTGAATAAATAGGCTGAGTAATTTTGATAGAACTTTAGAGCTACCACACTTATTGACATTAAAAGTAGCATCGCTGATAATACTCTTGGGAAGTTTGAATCCACCAAAGCTGTAAAACAGAACCAGATTAAAAAAAAAAAAAATACTGGCAACCAACTTTATCGAGGGAAAAATCATAAGTGGCAAGTTCAGATGAGAGATAGTCTCCTGAAGTATATCTGAAGATATACCCTTTGGTTTCAAACGTCTACAATTTCCTTTGCGTCTTGCATTCGCAAAAGAACCATGAACAAGGCACAAGGACAGTCTCTGACCACTGCTTTGTTAAACTTGGAACATTCGTGCTTTTCTCACGGACAATTATATGTTGCGCGCTCATGTGTACAACTAAAGATTTGTATCTTCATACGCCCAATGAAATGACGAAAAACATTGTCTATCCTCTAGCATAGCAGTAAATGAAATATAATTTTTTAGATGTTTGATTTGCTTTTCTTACTGGAAAATTAATTGATCATTTTCCATTATAAAATGATGATTTAATATCACCCAACAACGCGCGCCGTGTAACGCTTGTGATTGAACTACGGTCTGGGTCCAATCAGTGTGGCTGTGACTCTCATGGGGTCCATATACTCCGAACTGTATACAGTACAGTATATGTATAGATCGTTAAAATTATTAGGTCTCGTAAATACTATATACTTTTTAACAGCTGGAGGTATACCATCCGCTATAACACTAGTAATCTCGGATTCTGATTTATCTAGTGAGAGCAATTCAGCATTTTCTTTATTGCCTTCGTCATATAATACTAATATTTTTTGGAGTCCTTGTGGTCTATAAAAGAGGGACTGAATTAGACTGGTCATTTGGTTATGAGGTATGGATTGTAGAATAGCTGCTTTATGAATTTCTTGCTATACGGGAAACAGTTCAGGAAGTAGTGAAAGACGTTGCATAAATAGCTTTTACTAAAGATGAGGAGAGTAAGGATGATGATGAAGACATATTGATGAGTTTCCCGATTATCTTCTACGACAATATCGCAACCAATGAGGTACGAGCAATTCAGGAAGTAGTGAAAGACGTTGCATAAATAGCTTTTACTAGAGATGAGGAGAGTAAGGATGATGATGAAGACATAATTGATGAGTTTCCCGATTATCTTCTACGACAATATCGCAACCAATGAGGTACGAGCAATTCAGGAAATAGTGAAAGACTTTGCATAAATAGCTTTTACTAGAGATGACTAGAGTAAGGATGATGATGAAGACATAATTGATGAGTTTCCCGATTATCTTCTACGACAATATCGCAACCAATGAGGTACGAGCAATTCAGGAAATAGTGAAAGACGTTGCATAAATAGCTTTTACTAGAGATGAGAAGAGTAAGGATGATGATGAAGACATAATTGATGAGTTTCCCGATTATCTTCTACGATAATATCGCAACCAATGAGGTACGAGCAATTCAGGAAGTAGTGAAAGACGTTGCATAAATAGCTTTTACTAGAGATGAGGAGAGTAAGGATGATGATGAAGACATAATTGATGAGTTTCCCGATTATCTTCTACGACAATATCGCAACCAATAAGGTACGAGCAATTCAGGAAGTAGTGAAAGACGTTGCATAAATAGCTTTTACTAGAGATGAGGAGAGTAAGGATGATGATGAAGATATAATTGATGAGTTTCCCGATTATTGTCTACGACAATATCGCAACCAATGAGGTACGAGCAATTCAGGAAATAGTGAAAGACGTTGCATAAATAGCTTTTACTAGAGATGAGGAGAGTAAGGATGATGATGAAGACATAATTGATGAGTTTCCCGATTATCTTCTACGACAATATCGCAACCAATATGGTACGAGCAATTAAGGAAGTAGTGAAAGTCGTTGCATAAATAGCTTTTACTAGAGATGAGGAGAGTAAGGATGATGATGAAGACATAATTGATGAGTTTCCCGATTATCTTCTACGACAATATCGCAACCAATGAGGTACGAGCAATTCAGGAAGTAGTGAAAGACGTTGCATAAATAGCTTTTACTAGAGATGAGGAGAGTAAGGATGATGATGAAGACATAATTGATGGGTTTCCCGATTATCTTCTACGACAATATCGCAACCAATGAGGTACGAGCAATTCAGGAAGTAGTGAAAGACGTTGCATAAATAGTTTTTACTAGAGATGAGGAGAGTAAGGATGATGATGAAGACATAATTGATGAGTTTCCCGATTATCTTCTACGACAATATCGCAACCAATGAGGTACGAGCAATTCAGGAAATAGTGAAAGACGTTGCAAAAATAGCTTTTACTAGAGGTGAGGAGAGTAAGGATGATGATGAAGACATAATTGATGGGTTTCCCGATTATCTTCTACGACAATACCGCAACCAATGAGGTACGAGCAATTCAAGAAGTAGTGAGAGACGTTGCATAAATAGCTTTTACTAGAGATGAGGAGAGTAAGGATGATGATGAAGACATAATTGATGAGTTTCCCGATTATCTTCTACGACAATATCGCAACCAATGAGGTACGAGCAATTCAAGAAGTAGTGAAAGACGTTGCGTAAATAGCTTTTACTAGAGATGAGGAGAGTAAGGATGATGATGAAGACATAATTGATGAGTTTCCTGATTATCTTCTACGACAATATCGCAACCAATGAGGTACGAGCAATTCAGGAAATAGTGAAAGACGTTCCATAAATAGCTTTTACTAGAGATGAGGAGAGTAAGGATGATGATGAAGACATAATTGATGAGTTTCTCGATTATATTCTACGATAATATCGCAACCAATGAGGTACGAGCAATTCAGGAAGTAGTGAAAGACGTTGCATAAATAGCTTTTACTAGAGATGAGGAGAGTAAGGATGATGATGAAGACATAATTGATGAGTTTCCCGATTATCTTCTACGACAATATCGCAACCAATAAGGTACGAGCAATTCAGGAAGTAGTGAAAGTCGTTGCATAAATAGCTTTTACTAGAGATGAGGAGAGTAAGGATGATGATGAAGACATAATTGATGAGTTTCCCGATTATCTTCTACGACAATATCGCAACCAATGAGGTACGAGCAATTCAGGAAGTAGTGAAAGACGTTGCATAAATAGCTTTTACTAGAGATGAGGAGAGTAAGGATGATGATGAAGACATAATTGATGGGTTTCCCGATTATCTTCTACGACAATATCGCAACCAATGAGGTACGAGCAATTCAGGAAGTAGTGAAAGACGTTGCATAAATAGTTTTTACTAGAGATGAGGAGAGTAAGGATGATGATGAAGACATAATTGATGAGTTTCCCAATTATCTTCTACGACAATATCGCAACCAATGAGGTACGAGCAATTCAGGAAATAGTGAAAGACGTTGCAAAAATAGCTTTTACTAGAGGTGAGGAGAGTAAGGATGATGATGAAGACATAATTGATGGGTTTCCCGATTATCTTCTACGACAATACCGCAACCAATGAGGTACGAGCAATTCAAGAAGTAGTGAGAGACGTTGCATAAATAGCTTTTACTAGAGATGAGGAGAGTAAGGATGATGATGAAGACATAATTGATGAGTTTCCCGATTATCTTCTACGACAATATCGCAACCAATGAGGTACGAGCAATTCAGGAAATAGTGAAAGACGTTGCATAAATAGCTTTTACTAGAGATGAGGAGAGTAAGGATGGTGATGAAGACATAATTGATGAGTTTCCCGATTATCTTCTACGACAATATCGGAACCAATGAGGTACGAGCAATTCACGAAGTAGTGAAAGACGTTGCATAAATAGCTTTTACTAGAGATGAGGAGAGTAAGGATGATGATGAAGACATAATTGATGGGTTTCCCGATTATCTTCTACGACAATATCGCAACCAATGAGGTACGAGCAATTCAGGAAATAGTGAAAGACGTTGCATAAATAGCTTTTACTAGAGATGAGGAGAGTAAGGATGATGATGAAGACATAATTGATGAGTTTCTCGATTATATTCTACGATAATATCGCAACCAATGAGGTACGAGCAATTCAGGAAGTAGTGAAAGACGTTGCATAAATAGCTTTTACTAGAGATGAGGAGAGTAAGGATGATGATGAAGACATAATTGATGAGTTTCCCGATTATCTTCTACGACAATATCGCAACCAATAAGGTACGAGCAATTCAGGAAGTAGTGAAAGTCGTTGCATAAATAGCTTTTACTAGAGATGAGGAGAGTAAGGATGATGATGAAGACATAATTGATGAGTTTCCCGATTATCTTCTACGACAATATCGCAACCAATGAGGTACGAGCAATTCAGGAAGTAGTGAAAGACGTTGCATAAATAGCTTTTACTAGAGATGAGGAGAGTAAGGATGATGATGAAGACATAATTGATGGGTTTCCCGATTATCTTCTACGACAATATCGCAACCAATGAGGTACGAGCAATTCAGGAAGTAGTGAAAGACGTTGCATAAATAGTTTTTACTAGAGATGAGGAGAGTAAGGATGATGATGAAGACATAATTGATGAGTTTCCCGATTATCTTCTACGACAATATCGCAACCAATGAGGTACGAGCAATTCAGGAAATAGTGAAAGACGTTGCAAAAATAGCTTTTACTAGAGGTGAGGAGAGTAAGGATGATGATGAAGACATAATTGATGGGTTTCCCGATTATCTTCTACGACAATACCGCAACCAATGAGGTACGAGCAATTCAAGAAGTAGTGAGAGACGTTGCATAAATAGCTTTTACTAGAGATGAGGAGAGTAAGGATGATGATGAAGACATAATTGATGAGTTTCCCGATTATCTTCTACGACAATATCGCAACCAATGAGGTACGAGCAATTCAAGAAGTAGTGAAAGACGTTGCGTAAATAGCTTTTACTAGAGATGAGGAGAGTAAGGATGATGATGAAGACATAATTGATGAGTTTCCTGATTATCTTCTACGACAATATCGCAACCAATGAGGTACGAGCAATTCAGGAAGTAGTGAAAGACGTTGCATAAATAGCTTTTACTAGAGATGAGGAGAGTAAGGATGATGATGAAGACATAATTGATGAGTTTCCCGATTATCTTCTACGACAATATCGGAACCAATGAGGTACGAGCAATTCACGAAGTAGTGAAAGACGTTGCATAAATAGCTTTTACTAGAGATGAGGAGAGTAAGGATGATGATGAAGACATAATTGATGGGTTTCCCGATTATCTTCTACGACAATACCGCAACCAATGAGGTACGAGCAATTCAAGAAGTAGTGAGAGACGTTGCATAAATAGCTTTTACTAGAGATGAGGAGAGTAAGGATGATGATGAAGACATAATTGATGGGTTTCCCGATTATCTTCTACGACAATATCGCAACCAATGAGGTACGAGCAATTCAGGAAATAGTGAAAGACGTTGCATAAATAGCTTTTACTAGAGATGAGGAGAGTAAGGATGGTGATGAAGACATAATTGATGAGTTTCCCGATTATCTTCTACGACAATATCGGAACCAATGAGGTACGAGCAATTCACGAAGTAGTGAAAGACGTTGCATAAATAGCTTTTACTAGAGATGAGGAGAGTAAGGATGATGATGAAGACATAATTGATGGGTTTCCCGATTATCTTCTACGACAATATCGCAACCAATGAGGTACGAGCAATTCAGGAAATAGTGAAAGACGTTGCATAAATAGCTTTTACTAGAGATGAGGAGAGTAAGGATGGTGATGAAGACATAATTGATGAGTTTCCCGATTATCTTCTACGACAATATCGGAACCAATGAGGTACGAGCAATTCACGAAGTAGTGAAAGACGTTGCATAAATAGCTTTTACTACAGATGAGGAGAGTAAGGATGATGATGAAGACATAATTGACGAGTTTCCCGATTATCTTCTACGACAATATCGCAACCAATGAGGTACGAGCAGTTCAGGAAATAGTGAAAGACGTTGCATAAATAGGTTTTACTAGAGATGAGGAGAGTAAGGATGATGATGATGAAGACATAATTGATGAGTTTCCCGATTATCTTCTACGACAATATCGCAACCAATGAGGTACGAGCAATTCAGGAAATAGTGAAAGACGTTGCATAAATAGCTTTTACTAGAGATGAGGAGAGTAAGGATGATGATGCAGACATAATTGATGAGTTTCCCGATTATCTTCTACGACAATATCGCAACCAATGAGGTACGAGCAATTCAGGAAATAGTGAAAGGCGTTGCATAAATAGCTTTTACTAGAGATGAGGAGAGTAAGGATGAAGATGAAGACATAATTGATGAGTTTCCCGATTATCTTCTACGACAATATCGCAACCAATGAGGTACGAGCAATTCAGGAAATAGTGAAAGACGTTGCATAAATAGCTTTTACTAGAGATGAGGAGAGTAAGGATGATGATGACATAATTGATGAGTTTTCCGATTATCTTCTACGACAATATCGCAACCAATGACGTACGAGCAATTCAGGAAATAGTGAAAGACGTTGCATAAATAGCTTTTACTAGAGATGAGGAGAGTAAGGATGATGATGAAGACATAATTGATGAGTTTCCCGATTATCTTCTACGACAATATCGCAACCAATAAGGTACGAGCAATTCAGGAAGTAGTGAAAGACGTTGCATAAATAGTTTTTACTAGAGATGAGGAGAGTAAGGATGATGATGAAGACATAATTGATGAGTTTCCCGATTATCTTCTACGACAATATCGCAACCAATGAGGTACGAGCAATTCAGGAAATAGTGAAAGACGTTGCAAAAATAGCTTTTACTAGAGGTGAGGAGAGTAAGGATGATGATGAAGACATAATTGATGGGTTTCCCGATTATCTTCTACGACAATACCGCAACCAATGAGGTACGAGCAATTCAAGAAGTAGTGAGAGACGTTGCATAAATAGCTTTTACTAGAGATGAGGAGAGTAAGGATGATGATGAAGACATAATTGATGAGTTTCCCGATTATCTTCTACGACAATATCGCAACCAATGAGGTACGAGCAATTCATGAAGTAGTGAAAGACGTTGCGTAAGTAGCTTTTACTACAGATGAGGAGAGTAAGGATGATGATGAAGACATAATTGACGAGTTTCCCGATTATCTTCTACGACAATATCGCAACCAATGAGGTACGAGCAGTTCAGGAAATAGTGAAAGACGTTGCATAAATAGGTTTTACTAGAGATGAGGAGAGTAAGGATGATGATGATGAAGACATAATTGATGAGTTTCCCGATTATCTTCTACGACAATATCGCAACCAATGAGGTACGAGCAATTCAGGAAATAGTGAAAGACGTTGCATAAATAGCTTTTACTAGAGATGAGGAGAGTAAGGATGATGATGCAGACATAATTGATGAGTTTCCCGATTATCTTCTACGACAATATCGCAACCAATGAGGTACGAGCAATTCAGGAAATAGTGAAAGGCGTTGCATAAATAGCTTTTACTAGAGATGAGGAGAGTAAGGATGAAGATGAAGACATAATTGATGAGTTTCCCGATTATCTTCTACGACAATATCGCAACCAATGAGGTACGAGCAATTCAGGAAATAGTGAAAGACGTTGCATAAATAGCTTTTACTAGAGATGAGGAGAGTAAGGATGATGATGACATAATTGATGAGTTTTCCGATTATCTTCTACGACAATATCGCAACCAATGACGTACGAGCAATTCAGGAAATAGTGAAAGACGTTGCATAAATAGCTTTTACTAGAGATGAGGAGAGTAAGGATGATGATGCAGACATAATTCATGAGTTTCCCGATTATCTTCTACGACAATATCGCAACCAATGAGGTACGAGCAATTCAGGAAATAGTGAAAGGCGTTGCATAAATAGCTTTTACTAGAGATGAGGAGAGTAAGGATGAAGATGAAGACATAATTGATGAGTTTCCCGATTATCTTCTACGACAATATCGCAACCAATGAGGTACGAGCAATTCAGGAAATAGTGAAAGACGTTGCATAAATAGCTTTTACTAGAGATGAGGAGAGTAAGGATGATGATGAAGACATAATTGATGAGTTTTCCGATTATCTTCTACGACAATATCGCAACCAATGAGGTACGAGCAATTCAGGAAATAGTGAAAGACGTTGCATAAATAGCTTTTACTAGAGATGAGGAGAGTAAGGATGATGATGAAGACATAATTGATGAGTTTCCCGATTATCTTCTACGACAATATCGCAACCAATGAGGTACGAGCAATTCAAGAAGTAGTGAAAGACGTTGCGTAAATAGCTTTTACTAGAGATGAGGAGAGTAAGGATGATGATGAAGACATAATTGATGAGTTTCTCGATTATATTCTACGATAATATCGCAACCAATGAGGTACGAGCAATTCAAGAAGTAGTGAAAGATGTTGCATAAATAGCTTTTACTAGAGATGAGGAGAGTAAGGATGATGATGAAGACATAATTGATGAGTTTCCCGATTATCTTCTACGACAATATCGCAACCAATAAGGTACGAGCAATTCAGGAAGTAGTGAAAGTCGTTGCATAAATAGCTTTTACTAGAGATGAGGAGAGTAAGGATGATGATGAAGACATAATTGATGAGTTTCCCGATTATGTTCTACGACAATATCGCAACCAATGAGGTACGAGCAATTCAGGAAGTAGTGAAAGACGTTGCATAAATAGTTTTTACTAGAGATGAGGAGAGTAAGGATGATGATGAAGACATAATTGATGAGTTTCCCGATTATCTTCTACGACAATATCGCAACCAATGAGGTACGAGCAATTCACGAAGTAGTGAAAGACGTTGCATAAATAGCTTTTACTAGAGATGAGGAGAGTAAGGATGATGATGAAGACATAATTGATGGGTTTCCCGATTATCTTCTACGACAATATCGCAACCAATGAGGTACGAGCAATTCAGGAAATAGTGAAAGACGTTGCATAAATAGCTTTTACTAGAGATGAGGAGAGTAAGGATGGTGATGAAGACATAATTGATGAGTTTCCCGATTATCTTCTACGACAATATCGGAACCAATGAGGTACGAGCAATTCACGAAATAGTGAAAGACGTTGCATAAATAGCTTTTACTACAGATGAGGAGAGTAAGGATGATGATGAAGACATAATTGATGAGTTTCCCGATTATCTTCTACGACAATATCGCAACCAATGAGGTACGAGCAGTTCAGGAAATAGTGAAAGACGTTGCATAAATAGGTTTTACTAGAGATGAGGAGAGTAAGGATGATGATGATGAAGACATAATTGATGAGTTTCCCGATTATCTTCTACGACAATATCGCAACCAATGAGGTACGAGCAATTCAGGAAATAGTGAAAGACGTTGCATAAATAGCTTTTACTAGAGATGAGGAGAGTAAGGATGATGATGCAGACATAATTGATGAGTTTCCCGATTATCTTCTACGACAATATCGCAACCAATGAGGTACGAGCAATTCAGGAAATAGTGAAAGGCGTTGCATAAATAGCTTTTACTAGAGATGAGGAGAGTAAGGATGAAGATGAAGACATAATTGATGAGTTTCCCGATTATCTTCTACGACAATATCGCAACCAATGAGGTACGAGCAATTCAGGAAATAGTGAAAGACGTTGCATAAATAGCTTTTACTAGAGATGAGGAGAGTAAGGATGATGATGAAGACATAATTGATGAGTTTTCCGATTATCTTCTACGACAATATCGCAACCAATGACGTACGAGCAATTCAGGAAATAGTGAAAGACGTTGCATAAATAGCTTTTACTAGAGATGAGGAGAGTAAGGATGATGATGAAGACATAATTGATGAGTTTCCCGATTATCTTCTACGACAATATCGCAACCAATAAGGTACGAGCAATTCAGGAAGTAGTGAAAGACGTTGCATAAATAGTTTTTACTAGAGATGAGGAGAGTAAGGATGATGATGAAGACATAATTGATGAGTTTCCCGATTATCTTCTACGACAATATCGCAACCAATGAGGTACGAGCAATTCAGGAAATAGTGAAAGACGTTGCAAAAATAGCTTTTACTAGAGGTGAGGAGAGTAAGGATGATGATGAAGACATAATTGATGGGTTTCCCGATTATCTTCTACGACAATACCGCAACCAATGAGGTACGAGCAATTCAAGAAGTAGTGAGAGACGTTGCATAAATAGCTTTTACTAGAGATGAGGAGAGTAAGGATGATGATGAAGACATAATTGATGAGTTTCCCGATTATCTTCTACGACAACATCGCAACCAATGAGGTACGAGCAATTCATGAAGTAGTGAAAGACGTTGCGTAAGTAGCTTTTACTAGAGATCAGGAGAGTAAGGATGATGATGAAGACATAATTGATGAGTTTCCTGATTATCTTCTACGACAATATCGCAACCAATGAGGTACGAGCAATTCAGGAAGTAGTGAAAGACGTTGCATAAATAGCTTTTACTAGAGATGAGGAGAGTAAGGATGATGATGAAGACATAATTCATGAGTTTCCCGATTATCTTCTACGACAATATCGCAACCAATGAGGTACGAGCAATTCAGGAAATAGTGAAAGACGTTGCATAAATAGCTTTTACTAGAGATGAGGAGAGTAAGGATGGTGATGAAGACATAATTGATGAGTTTCCCGATTATCTTCTACGACAATATCGGAACCAATGAGGTACGAGCAATTCACGAAGTAGTGAAAGACGTTGCATAAATAGCTTTTACTACAGATGAGGAGAGTAAGGATGATGATGAAGACATAATTGATGAGTTTCCCGATTATCTTCTACGACAATATCGCAACCAATGAGGTACGAGCAGTTCAGGAAATAGTGAAAGACGTTGCATAAATAGGTTTTACTAGAAATGAGGAGAGTAAGGATGATGATGATGAAGACATAATTGATGAGTTTCCCGATTATCTTCTACGACAATATCGCAACCAATGAGGTACGAGCAATTCAGGAAATAGTGAAAGACGTTGCATAAATAGCTTTTACTAGAGATGAGGAGAGTAAGGATGATGATGCAGACATAATTCATGAGTTTCCCGATTATCTTCTACGACAATATCGCAACCAATGAGGTACGAGCAATTCAGGAAATAGTGAAAGGCGTTGCATAAATAGCTTTTACTAGAGATGAGGAGAGTAAGGATGAAGATGAAGACATAATTGATGAGTTTCCCGATTATCTTCTACGACAATATCGCAACCAATGAGGTACGAGCAATTCAGGAAATAGTGAAAGACGTTGCATAAATAGCTTTTACTAGAGATGAGGAGAGTAAGGATGATGATGAAGACATAATTGATGAGTTTTCCGATTATCTTCTACGACAATATCGCAACCAATGAGGTACGAGCAATTCAGGAAATAGTGAAAGACGTTGCATAAATAGCTTTTACTAGAGATGAGGAGAGTAAGGATGATGATGAAGACATAATTGATGAGTTTCCCGATTATCTTCTACGACAATATCGCAACCAATGAGGTACGAGCAATTCAGGAAATAGTGAAAGACGTTCCATAAATAGCTTTTACTAGAGATGAGGAGAGTAAGGATGATGATGAAGACATAATTGATGAGTTTCTCGATTATATTCTACGATAATATCGCAACCAATGAGGTACGAGCAATTCAAGAAGTAGTGAAAGATGTTGCATAAATAGCTTTTACTAGAGATGAGGAGAGTAAGGATGATGATGAAGACATAATTGATGAGTTTCCCGATTATCTTCTACGACAATATCGCAACCAATAAGGTACGAGCAATTCAGGAAGTAGTGAAAGTCGTTGCATAAATAGCTTTTACTAGAGATGAGGAGAGTAAGGATGATGATGAAGACATAATTGATGAGTTTCCCGATTATGTTCTACGACAATATCGCAACCAATGAGGTACGAGCAATTCAGGAAGTAGTGAAAGACGTTGCATAAATAGTTTTTACTAGAGATGAGGAGAGTAAGGATGATGATGAAGACATAATTGATGAGTTTCCCGATTATCTTCTACGACAATATCGCAACCAATGAGGTACGAGCAATTCAGGAAATAGTGAAAGACGTTGCAAAAATAGCTTTTACTAGAGGTGAGGAGAGTAAGGATGATGATGAAGACATAATTGATGGGTTTCCCGATTATCTTCTACGACAATACCGCAACCAATGAGGTACGAGCAATTCAAGAAGTAGTGAGAGACGTTGCATAAATAGCTTTTACTAGAGATGAGGAGAGTAAGGATGATGATGAAGACATAATTGATGAGTTTCCCGATTATCTTCTACGACAATATCGCAACCAATGAGGTACGAGCAATTCAGGAAGTAGTGAAAGACGTTGCGTAAATAGCTTTTACTAGAGATGAGGAGAGTAAGGATGATGATGAAGACATAATTGATGAGTTTCCCGATTATCTTCTACGACAATATCGCAACCAATGAGGTACGAGCAGTTCAGGAAATAGTGAAAGACGTTGCATAAATAGGTTTTACTAGAGATGAGGAGAGTAAGGATGATGATGATGAAGACATAATTGATGAGTTTCCCGATTATCTTCTACGACAATATCGCAACCAATGAGGTACGAGCAATTCAGGAAATAGTGAAAGACGTTGCATAAATAGCTTTTACTAGAGATGAGGAGAGTAAGGATGATGATGCAGACATAATTGATGAGTTTCCCGATTATCTTCTACGACAATATCGCAACCAATGAGGTACGAGCAATTCAGGAAATAGTGAAAGGCGTTGCATAAATAGCTTTTACTAGAGATGAGGAGAGTAAGGATGAAGATGAAGACATAATTGATGAGTTTCCCGATTATCTTCTACGACAATATCGCAACCAATGAGGTACGAGCAATTCAGGAAATAGTGAAAGACGTTGCATAAATAGCTTTTACTAGAGATGAGGAGAGTAAGGATGATGATGAAGACATAATTGATGAGTTTCCCGATTATCTTCTACGACAATATCGCAACCAATGAGGTACGAGCAATTCAGGAAATAGTGAAAGACGTTGCATAAATAGCTTTTACTAGAGATGAGGAGAGTAAGGATGATGATGAAGACATAATTGATGAGTTTCCCGATTATCTTCTACGACAATATCGCAACCAATGAGGTACGAGCAATTCAGGAAGAAGTGAAAGACGTTCCATAAATAGTTTTTACTAGAGATGAAGAGAGTAAGGATGATGATGAAGACATAATTGATGAGTTTCCCGATTATCTTCTACGACAATATCGCAACCAATGAGGTACGAGCAATTCAGGAAATAGTGAAAGGCGTTGCATAAATAGCTTTTACTAGAGATGAGGAGAGTAAGGATGAAGATGAAGACATAATTGATGAGTTTCCCGATTATCTTCTACGACAATATCGCAACCAATGAGGTACGAGCAATTCAGGAAGAAGTGAAAGACGTTCCATAAATAGTTTTTACTAGAGATGAGGAGAGTAAGGATGATGATGAAGACATAATTGATGAGTTTCCCGATTATCTTCTACGACAATATCGCAACCAATGAGGTACGAGCAATTCAGGAAATAGTGAAAGACGTTGCATAAATAGCTTTTACTAGAGACGAGGAGAGTAAGGATGATGATGAAGACATAATTGATGAGTTTCCCGATTATCTTCTACGACAATATCGCAACCAATGAGGTACGAGCAATTCAGGAAGTAGTGAAAGACGTTGCATAAATAGTTTTTACTAGAGATGAGGAGAGTAAGGATGATGATGAAGACATAATTGATGAGTTTCCCGATTATCTTCTACGACAATATCGCAACAAATGAGGTACGAGCAATTCAAGAAATAGTGAAAGACGTTGCATAAATAGCTTTTACTACAGATGAGAATGATGATGAAGACAAGCCTCTGCCACCAGTAACGCCTGCTGCAGCTATTAGTGCACTAGCTGATGTGAAACGTTACATTATCCGCGTGCCCGGAATTTTAGACGACGCCATCAAAAGATTAATCAAATGGAAACATTTGTTTTAAATTATTTTAAAAAAATAAAACGAAATAAGATCTAAAATAATTTAAAGAAAATATAAAGAGTAGAAAAATAACCACTCTGTGCGGTAGTAATGTAATGATATACAGTATGTAGGTCATGATCTCCCACTAAATGTGTATATCTGTGTTATGTACGTACATTCCTCTTTCATTATTTCATGTTTTGTTATGGAACTGTTATTTTCTTGAATATGTGGGAACATGCAGCACCTATATTGGTATGTAGATACGGTATTCTTTTGTCGGCATAACGGTATTTTCTATACCCGTTTAAGACGCTTTTTTATTCCTTGAAAATCGTATTAAGCGTATTTTTACTACATATAAAACGCACAACGTTTAAAGTTTTTTCGTTTTATTTCTCCTTTTTTATTGACTCTTGTATTATATTGACTGTGAAATCACTTTCCTACTTTGCGGGGCTTTTTGTCAACACAAATTCAGAACTTGGTCGAAGTATATGTTGACGATCCTTAAATGAAAAAGTTTCCACAGTTCAATATATTACACTTAACATCCAATATTAATTTTCATTCGATATTAACCGAAACGTACACTCTCTTTACGATAAACAATAATAAAATGACCTGGTTAAAAAGAGATTTGTATTTTTAAACGTGATTTAGAATCTATGCTACCCTGAACGTCTGTTGTAATATTTTAACTTTGAAACTGGTAATGAAATTAAGCCACTACATATTTTAATCGTGTTCGGTATGAAGTTATTAAACATAAAAATTAAATACCACCTCACCCGCAGAGATGGTGTTGACTAGCCGCAACTACTAAGAAGGGTATGGCGTCCCTCGCGGTCCTCCAGTCTAACATTACACCACTTATAACACACATTTTCACAACATACATAATCTAATCGCACACGCACGCGTGCATAGGAGTATTCGACTGATAGCCATCTTGTCGAGCTAAGGAGAAAAACTATAGACTCCAGAGTTTTGGGGGTTGGAAATTATCGCAAGTGATCAAAGGGTGTACTCGTTCCTATTGTATCTCCCGTAAAGCCTGACACGATTACTGGCTTAATTACATTCTACGGAACTTTTAAATATGTCATCTGCATCTAGTTTGAAGAGGACACGCCAGGATTCTTTTGAAAATCCTAGTATAGCTGATTTTAGTATGAAATTGATGGTGGCAACGTCACTGAATTGTCACCGAAGTATCATTGCCATCACCGAAGTATTTATTATTTTCTTGCACGAAGGAAGAAAAAGACCTATCAAAAGTGTCTCCTTTCGTGATTCATAAGGGTATTACTGCCTTTGCTGAAAGTTCAGTCGCTTCAATTAAAAAGTTAAGGAATTCGACGTTGCTTGATGCATGGAGTTCTAACATAAGGTGAAATCGGAACTGTCGTTTCAGTCAGTAACGAATGTTCTACCCATTATGAAGACTGGTAAAGGCGAGAAAGTTCCATTTTTACTTTTGGTAAATTGGTGGTACAGGAATATATTCACACAGATTACCAAAGGGTCTTAGTGAGACTATATGTGGCTAACCCTCAGCGATATTTTAAGTGTCAGCACTTTAGGCACATTATTTCTTAGTGTTCGAAGCAGGGGGTATGCGGTCAATGTAGCGTAGAAGGCAATGATGAAAAAGAATGCGTTAATTCTCCAAAGTTTGCAAACTGCAATGGGGATCACCCAGCGCGATCTTTCAACTGTCCTAGCTTTAAGGAAGAGAAGGCTATCTTGAGCATCATGGTCAAGCGTTTTCCGAAGCAAGGAAGCTTTACAGATCTGCTCAACGAAAGGTTGGCGGAAAATCGTATGCTACACCTTTGGCCCCTACAAACTCGTCCTGTACAAACTTCCTCACTTGACACGAAAAACAAAAATACTCACTGAACAAGTAACTAGCCTTCTTTCGTTAGTCAAATCGCCCGTCTTTGAATTTGGTACAACCCTTTCTACGGGAGGGCTCGGTGGAAGAAGCGGGTTACTGACCGACACTATTAGTTCGTCACAAAAGAAATTGTGCCATTTTAGCATCAAAATATGGCAACAAATTGAGCATAAAAAAGTTAAATCTAAATCGGCACCAACAGTATCAGTTGTAAAAAAGCTAATGTTAAAGGAAAGCATGGTAAAACCACCCCTCCTAAATCCAGGTGTCAGATTAATCCATTACTAAATTCATACAAGTCTGCAATTAGGAAATCAGTAATGCAATGGAACTTCAACGGTGTTAGGGGTCTTAGAGAAGATATTAAAGTACTTGTGCGAGATGTGTATCCAATGTTCGTATGTCTACAGAAGACACATCTCCACGAATCATATATTTTCCATGTAAAGGAGTATTCAGGTTTTAGGTCAGACCTCGTTACAGAAGATCGAGCTAGAGGGGACGTAGCCATCCTAGCCCGTGACTGAATCACTGCTGTTTCTCTAAACTTAATAATTCTTTTACAAGCAGTAGCCGTTCAAACAGATGCCCCGTATAAAATCACTGCTTGTTGGGATTTTAACACACTGTGTGTTGTAGACACTTGCCATCACAAGAAAATCTGCAACAAAGTGATTTAGTGAACTTAATAAGCTAGTTACCGACTCTGTTCTTATTGGTAGGAGATTTAAATGCCCACCGTTTGTCTTGGGGATCTCCGCCTAACAACTCTCGAGGTCAACTTGTAGGAGTGTAAGAAAAGAACTGTGGACTTATGTCTGCTAAATGACGGTTCGCCTACTCATTTAGCAGCTGATACTAGTGGATAGACTGCTAATGACCTATCGATCTGCAGCTCTCTTTTGGCTACTAGATGCACATGGTCGGTACTCAAGGGGTTGTATGGAAGCGATCATGTACCTCTAAAGATCAACTTATGTAACTCCTCTCCTTGTTACGTTCGACATCCCCGTTGGATTTTGGGAAAAGCCAAATGAGACGCCTTTTCGAAATATTTTGTACCACTTGACACAGATTATCTGACACCCATTGATGCAATTGTTTCAAATTTTACTACAATAATTTTGAATGCTGATGAGAAGATCATTCCTAAATCATCTATGTACCCACTCTTACCGACCTTTTTCTCCTGCCTTACTTTGGCCCTTTCTTTTCATTACAGCTTCAAAGGTCTTGGTAGGTAGGCGTCTCTCCATAATTTCGGTTAATCTTCTTATTTTCTTTAATTTTGCATTTTGGTGGTCGAAATTTTGTTCTGGGTATATATGAGCCCTTGCTCATATATATCTTCCTTCCCCTGATCACATCGTAGCACTTTTTACTCTGTTTCTAGCACATTTTTTCTTGTCCTGGTAGCATGGTACAAAAACACGTCTGCTCGCCTTGAGAGCCTAATGCATTCTAATTCTGGATAGCGTCCCTTTTTTGAGGCCTCACTTCATAGTATCCATTTTTCAACTTTTGACCAATCAGAAAGCCGTTGCCATGGCAATTTGCTTTGTTTGTTCGGAAATTCTGAACTAAGATTAGTTTCACTTTTTGTAAAAGGCGTTTCTGTATTCTGATGTGTCCTTTCCATTTTTACCTTTTATTTAATAACATATTTGACTTTATTTCTTCTTATTTAATTTAATTTACTTTTTAAAATTCCTAATCCAAAGTTCGACTGTAGCGCTTTCGTTTCGTAGTGACAAGATTTATAATCAATACCCTAAGCGGATTTTTCCGGAATCAAATATGACTGCTTCTAGTATAACCTAATTTCTAGGCTATTACATTTTAACATTTAATCTTTACTTTTACATAAATACTATTTTCCCTAGCTAGGCCTAATTTACTTTCCTCACATCTTATAAATTTACATTCTTTATTCCTGATTATATTTAATTACAATTATTTTAATAGCCGGCATCTAGGCCGAGTATGTTATACTACACAATTACCGTCTTTTTTGTATACATAATTTAGGCTATCCACTTTGAAGTGATAATTTTTCTTATTGATTATAATTTATGTTTTTTAAGTCTAAAGTTATTTCTAATTTTCTTCATTTTACTATTATTTACCCTAGTTTTAATATTATTATTATTATTATAATGCTTTAAAATTTTTACATATAAATTTAGCCAATTATTTAACCAGGTTAGGTTTGATTCTGGTATTCTGTACAATTACCCTGATTCTTTGCATCGGACATTCTGGCCGCTGCACCACGCCGTCCACCTCTTCTGTGGTAAAACGATGAATGCTCAGAAATCCTCTGTTTACTACAAAGAGCTTTAAGGAGATTTAAGTGACAACCAACAAGTGAAAACTTTCAGGAATATAAAATACTTTATGAGAAAGCACGGAGGATATTTAGACTGAGTAGAAAGAATTCTTGGAAACAGTACATAAGCACAATTCGACGAACCACTCCAGCCATCTTCCATAGTATGGAGGAAATTAAGATCAGTTTGTGGTACTTCCATTCCGTTCCCAGGCATTGCGCTAAAGCAACTGGATGGAAGATTGATCACAAACAGTAATGACATTGCTAATTTACTGGAAGCGTCTTTTTCTACCTTTTCTGCTACTAGAGTCTTTAATAGATTATTCCAGATTTACAAGCTGAAGAAAGAACGAGCGCCTTTTACTTTTGGGTTGTCTGGAGACTCTCCTTTAACCACTCCTTTCCCTATAGCGAAATTGGAGTCAGCTCTTGTGTCAACGAAGGATTGTACACTAGGTCCTGATTCCATTGTATATTCCATGCTGAAACATCTACCATCATCGGCGAAAAACTCATCCTACTTCGAATATAAAATCGTTTATTCGAGAAGCAGTGTTCGAGAACCCATTGCATGGTTAAAAGCGAATGTAATTCGTCTTTTAAAGACACGTAAAGACAATACCAATCCCATTAGTTACAGGCCTATATCTCTTACAAGCGTCTTGTGCAAACTACTGGAGAAGATGGTCAACCGCCGTGTTATCTGGTACCTAGAAACCAACGACCTTCTTAGCAACAAACAGTGTGGTTTCAGACAAGGAAGATCATCCGTTGACCGTTGGTTTTGTTGGAATATGCTGTTGCATATACATATTGCCTTTCTCTTGCGTCAAGTACTCGTTGCTGGTTTCTTCGACTCTGAGAAGGCATATGATATGGCATGGAAAAGATGAATTCTGAACACTTTGAAATCAATGGGGGTATAGAAGGGAATATCCTAGCATTCATCGCTAACTATTTGTCACATAGATCTATCCGCGTTCATCTTCGAGCCATATATTCAAATAGTTATAAACAGGAGAATGGTGTACCGCAGGGCAGCGTGCTGAGCGTCACGCAGTTTTCCGTTGCAATCACATCCAACATACGATCTCCGGTACACTGTTCCCTCTGTTTGTAGAGGACTTGCATTTATGTGTCTGCTCGTAGTATGACAGATTAGAAGAATGTTCAAGGACTACAGGTTTTAAATCTGTGCTTGGAATACCCAATGTGTAGTATTTAGTCATTGTAGGCAACACCAGCAGCCTATCCTTTATCTTGATGGGATTCAGCTTTAAATCACAGGTGATGTTCGATTTTTGGGTCATATTATTTGATAAAAGAATCTCATGGATCCCACTTGTCCGTGATTTGAAGATTCGATGCAACAAGCTATTGGATATGTTGAGAGCCATTGGTGGTACGAATTGGGGAGCAGACAAAACTACTATGCTTCGTTTCTATCACGCGGTAGTTAGATCGCGCATGGATTTCGCCCGACCTAGAGTTCTGAAAACTCTCGATGCAGTTCACCACTCTCGACCTAGACTTGCTACTGGTGCTTTTAGAACTAGCCCAATCCCTGTTCTTCTTGTTGAGGTTGGAGAACCTACCCTTTCAAGACGATGTCAGATGCTTTAAATATCTTACATCTCTGGTCTTCGAAGCAAACCTAAACATCCGGCATGTAATGTAGTGTTTAATAACCCCTAGAGCAATATTATAATGCGCGCGAACGTTCGACCACTCCATTCAGTATGATGACCTGCATGACCTGTATGATGATTCATGCATAATTAATAACTTTGAGTTAGAACTTCCTACTACGTTTTAACGATCGATGTGCTGTCTGCCTCCATGGACAATATAAACGTCACGCTTCGATTTTTGATTGTCCCGTTATACCAAAAGTAATTATTATGATGTGGCGTACCACCAGGAGTTTAAGGTAATCTATAGATCCCACCAATATAGTGACGTTTTTTTCACGAATAGGTCTAACCTGGACAATGGCGTTTTATGCCTCGGGACGTACTTACACCTACGGATTGTCGTCAGCTTGTAGTGTTTTTACGGCCGAACCGTTTAACATTTATAAAGCACTAACTGTCATTAATTATAGATCTTCGCACTTATTTTTGTGTTCCGATTCCAAGAGTGCTCTTCAGGATGTTTTCCCTGTGAGCCCTATAGTTGGGGGATATTCTTTGTGCTGTACAGAATCTTCTGCTGGGTTCCTGGTCACTGTCGAATTACCGGAAACGCAAAAGCTGACGAAGCGTCGAAGATAACTACTAGTATGGTGTCATCCACACAACGTGTATGGCATCTGATTTTGTATATTTTATGAAACATTAATTGGTCGCTGCTTGAAATGATGAATGGTAATTGTGTCAATTATATTAAGCTGAGGGAAATTAAGGATACCGTCGGTCCATGGAGGTCTTCTGTTCCTTCAAAACGTAGAGAGCAGGTGGGGGTTACCCGTCTTTGCGTTGGCCACTCGTATCTAGCTCTTGGTTATCTGATGTGTCACCAGGATCCGTCACCGTCTTAGTTTTGTAGAAATACCAGCACAATCAGTCATATACCGGTCATGTACGTGACACTTTTAATATCCAAGGAGGTTTAAAGGTGGCATTGCGGTCGTTGGCCGTGTAATCGCTTTCCTACGTCACCTAAAGTTGTTATTTTAAATTAGATGTTTATATTTTTGGTATTGATACTGTATATACATATATTTCTTTATTGTGTAGAGATATATATTTAATTTTATTTATTATAAATACTTTTTTATATTTTACTTATCAATGTTTTATTTATTGTTAGCGTATTATGATTATTATTTTAATTTTTTTGTTATTGTAATAATTGCTATGTTTTAATTGTTATTCTATTTTATTGTTGTTCCTTGTTATATGGTTATTCATTACGGTGTTGCTATTTATTAATTTTGTTGTTGTATTTTTATATGTTCATTGTTGTTTTTGTTTCTGATCTTTTGGTGATTTTTTTAAATTTAAATTTTATATTTTCAGGCTATCTTTGTTTGGCGATGATAACCTAAATTGGTTTTACGCCAGGAAAAAAAAATAAATATCACCTCATGTGGTAAATCTTTTGACTCATGAATCGAAATTGATTCGAATCCTATGTTTATTACAAAACGTTGTACCGGCGCAATAAAAAAAAATCAACTTTTTACTGAAACAAACTATTGGCCTATTATATTGGAATATCACTAGAAGCACTGGGTCGGGTTTCGATGTTATTTTTTTTTTTATTTAAACATTCACATGTTTGATAAGTTAGAACTATGAAACAGATATTAAAAATATTTAATTATGATATCAAGCGTTTGCAAGTTGGAATTGTTTTTTTTCATTATAATTAATGATATGAATAATTATCTTAAATAAATTAATAATAATTAATAATACACTTATGTTATTCTGTAGAAAAATTAGTTAAAATGTACAAAACTGAAAAGTACTAAAATTTGTTAGTTTAGTAGGTCAATAGGGAACTAATAATATTCCAGGGATATACAATAGAACTATTGAATGAATAAAAACAAGATTTTTACTTTAGTTTTCAAACGTTCACCACAAGGGAACTCTCTCAGCACCGTAACTGCCCTTCTATTATTTTTCTTCTCGCACAAACTGTCTCCGGAGAATTACAAGCCCCATAAAGTCGGATCCATTTCTCATCGTCAACACCAATACAAAGGTCGCCGCCGCGACGTCGTTTCATTTCCTCATTTTGTTTTCACTCTCGAGCATAAAGCAATTTGTTTACGCCGAAACATCAACAATTTCGTCTCTTATTGAGAGTTTGAAATTAATTTTTGGCTCATATAACTGCGAACCTTACGAAATGAAAGCGACACGGGTTGTCGTGGTTTTTGTAATTGGATTCCAATCACTTCTGTAAACAAGTTTTTATGTTTATTGTCGAAAGTGCGTTTGGTTGGAGGTTTCGATTGTTAAACGGATTGCGTATATTTGTTTTCGGTACAAGTGAAGGTTACTTTCTTTTCTTCTTTGTACAAATATTATTATATACTTCAATCCATTCTAAACTGAAGACATTAAATTAAAATAGGGTTATTACTTGATCCTTTGTCCAAGGTTAAGCTTAGATATCTAATTATATTTGCAAACACATCCACTGCTTTACAGCTACATGTAGATATTTATTTAATCTGTAAAACAAAGATTATAGCAAGCCATACGAATTAGTTTAAAATTATTATTTATGTTGTATAGAATAAATGTAATTAATTGATTCAGAGTTTATCGAACATTGTTCTGGAGGAGAATAAATGTTATTTACATAACTAGAAAAAACTACAAAAAGGTCAAATAAATAAGTACGGCTTACGAATGTCATATATAACGTACATTATAAGTGCTTAATGGTAGCGCCTACTTCGAAATTAATTTTTCACCTAATTTTAAGCCTTTTGTAAAGGGCGCCTTCAAAAAGTAACTTCAAACTGCGAAGCATGGGAATTGCCCCTTTTGTAATTGACATTACCAGTTTTAAAAGATGTATTTTAGTGGAAGAATATAAAGTATTTTATTAATGATTGAAAAGGGGAACAAGATATATATATTATAACATAAAGTACGAGGCTTTAGATTAAATTAAGTTAGTACTAAAATAAATCATCTGTAGGATTTAGCAAAGAAAAGTGCGACGTAAAAGTTTTTTTTTAATATAAAGTAAGTTTTTTTATTATCAAGTATAAGCGCGGAAGTGAACAAGCCAGGATTCCAGGGACTCTACAGAACAATAAGTATATTTGGAAATAAGTGTAGCCAACAGACATCTATCTTTTAGTTTAAAACAAATTTTAAGTTTATAAAAATAATTCTAGTCGCCATTTCTAATTTAAAGCAAAGTTCCCATAATAGCGACCCCGAGAGCAAGAATAAAATTTTAATACTGTTTTTTTTTCTATTAGAAATCTAAAGCCTCAGAAGTCCACCTTTTATCATTGTAATATTAGTTAAGATATCAATCCTGTCACTGCAAAATAATAATATAAATTTGGAATAATGTGTAGAGTTAATTGAAGAGAATAAATGCAAGTGATGGTTACAAAATTGATAAGATTGTTAATTCTTTATAAACCCGAAGGTGTGACTTTAATAGGTAAGGTAAATAAATAACATTTAAAATAATTTTAAATATAACAAAAGATAAGTTATAATATGATGCCCAACGTATCGGCAAAGTTAAATAGAAATGGTGAACATAAATAAATAAATTAAATCATAAATGTATTAACAAATTTATTAATCTGTTGGCTTAATAAGTGTGTTAATTAAGGAAATTTAATAAAAAACTGTGATCATTATTAAGTCTATAGTGAACATTATTAGGGAAGTGACTTTAAACCATAAATAAATAAGTAGGTGTATGAATAGAATTGTAAAGGTGCGAGTTGGTAACTTTATTCCAAGACGAAGTAGGAGAATTTTAGAAAGGTTAAATAAAATGGGGGATGATAATAGCCAAATTGAACAATTAGGGCAGACAATGGACACGGAAGACTTAGGGCAAGAGATAGAGGATGTAGGGACAATTGCACCAGTAGAAGAACAAAATTTGGGTGTGAGGGCAGAGACGAATATAGGGACTAGCGTTAACACCGGAATAGATATGCTACAGTTACTGCAATTCTTAAGTGCGAAAATGGATCAAAATACACAAGATTTAAAAAAAACTTATAGTAAATTAGATGAAAAAATGGATCAAACTAACAGAAAGATAGATGAAATAATTAAGAATCAGGAAGACCTTAAAGAAGAAATTAATGATAAATTAGTTAAGAAGAATGAAGACTTTAAGGTAGAAATTAATGATGTACTAATTGAGGATAAAGAAGAATGCAATTATGAAATCTTAGAATTAAACAATAAAAGTGATACAATCCAAGCTAAATTAGCGGACGTAGAAATAATAAGTGAAGATCAACAACTAAAACAAGCAGAAGATGTAAACGTACTCAAAATTAACACGGGACAATGTATTACTGACAACCTTCAGTTAAAAAAGTTAGACTACTACCTTAAACAAAACAAAAATCATTTAACGTTAAATCATTAATATAAATTTGGAATAATGTGTAGAAATAATTGTAGAGAATAAATGCAAGTGATGGTTAAAAAATTGATAAGATTGTTAATTCTTTATTAATTCTTATATTAATATTGTGCAGTGACAGGCTTGATATCTTAACTAAAGTTACAATGATAAAAAAGGTTTCTGAGGCTTTAGATTTCTAATAGAAAAAAAAAACAGTATTGAAATTTTATTCTTGCTCTCGGGGTCGCTATTATGGGAACTTTGCTTTAAATTAGAAATAGTGACTAGAATTATTTTTTTAAATTTTGATGAACTTAAAATTTGTTTTAAACTAAAAGATAGATGTCTGTTGGCTACACTTATTTCCAAATATACTTATTGTTCTGTAGAGTCCCTTGAATCCTGGCTTGTTCACTTCCGCGCTTACACTTGATAATAAAAAAACTTACTTTATATTTTAAAAAAACATTTACGTCGCACTTTACTAAATTTGACTTATAAAAAAAACTCTACTTAATTTAACAAATTTTCCCTTTACAACACTTCCATCCTTGTCTCCACCAACCTGTCTTCCTCCTCCGAGACTCTCCTCAAAACTTCCTTTAAACTCCCGATCATTTAGTTTTTATGAATTCTCTAATCTCTCCACTACCACCAATACGTTCTTTGTCAGTTTCCCACAGTTCTACAATTAGCTAAAACTAACGGTACACGGTTAATTCCCCAGGCTATATCGGCCGCTAGATTTCCCGTCTTAACAAGCTTTGGACCTTTGTCTATTGTCTATGGTTGCCGGACTCAACTTATAACTTTCCTGGAAAAGAATAAGGACCTGCTTTATCCGCACTAGAAAAACTGTTTGTGTCTTCCCTTGCTTAATTCAACAGATGATTATTTTAGCAACTAGTTTAATTTAATCTAAAGCCTCGTACTTTATGTTATATATATATATATATATATATATATATATATATATATACACACACACACACACACACACTGCAACGTCCCCCCACCTCACCTCGTCCCTAATACCACCGCAGCTCCACGCGGTCGTTTGTTGTGTTGTTTAAATCCTTTCTTGCAGAATACTAAAATTTAATTGTTTACAAGAAAACATATTTATAAACAACCAAAAATCTGCCTATCACCCTGCTGGTAAAACCGTGCTAAACTCCCAGAGTTAAGTGTATGTTTCCTGCTCGTAGGGCCAAACCCACAACAAGCCTATTCCCACTGACTACTATTTAAAATACATATAAACCCTCCTAAATAAGTTTATCAATTGTGTATGGTCTAAGTATAGTCACACATGTCAAATTAATAGTCAGCTGGAAAGAAACACATTTAGAAAAATACACATAATAAACACAGAGTCTTACCACCTGATGATGATCTGCAGAAACAGCAAGGGAACGTGCAAAATATGATTGTGTTTAAAAATACCTATTTTAACAGGCTCCTGTGTCCTCTTAAACACAATCTGCCAGTAGATAAATCTCTGGACTTTTATTACAAAAAACCAACTAATCTTTAGACTAGCTCATGAAATTAGTAGAGAGAAACTCTTTAAAACATTAGGCTTTATCTATTGCCATTTAATGAAATTTAATTAAATTTGTTTACTGATTTGATAATCATTTTTATATTAGTTGGAAAAAGCTAAACAGTTTTTATTGGTTATTTGACACAGGATGGAATGCAAATAATGTTGATTTTTATGACATATTTAACTCTATTTATTGAAATAAAAAAGAAAATTTATCCTTCAAAGTATTACACAATTATATTAGCAAAACAATTCACTGAGTTACTTCTTGTTTCTTATGCTTTAAAAAATTATACTTTGCATATAGATTGATAACATAGACATAACATAAAATTATTTTCAAAATTACACATAATAATATTTTATCTCCTATATGGAATTGGTAAATTCATATTTTATGACCTTTAATTTTTAAATTTATAATATTCGAAAATTTCTCATTTTCTTTAAATAAACGGCTTATGGCCAAAAACCTTTTGTAATTTTAATATTCATTATTTTAAATATTCTGAGCACATAAATTCCTTTACTTAGCATACAATTTATTAAAATTTTATAAAGAGTGAAGTCATTGTTTTAAGCTTGCAAATTTGTTTGAATTTAATAAAATTAACTAACTAAATTTGACGTGACTGATTTCGAATAAAGAAAATGACTTGCCAAAGATGTTCTTGCCGGTCCTTGGGGTCCCTCGTCTGGATTCCCTGGTCCTTGGACACCGGAAGTCGCCATCCCTGGTTCGTCGGTGGTGGTTTCCCTCTATTCGAGCGTCCTGGAGGCTGAGTCTGGAGCCTTCATCCTTGGTGGTCCTGGATGTCGAAAGCGCTGAGGTTATGGTCCATCTGGCCTGCTGACGGTCTCTACTCGCGGTCCAGCATAGCGTCCCGCGGCACCTCGTGTTAGAAAATTTTTACAGACTGTCTCTAAAGGCTTAGAGACCAAGTATATATAGCGGTGAATTTAACCTACCGCACCCCGCCTGCAAGTTTGCTATCGCTCGATTTATTCCTTGTACAGGCAAGTCGGGCAACGAAACTGTTTTAGCTTGCATAGTTTGATAATTAATTTTAGAACACTGAAAAATGTCTATTTTATTTAAACGGCTGTAACTTTTTTGTTTCTTAAGTTTTTTGAATTCTGTTTTCTTTAATGTTCATTCTAGGTTATTGTGGTTCTTTTAAAATGTCGATGAAAGTTCTACGTGGTTTGGTTCGAAAAATAGCTTTTTTAGGCACTTAGAATTTTTTCGCTTCACTCTCGATGTTCAAATTTAGTTAGTTATTACAAATTCATTTTATAACATTCTTTAATGTGGCTTAACTATTCTATTTACTGTTTTATTTAATTTTTCCCTCTTTATTAATTGTATAATTCCCTACTTGATTATTTTAAAAACAGCTTTATTTCTAAAAAACAGGAAATTACTTATTTCCCACTTGCGACGGTCTCTCACCCCGTTGCAATTTCCCCGTTTGAGAGGTTAAAAATGTTTTACTTTGTTAAAATGTTTTTTACCAATTCCTTATCTTACTCTTACTTAAACTACTGTATCTTATTCTATTACAAAATTTTCTTATTATTATTCTCTTGTCTCTTGAGAAGTTTTCACCCTGAAACACTTCAAACACAAGTCAATTAGCAATTTATTAGTCACTTTTGTCCACAATAAATTTTATTTTGTCAAATTACACATTATTCATCACACTGATGGCTGTCATTTCCTTTATATATTTACCACGTCAATTTCATTTTATACTAGTTATGGCTTTAAAAACAATGACTTGCAAATAAAAACCTAACTAATCTTACAATACTATTTTTTAAACATATTCCATTTATATCTTAAGTATTACGTATTATTGTGTCAGCTGTGGAAGTACAGTTTATCAAGTTTAATTTGTTTATTTTCCGATAAACCTTTCGTAGCGGCTAACTATTGCGTGGATTCTACATTCCAAACTACCTGCAAGGTCAATGAGCTGGCTTGTAAACATTCTAATAGCGTACAACAACAATTCAACTTATCATATTAAACGGAACGAGCCTTGCCTTTTAAATTCTCTATCTTCCTATTGTATAATTTATGAAACTGGCTTGTGTCCAGATTATCGAAGTCCACTTGATAAATCCTGATTGCTTCTGTTATTCATGCAAAGTTTCTATTGTTGCGACCTTGATCGTCAGTACACAAGTTTTCTTGTTTTATATTGTCCAGTGAAAGTCTGATCTAACGACCCACTATCTCATGCACAGAAATTTCTTGTTTGATTTTGCAAAGGCCTGACCGCGTATTTGTTGTACAAGTCATTAAGATTCGCCTGCTATCTCTCTGATTGTTGCTTGATTTAACCCGCTTGTTTGATTTAAGCAGTGGATGTAGCTCGGCAATGTTTGCTCAATATACACAAAGACTTCCTGAATAATACTTTTGTAATGTTGATTTAGTTATTAAAGAGTTTGTTTTACATTTAACATTCGTCCCTTTACAAATAAGTAGCTAATCTTAAAGTCTAGATTTAGCCTTATTCAATTACTGCTTATTCTTGTTTTTACATTAAATCAGTTTATTAATCATCCTGACAATTTAAATCCTGCCTAACTTAGCTTATCGCTCGCGTACTGGTTCTATTATTGCAGCAATATTCTAATTTGGCATTTCTGTACTTTTAGGATTATGATAAGTGTAAGGGTCACATTCTAGAATCCCTTTACTCGTCATAATGCTTCTTAATGTTTTTAGTATCATATACAATTGTACAGAATACATTACAAGATATTTTATAATTGTTGACACAGTTGATTTGATTAACTGTAACAAATCAAGTTATTGTTCCTGATTTTGCTTCTTATCCCGTAAACATTTCCCATTAAACATTTTGGAATTTCCGTAGAACATCCTATTGACATTGTCCTGTTTTAAATACATTTAGGCTTTTTTGCCCTCTACTATTTTGGTACGTCCGGCTTATTTTGTTGCAAGGAATGTTTTTCTAAACTCGTTCCCCGCCCGTCCACCGGATATTTCATTGTGGCCTTGTTTACAAACACAAGTGATTGCCCTTAACCTTGAGCCCTTGTTTACATTTGTTCGACTCGGTGGGTCTTTCATTCAAACATCTGAATATTTTATTGTTATTGTTGTAACCTAGACAATTCTGGTTTATTTAAAGTACAGCGGTTATTATTGGTACTGCCTTTCTTAATAGTATTTAGTTTAGAATATTTTTTACTCGTTCATAAAACTTTTCATTAAACACTTCTGAATAACTGTTTATCAATTCTGGTAACTTCAACATTTCTTGTTTGTTTAATATGCAATGATTATTTGTATTTTCCAACTTAATCGTATTTATTTTTAGATATGTTTTACGCGTTCTGATTTTCTTTCTTGCGTTTTGTGTTACGCCATTGTGCGTAATTCCTGTATTTTATTTTTGTTTTTGATTTATTTTTACTTGGTTTATTTTGATAATTTTTATACTGGTGAGATTTACTTTTAAATTTATTTTTAGCAAACAATTTGGACTTCGTTTTCAAGCAAGATTGATTAGAATTAGAGTGCTTTGGAATTCTTGTTAAGTCTAACGGATTTGTTTCCCGACAATTAGGTCTTTCCCTCACTTGTTGGAATTTTATTTGTTTCGGCTTGTAGCCATTTTTATTTAATTCGTTGAATCCTCCCTCGTCATTATTTAATTTGTTTGTTGTAGGCTTGGTTAACCCATTTTTTGCTTTGTTTAATCCCGTTAGCTTACTTGATTCCGTTCTTTCACAGTTTAATAATTCACTCTTCCTCGAATTTTCGCACAATTTGTTATTTAAATTTTTGGTAACCTCGTTCTTAACCTTATTCGTTGACAATTGTTTTGATTTTATTTTTTGTTCCCCGCTTGTATCGGTGGAACATTTTACATTTTTAGTCATATTTTTGTTTCGTATTTGTTTATTTTTTAGTTTGTCATCGCCTAACTCGCACAAGGACCCATCTTCCTGATCCTTGCCCGTGAACAGCCCCTCCGCTATTCACTATCGGGCACTCCCATGTCGGCTCTACAGGTGTTAATTTGCCGTCGTTAATTTGCCCGTCTATATAAGACGAGCCTATTATATTTATTTCCTGTTCCCCGCTTGTAACGTCGGAACATATTACATTTTTGTTAGTATTTTTGTTTGTTATTTTATTAATTTTATTACATCCTATCTCTTGTTTTATATTATTTTTATTATTATTCGATACAAGAAACTCCTGGTGCAGCAGATATCCATCAATTTCATACGTCATGAACGATCTCTCCATGTTTATCCGGGCTTTTAACGCACACAAAGTATTTGCTCCCAAGATGAGGTCAACCCGTAGATTGTCCACAATCAAGAAAACAAATTCCTTTGTGTGTCCGTTTAATGTTAGAGGTAGCATTGTTTGTAATTTGACCCGTTTACAGGTTGACCCTAATGCTGTGACTATCGCTACATTAGCTATAGGTAGCTCATAGAATAAATTCCCGCTTTGTTTTAGGGCTATGTATTTTTCTGTTTTAATCACAGACATTTGGGCACCTGTATCAACTTGTGCAATTAACTTATGGTCTTTAATTTCGCACTCTATCACTGGACACTGGTCTATATTCTCTAGTGTTATAACCGAGTCAATTCTTTCCTCTAACAAATCGTCCCTAATAGACATGGAAAAACCGTCTAGGCTGATCTTATTATGTCGGTAAACCGGCTTTTCCTTCGGTCTCTCGCTAAAAAACAGGAAATTACTTATTTCCCACTTGCGACGGTCTCTCACCCCGTTGCAACACACACAGTAAAGTCTTGATAATTCGAGGTAGATGTGGACCGATACACCCTCGGATCAACGAAAACTCGGATTACACGGATATATGCGTTAGAAAAAATTGGGTTACTAATGAACCCTAATACTATAGTTAAGAAGGCACAAAATGCGTTTATAGAACTGTATTAATCACAGTACTTACATAAACTAACGTTTCTTTGGAATACATTGTTCATCACGGTTGCTACGTTTTTTTGGAAGAAGTTGTAAATTGTCTTCTGCGCGTGCTTGTCAGATCGTTTTCGAGATGCGGTGTCGCATAGACGTCTTAGCAGAAGCACATCTGCTGTCGTGGTGTCTGTTCAATATAGTGAGTTGAAGTTTCTAAGTCGGCAGTTCCTTCAACGTAACTAATATTTCCTTCTTGTTGCCGGTCGAACCTTCATCTTTATTCTCGTTTCTTTGATATGCCATATTTGCGTGATGGACGCTAAGACGCGTTGGGTTAAAAATAAGCTACTAGACGCACGAAATTAGAGTCCACTGCGCGAAATTCGGCGTGTAAAGTCAGGCCAAAAATGCTGCGTTACCACATGGGTGAGAGACTAGTGACTGAGAGGTGATAGACTGACAGGCCGGCGCTCGAACTAGACAATACTGTTCCTTCAGGGTTGCTAACTAGTGCTCAAGGGAAAGCGGCTTTGACCATACCTCGAGTAGCCTCCTTCATACGTGGCAACAGTGTTAAACATGCCATCTGGCCGATTTCGTACAATGGACTTTATATAAGCGGTCTACTGTGGCCACCGCCATGGAACTATTAAATGCGTTTCTTTTCACGCTGACCGTTCACTTAAAAAACTCAAAGTATAGCCGTAGCCTCATAAACTCCTTTTTGCTGAGAATCCAGTAGACCTTTATCTGCATACAACCTTCGGTCTTGTTTGTGATTGCAACAAAAACTAGCGTTTAAAATACAAGGTGATCTTTACAAGAAATGGACAGTGAAAACCACTCATAAATGTCTGTATTATCTGCCACAAACTGTTTTACGGTTACCTAAATTGTTTTCAGCAAACACACAGGATTCTGTTTCAAATTGAAATATTTGTTAAATATTTATTTTAATAGCGTGTTTGTTTTCAACATAAACGTTGAAATAAATCCATTCAAATGGAAGGGCGTGACGTATTGATGACTTCATTTGTGTTGGAAATAGCTTAAATCCGTTTTTCTAGTAGTCCAAGTTAAACCAAACTACTAGTGCAACATGAGACCTGTAGGACCCCGTTCGGAAATAGTATGATATGATGAAAACTTTTCCAGCACCCGCGTTATCCTCCTAGTCCATGTCCGCCAACATGGTTATGAAGCATCTAGAAAGGAATGTAGAAAACTGCGACTTTTTCCTTCATTGTAAAGCCTATCCCCAAGTGCCGGAACTACCGCTTCACAAAAACTTTTCGAAAACATACGCTGTAAACTAGTGTTACCTAGTTGAAAAAGGTTATTCTCAGCTTGACGCTCATACTGCGACGATATGTTTTCCTTCCTATTGGTCCTCTTCAATACCCACGTGTCCATTCAACAAAAACAAATGCCTGTTGAGTTATACGTCTTGCGGCAGGCATTTGTAGATAGTGTAATCTATTTGCCCGTACCCTGAAGTTTTTCTAACGAAATTATACGAACAAGCAAGTAAATAGTCTCTAATCGTTTCATTATATTTCAGTACAGGCCATTCTTTAGGTTTCGGTAGAATACACTTGGTAACAGTTCAAAAATAATCAGAACTATGTCGACTCGAAAACGACTATAAATGAAATCGCCTTTGTAGAATATCCCGTCATTATTTCTGTAAGCTCATCTGTGACACCCCATAGTTTCTGTTTTTCGGTAGGTCCTCGTGTTCTCGCCTATCCACGACTCTCAGTGCGCACCTGGATTGAATACCGAGAGTCCAGAGAGTCATGAGTGTGTATTCTCGCCTACCCTCGACATTTAATGCGTTCCCTCTGGGCTGAATACCAAAAGTCACGAGTGTGTATTCTCGCATACCCTCGACATTCGATGCGTTCCCTCTGGGCTGAATAACGAGAGTCCAGATTCACGAGTGTGTGTTCTGGCCTATCCCTGACCTTCTATCCCATCCCTCATAACTGAATATTGAGTGTTCAGAGAGGCACGTATGTGTGTTCTCGCCTACCCTCGACATTCGATGCGTTCCCTCTGGGCCGAATTACGAGAGTCCAGAGAGTCAGAACTGTATTCTCGCCTACCCTCGACATTCGATACGTTCCCTCCGGGTTGAATACCGAAAGTCCAGAGAGTCACGAGTGTGTATTCTCGCCTACCCTCGACATTCGATGCTTTCCCTCTGGGCTGAATACCGAGAGTCCAGAGGGTCACGAGTGTGTATTCTCGCCTACCCTCGACATTCGATGCTTTCCCTCTGGGCTGAATACCGAGAGTCCAGAGAGTCACGAGTGTGTATTCTCGCCTACCCTCGACATTCGATGCTTTCGCTCTGGGCTGAATACCGAGAGTCCAGAGAGTCACGAGTGTGTATTCTCGCCTACCCTCGACATTCGATGCTTTCCCTCTGGGCTGAATACCGAGAGTCCAGAGAGTCACGAGTGTGTATTCTCGCCTACCCTCGACATTCGATGCTTTCCCTCTGGGCTGAATACCGAGAGTCCAGAGAGTCACGAGTGTGTATTCTCGCCTACCCTCGACATTCGATGCTTTCCCTCTGGGCTGAATACCGAGAGTCTAGAGAGTCACGAGTGTGTATTCTCGCCTACCCTCGACATTCAATGCTTTCCCTCTGGGCTGAATACCGAGAGTCCAGAGGGTCACGAGTGTGTATTCTCGCCTACCCTCGACATTCGATGCTTTCCCTCTGGGCTGAATACCGAGAGTCCAGAGGGTCATGAGTGTGTATTCTCGCCTACCCTCGACATTCAATGCTTTCCCTCTGGGCTGAATACCGAGAGTCCAGAGAGTCACGAGTGTGTATTCTCGCCTACCCTCGACATTCGATGCTTTCCCTCTGGGCTGAATACCGAGAGTCCAGAGAGTCACGAGTGTGTATTCTCGCCTACCCTCGACATTCAATGCTTTCCCTCTGGGCTGAATACCGAGAGTCCAGAGGGTCACGAGTGTGTATTCTCGCCTACCCTCGACATTCAATGCTTTCCCTCTGGGCTGAATACCGAGAGTCCAGAGGGTCACGAGTGTGTATTCTCGCCTACCCTCGACATTCGATGCTTTCCCTCTGGGCTGAATACCGAGAGTCCAGAGGGTCACGAGTGTGTATTCTCGCCTACCCTCGACATTCGATGCTTTCCCTCTGGGCTGAATACCGAGGGTCCAGAGAGTCACGAGTGTGTATTCTCGCCTACCCTCGACATTCGATGCTTTCCCTCTGGGCTGAATACCGAGAGTCCTGAGAGTCACGAGTAAGTATTCTCGTCTACCAACGATATGCGATGCCTTCCCTCTGGAGTGAATACCGAGAGTCCAGAGCGTCACGAGTGTGTATTCTCGCCTACCCTCGACATTCGATGCTTTCCCTCTGGGCTGAATACCGAGAGTCCAGAGAGTCACGAGTGTGTATTCTCGCCTACCCTCGACATTCGATGCTTTTCCTCTGGGCTGAATACCGAGAGTCCAGAGAGTCAGGACTGTGTATTCTCGCCTACCCTCGACATTCAATGCTTTCCCTCTGGGCTGAATACCGAGAGTCCAGAGCGTCACGAGTGTGTATTCTCGCCTACCCTCGACATTCAATGCTTTCCCTCTGGGCTGAATACCGAGAGTCCAGAGAGTCACGTGTGTGTATTCTCGCCTACCCTCGACATTCAATGCTTTCCCTCTGGGCTGAATACCGAGAGTCCAGAGCGTCACGAGTGTGTATTCTCGCCTACCCTTGACATTCAATGCTTTCCCTCTGGGCTGAATACCGAGAGTCCAGAGCGTCACGAGTGTGTATTCTCGCCTACCCTCGACATTCAATGCTTTCCCTCTGGGCTGAATACCGAGAGTCCAGAGAGTCACGTGTGTGTATTCTCGCCTACCCTCGACATTCGATGCTTTCCCTCTGGGCTGAATACCGAGTGTCCAGAGAGTCAGGACTGTGTATTCTCGCCTACCCTCGACATTCGATGCTTTCCCTCTGGGCTGAATACCGAGAGTCCTGAGAGTCACGAGTAAGTATTCTCGTCTACCAACGACATGCGATGCCTTCCCTCTGGAGTGAATACCGAGAGTCCAGAGCGTCACGAGTGTGTGTTCTTTCCTATCCCTTACATTCTATCACATCCCTCGTAACTGAATACTGAGCGTTCAGAGAGTCACGAGTGTGTGTTCTTGCCTATCCCTGACATTCTATCCCATCCCTCAAGACTGAATACCGAGCGTTCAGAGAGTCACGAATGTGTGTTCTAGCCTACCCTCGACATTCGATGTGTTCCCTCTGAGCTGAATACCGAGAGTCCAGAGTCACGAGTGTTTGTTCTGGCCTATCCCTGGCATTTTATCCCATCCCTGGGTGCTTAAATACCGAGCGTTCAGAGAGTCACGAATGTGTGTTCTTGCCTACCCTCCCCATTCGATGCGTTCCCTCTGAGCTGATTACCGAGAGTCACGAGTGTGTGTTCTGGCCTATCCCTGACATTCTATCCCATCCCTCAGGACGAATACCGAGCGTTCAGAGAGTCACGAATGTGTGTTCTCGCCTACCCTCGACATTCGATGCGTTCCCTTTGAGCTGAATACCGAGAGTCACCAGTGTGTATTCTCGCATACCCTCGACATTTGATGCATTCCCTCTTGGCTTATTACCGAGGGTCTAGAGAGTCACGAGTGTGTATTCTCGCCTACCCTCGACATTCGATGCTTTCCCTCTGGGCTGAATACCTAGAGTCCTGAGAGTCACGAGTAAGTATTCTCGTCTACCAACGACATGCGATGCCTTCCCTCTGGAGTGAATACCGAGAGTCCTGAGCGTCACGAGTGTGTGTTCTTTCCTATCCCTTACATTCTATCACATCCCTCGTAACTGAATACTGAGCGTTCAGAGAGTCACGAGTGTGTGTTCTTGCCTATCCCTGACATTCTATCCCATCCCTCAGGACTGAATTCCGAGCGTTCAGAGAGTCACGAATGTGTGTTCTAGCCTACCCTCGACATTCGATGTGTTCCCTCTGAGCTGAATACCGAGAGTCCAGAGTCACGAGTGTTTGTTCTGGCCTATCCCTGGCATTTTATCCCATCCCTGGGTGCATAAATACCGAGCGTTCAGAGAGTCACGAATGTGTGTTCTCGCCTACCCTTGACATTCGATGCGTTCTCCTGAGCTGAATACCGAGAGTCCAGAGAGTCACTAGTGTGTGTTCTGGCCTATCCCTGACATTCTATCCCATCCCTCAGGACTGAATACCGAGCGTTCAGAGAGTCACGAATGTGTGTTCTCGCCTATCCCTGACATTCGATGCCATCCCTCATGACTGAATATTGAGCGGTCAGACAGTCACGTATGTGTGTTCTGGCCTACCCTCGACATTCGATGCGTTCCCTCTGAGGTGATTACCGAGAGTCACGAGTGTGTGTTCTGGCCGATCCCTGACATTCTATCCCATCCCTCAGGACGAATACCGAGCGTTCAGAGAATCACGGATGTATGTTCTCGCCTATCCCTGACATTCGATGCCATCCCTCATGACTGAATATTGAGCGGTCAGAGAGCCACGTATGTGTGTTCTTGCCTACCCTCGACATTCGATGCGTTCCCTCTGGGCCGAATTACGAGAGTCCAGAGAGTCAGAACTGTATTCTCGCCTACCCTCGACATTCTATGCGTTCCCTCCGGGTTGAATACCGAGAGTCCAGAGAGTCACGAGTGTGTATTCTCGCCTACCCTCGACATTCGATGCTTTCCCTCTGGGCTGAATACCGAGAGTCCAGAGAGTCAGGATTGTGTATTCTCGCCTACCCTCGACATTCAATGCTTTCCCTCTGGGCTGAATACCGAGAGTCCAGAGGGTCACGAGTGTGTATTCTCGCCTACCCTCGACATTCGATGCTTTCCCTCTGGGCTGAATACCGAGGGTCCAGAGAGTCACGAGTGTGTATTCTCGCTTACCCTCGACATTCGATGCTTTCCCTCTGGGCTGAATACCGAGAGTCTAGAGAGTCACGAGTGTGTATTTTCGCCTATCCTCGACATTCGATGCTTTCCCTCTGGGCTGAATACCGAGAGTCCAGAGAGTCAGGACTGTGTATTCTCGCCTACCCTCGACATTCGATGCGTTCCCTCTGGCCTGAATACCGAGAGTCCAGAGAGTCACGAGTGTGTATTCTCGCCTACGCTCGACATTCAATGCTTTCCCTCTGGGCTGAATACCGAGAGTCTAGAGAGTCACGAGTGTGTATTCTCGCCTACCCTCGCCATTCGATGCTTTCCCTCTGGGCTGAATACCGAGAGTCCAGAGAGTCAGGACTGTGTATTCTCGCCTACCCTCGACATTCGATGCTTTCCCTCTGGGCTGAATACCGAGAGTCCTGAGAGTCACGAGTAAGTATTCTCGTCTACCAACGACATGCGATACCTTCCCTCTGGAGTGAATACCGAGAGTCCAGAGCGTCACGAGTGTGTGTTCTTTCCTATCCCTTACATTCTATCACATCCCTCGTAACTGAATACTGAGCGTTCAGAGAGTCACGAGTGTGTGTTCTTGCCTATCCCTGACATTCTATCCCATTCCTCAGGACTGAATACCGAGCGTTCAGAGAGTCACGAATGTGTGTTCTAGCCCGACATTCGATGTGTTCCCTCTGAGCTGAATACCGAGAGTCCAGAGTCACGAGTGTGTGTTCTGGCCTATCCCTGACATTTTATCCCATCCGTGGGTGCTTAAATATCGAGCGTTCAGAGAGTCACGAATGTGTGTTCTCGCCTACCCTTACATTCGATGCGTTCTCCTGAGCTGAATACCGAGAGTCCAGAGAGTCACTAGTCTGTGTTCTGGCCTTTCCCTGACATTCTATCCCATCCCTCAGGACTGAATACTGAGCGTTCAGAGAGTCACGAATATGTGTTCTCGCCTATCCCTGACATTCGATGCCATCCCTCATGACTGAATATTGAGCGGTCAGAGAGTCACGTATGTGTGTTCTTGCCTACCCTCGACATTCGATGTGTTCCCTCTGAGCTGAATACCGAGAGTCTAGAGTCACGAGTGTTTGTTCTGGCCTATCCCTGGCATTTTATCCCATCTCTGGGTGCTTAAATACCGAGCGTTCAGAGAGTCACGAATGTGTGTTCTCGCCTACCCTCGACATTCGATGCGTTCCCTTTGAGCTGAATACCGAGAGTCACCAGTGTGTATTCTCGCATACCCTCGACATTTGATGCGTTCCCTCTTGGCTTATTACCGAGGGTCTAGAGAGTCACGAGTGTGTATTCTCGCCTACCCTCGACATTCGATGCTTTCCCTCTGGGCTGAATACCTAGAGTCCTGAGAGTCACGAGTAAGTATTCTCGTCTACCAACGACATGCGATGCCTTCCCTCTGGAGTGAATACCGAGAGTCCTGAGCGTCACGAGTGTGTGTTCTTTCCTATCCCTTACATTCTATCACATCCCTCGTAACTGAATACTGAGCGTTCAGAGAGTCACGAATGTGTGTTCTAGCCTACCCTCGACCTTCGATGTGTTCCCTCTGAGCTGAATACCGAGAGTCCAGAGTCACGAGTGTTTGTTCTGGCCTATCCCTGGCATTTTATCCCATCCCTGGGTGCTTAAATACCGAGCGTTCAGAGAGTCACGAATGTGTGTTCTCGCCTACCCTTGACATTCGATGCGTTCTCCTGAGCTGAATACCGAGAGTCCAGAGAGTCACTAGTGTGTGTTCTGGCCTATCCCTGACATTCTATCCCATCCCTCAGGACTGAATACCGAGCGTTCAGAGAGTCACGAATGTGTGTTCTCGTCTATCCCTGACATTCGATGCCATCCCTCATGACTGAATATTGAGCGGTCAGACAGTCACGTATGTGTGTTCTTGCCTACCCTCGACATTCGATGCGTTCCCTCTGAGGTGATTACCGAGAGTCACGAGTGTGTGTTCTGACCGATCCCTGACATTCTATCCCATCCCTCAGGACGAATACCGAGCGTTCAGAGAATCACGAATGTATGTTCTCGCCTATCCCTGACATTCGATGCCATCCCTCATGACTGAATATTGAGCGGTCAGAGAGTCACGTATGTGTGTTCTTGCCTACCCTCGACATTCGATGCGTTCCCTCTGGGCCGAATTACGAGAGTCCAGAGAGTCAGAACTGTATTCTCGCCTACCCTCGACATTCGATGCTTTCCCTCTGGGCTGAATACCGAGAGTCCAGAGGGTCACGAGTGTGTATTCTCGCCTACCCTCGACATTCGATGCTTTCCCTCTGGGCTGAATACCGAGAGTCCAGAGAGTCACGAGTGTGTATTCTCGCCTACGCTCGACATTCAATGCTTTCCCTCTGGGCTGAATACCGAGAGTCCAGAGAGTCACGAGTGTGTATTCTCGCCTACCCTCGACATTCGATGCTTTCCCTCTGGGCTGAATACCGAGAGTCCAGAGAGTCAGGACTGTGTATTCTCGCCTACCCTCGACATTCGATGCTTTCCCTCTGGGCTGAATAATGAGAGTCCAGAGAGTCACGAGTGTGTATTCTCGCCTACGCTCGACATTCAATGCTTTCCCTCTGGGCTGAATACCGAGAGTCCAGAGAGTCAGGATTGTGTATTCTCGCCTACCCTCGACATTCGATGCTTTCCCTCTGGCCTGAATACCGAGAGTCCAGAGAGTCACGAGTGTGTATTCTCGCCTACGCTCGACAATCAATGCTTTCCCTCTGAACTGAATACCGAGAGTCTAGAGAGTCACGAGTGTGTATTCTCGCCTACCCTCGACATTCGATGCTTTCCCTCTGGGCTGAATACCGAGAGTCCAGAGAGTCAGGACTGTGTATTCTCGCCTACCCTCGACATTCGATGCTTTCCCTCTGGGCTGAATACCGAGAGTCCTGAGAGTCACGAGTAAGTATTCTCGTCTACCAACGACATGCGATGCCTTCCCTCTGGAGTGAATACCGAGAGTCCAGAGCGTCACGAGTGTGTGTTCTTTCCTATCCCTTACATTCTATCACATCCCTCGTAACTGAATACTGAGCGTTCAGAGAGTCACGAGTGTGTGTTCTTGCCTATCCCTGACATTCTATCCCATTCCTCAGGACTGAATACCGAGCGTTCAGAGAGTCACGAATGTGTGTTCTAGCCTACCCTCGACATTCGATGTGTTCCCTCTGAGCTGAATACCGAGAGTCCAGAGTCACGAGTGTTTGTTCTGGCCTATCCCTGGCATTTTATCCCATCCCTGGGTGCTTAAATACCGAGCGTTCAGAGAGTCACGAATGTGTGTTCTCGCCTACCCTTGACATTCAATGCGTTCTCCTGAGCTGAATACCGAGAGTCCAGAGAGTCACTAGTGTGTGTTCTGGCCTATCCCTGACATTCTATCCCTTCCCTCAGGACTGAATACCGAGCGTTCATAGAGTCACGAATGTGTGTTCTCGCCTATCCCTGACATTCGATGCCATCCCTCATGACTGAATATTGAGCGGTCAGACAGTCACGTATGTGTGTTCTTGCCTACCCTCGACATTCGATGCGTTCCCTCTGAGCTGATTACAGAGAGACACGAGTGTGTGTTCTGGCCTATCCCTGACATTCTATCCCATCCCTCAGGACGAATACCGAGCGTTCAGAGAGTCACGAATGTGTGTTCTCGCCTACCCTCGACATTCGATGCGTTCCCTTTGAGCTGAATACCGAGAGTCACCAGTGTGTATTCTCGCATACCCTCGACATTTGATGCGTTCCCTCTTGGCTTATTACCGAGGGTCTAGAGAGTCACGAGTGTGTATTCTCGCCTACCCTCGACATTCGATGCTTTCCCTCTGGGCTGACGCTCGACATTCAATGCTTTCCCTCTGGGCTGAATACCGAGAGTCTAGAGAGTCACGAGTGTGTATTCTCGCCTACCCTCGACATTCGATGCTTTCCCTCTGGGCTGAATACCGAGAGTCCAGAGAGTCAGGACTGTGTATTCTCGCCTACCCTCGACATTCGATGCTTTCCCTCTGGGCTGAATACCGAGAGTCCAGAGGGTCACGAGTGTGTATTCTCGCTTACCCTCGACATTCGATGCTTTCCCTCTGGGCTGAATACCGAGGGTCCAGAGAGTCACGAGTGTGTATTCTCGCCTACCCTCGACATTCGATGATTTCCCTCTGGGCTGAATACCGAGAGTCTAGAGAGTCACGAGTGTGTATTTTCGCCTATCCTCGACATTCGATGCTTTCCCTCTGGGCTGAATACCGAGAGTCCAGAGAGTCAGGACTGTGTATTCTCGCCTACCCTCGACATTCGATGCGTTCCCTCTGGCCTGAATACCGAGAGTCCTGAGAGTCACGAGTGTGTATTCTCGCCTACGCTCGACATTCAATGCGTTCCCTCTGGGCTTAATACCGAGAGTCTAGAGAGTCACGAGTGTGTATTCTCGCCTACCCTCGACATTCGATGCTTTCCCTCTGGGCTGAATACCGAGAGTCCAGAGAGTCAGGACTGTGTATTCTCGCCTACCCTCGACATTCGATGCTTTCCCTCTGGGCTGAATACCGAGAGTCCTGAGAGTCACGAGTAAGTATTCTCGTCTACCAACGACATGCGATGCCTTCCCTCTGGAGTGAATACCGAGAGTCCAGAGCGTCACGAGTGTGTGTTCTTTCCTATCCCTTACGTTCTATCACATCCCTCGTAACTGAATACTGAGCGTTCAGAGAGTCACGAGTGTGTGTTCTGGCCTGTCCCTGACATTCTATCCCATCCCTCAGGACTGAATACCGAGCGTTCAGAGAGTCACGAATGTGTGTTCTAGCCTATCCTCGACATTCGATGTGTTCCCTCTGAGCTGAATACCGAGAGTCCAGAGTCACGAGTGTGTGTTCTGGCCTATCCCTGACATTTTATCCCATCCGTGGGTGCTTAAATATCGAGCGTTCAGAGAGTCACGAATGTGTGTTCTCGCCTACCCTTACATTCGATGCGTTCTCCTGAGCTGAATACCGAGAGTCCAGAGAGTCACTAGTGTGTGTTCTTGCCTATCCCTGACATTCTATCCCATCCCTCAGGACTGAATACTGAGCGTTCAGAGAGTCACGAATATGTGTTCTCGCCTATCCCTGACATTCGATGCCATCCCTCATGACTGAATATTGAGCGGTCAGAGAGTCACGTATGTGTGTTCTTGCCTACCCTCGACATTCGATGTGTTCCCTCTGAGCTGAATACCGAGAGTCCAGAGTCACGAGTGTTTGTTCTGGCCTGTCCCTGGCATTTTATCCCATCCCTGGGTGCTTAAATACCGAGCGTTCAGAGAGTCACGAATGTGTGTTCTCGCCTACCCTTGACATTCGATGCGTTCTCCTGAGCTGAATGCCGAGAGTCCAGAGAGTCACTAGTGTGCGTTCTGGCCTATCCCTGACATTCTATCCCATCCCTCAGGACTGAATACCGAGCGTTCAGAGAGTCACGAATGTGTGTTCTCGCCTATCCCTGACATTCGATGCCATCCCTCATGACTGAATATTGAGCGGTCAGACAGTCACGTATGTGTGTTCTTGCCTACCCTCGACATTCGATGCGTTCCCTCTGAGCTGATTACCAAGAGTCACGAGTGTGTGTTCTGGCCTATCCCTGACATTCTATCCAATTCCTCAGGACGAATACCGAGCGTTCAGAGAGTCACGAATGTGTGTTCTCGCCTACCCTCGACATTCGATGCGTTCCCTTTGAGCTGAATACCGAGAGTCAACAGTGTGTATTCTCGCATACCCTCGACATTTGATGCGTTCCCTTTTGGCTTATTACCGAGGGTCTAGAGAGTCACGAGTGTGTATTCTCGCCTACCCTCGACTTTCGATGCTTTCCCTCTGGGCTGATTACTGAGAGTCCAGAGAGTCACGTGTGTGTATTCTCGCCTACCCTCGACATTCGATGCGTTCCTTCTGGGCTGAATACCGAAAGTCCAGAGAGTCAGGACTGTGTATTCTCGCCTACCCTCGACATTCGATGCTTTCCCTCTGGGCTGAATACCGAGAGTCCTGAGAGTCACGAGTAAGTATTCTCGTCTACCAACGACATGCGATGCCTACCCTCTGGAGTGAATACCGAGAGTCCAGAGCGTCACGAGTGTGTGTTCTTTCCTATCCCTTACATTCTATCACATCCCTCGTAACTGAATACTGAGCGTTCAGAGAGTCACGTATGTGTGTTCTTGCCTACCCTCGACATTCGATGCGTTCCCTCTGAGCTGATTACCGAGAGTCACGAATGTGTATTCTAGCCTACCCTTGTCATTCGATGCGTTCTCCTGAGCTGAATACCGAGAGTCCAGAGAGTCACTAGTGTGTGTTCTGGCATATCCCTGACATTCTATCCCATCCCTCAGGACGAATACCGAGCGTTCAGAGAATCACGAATGTGTGTTCTCGCCTATCCCTGACATTCCATGCCATCCCTCATGACTGAATATTGAGCCGTCAGAGAGTCACGTATGTGTGTTCTTGCCTACCCTCGACATTCGATGCGTTCCCTCTGAGCTGATTACCGAGAGTCACGAGTGTGTGTTCTGGCCTATCCCTGACATTCTATCCCATCCCTCAGGACGAATATCGAGCGTTCAGAGAGTCACGAATGTGTGTTCTCGCCTACCCTCGACATTCGATGTGTTCCCTTTTAGCTGAATACCGAGAGTCACCAGTGTGTATTCTCGCCTATCCTCGACTTTCGATGCTTTTCCTCTGGGCTGATTACTGAGAGTCCAGAGAGTCACGTGTGTGTATTCTCGCTTACCCTCGACATTCGATGCGTTCCTTCTGGGCTGAATACCGAAAGTCCAGAGAGTCAGGACTGTGTATTCTCGCCTACCCTCGACATTCGATGCTTTCCCTCTGGGCTAAATACCGAGAGTCCTGAGAGTCACGAGTAAGTATTCTCGTCTACCAACGACATGCGATGCCTTCCCTCATAACTGAATATTGAGCGTTCAGAGAGACACGAATGTGTGTTCTCGCCTACCCTCGTCATTCGATGCGTTCCCTCTGTGCTGAATACCGAGAGTCCAGAGTCACGAGTGTGTGTTCTGGCCTATCCCTGACATTTTATCCCATCCGTGGGTGCTTAAATATCGAGCGTTCAGAGAGTCACGAATGTGTGTTCTCGCCTACCCTTACATTCGATGCGTTCTCCTGAGCTGAATACCGAGAGTCCAGAGAGTCACTAGTGTGTGTTCTGGCCTATCCCTGACATTCTATCCCATCCCTCAGGACTGAATACTGAGCGTTCAGAGAGTCACGAATATGTGTTCTCGCCTATCCCTGACATTCGATGCCATCCCTCATGACTGAATATTGAGCGGTTAGAGAGTCACGTATGTGTGTTCTTGCCTACCCTCAACATTCGATGTGTTCCCTCTGAGCTGAATACCGAGAGTCCAGAGTCACGAGTGTTTGTTCTGGCCTATCCCTGGCATTTTATCCCATCCCTGGGTGCTTAAATACCGAGCGTTCAGAGAGTCACGAATGTGTGTTCTCGCCTACCCTTGACATTCGATGCGTTCTCCTGAGCTGAATACCGAGAGTCCAGAGAGTCATGAGTGTGTATTCTCGCCTACCCTCGACATTTAATGCGTTCCCTCTGGGCTGAATACCAAGAGTCACGAGTGTGTATTCTCGCATACCCTCGACATTCGATGCGTTCCCTCTGGGCTGAATAACGAGAGTCCAGAGTCACGAGTGTGTGTTCTGGCCTATCCCTGACCTTCTATCCCATCCCCCATAACTGAATATTGAGTGTTCAGAGAGGCACGTATGTGTGTTCTCGCCTACCCTCGACATTCGATGCGTTCCCTCTGGGCCGAATTACGAGAGTCCAGAGAGTCAGAACTGTATTCTCGCCTACCCTCGACATTCGATGCTTTCCCTCTGGGCTGAATACCGAGAGTCCAGAGGGTCACGAGTGTGTATTCTCGCCTACCCTCGACATTCGATGCTTTCCCTCTGGGCTGAATACCGAGGGTCCAGAGAGTCACGAGTGTGTATTCTCGCCTACCCTCGACATTCGATGATTTCCCTCTGGGCTGAATACCGAGAGTCTAGAGAGTCACGAGTGTGTATTTTCGCCTATCCTCGACATTCGATGCTTTCCCTCTGGGCTGAATACCGAGAGTCCAGAGAGTCAGGACTGTGTATTCTCGCCTACCCTCGACATTCGATGCGTTTCCTCTGGCCTGAATACCGAGAGTCCAGAGAGTCACGAGTGTGTATTCTCGCCTACGCTCGACATTCGATGCTTTCCCTCTGGGCTGAATACCGAGAGTCTAGAGAGTCACGAGTGTGTATTCTCGCCTACCCTCGACATTCGATGCTTTCCCTCTGGGCTGAATACCGAGAGTCCAGAGAGTCAGGATTGTGTATTCTCGCCTACCCTCGACATTCGATGCTTTCCCTCTGGGCTGAATACCGAGAGTCCAGAGGGTCACGAGTGTGTATTCTCGCCTACCCTCGACATACGATGCTTTCCCTCTGGGCTGAATACCGAGGGTCCAGAGAGTCACGAGTGTGTATTCTCGCCTACCCTCGACATTCGATGATTTCCCTCTGGGCTGAATACCGAGAGTCTAGAGAGTCACGAGTGTGTATTTTCGCCTATCCTCGACATTCGATGCTTTCCCTCTGGGCTGAATACCGAGAGTCCAGAGAGTCAGGACTGTGTATTCTCGCCTACCCTCGACATTCGATGCGTTTCCTCTGGCCTGAATACCGAGAGTCCAGAGAGTCACGAGTGTGTATTCTCGCCTACGCTCGACATTCAATGCTTTCCCTCTGGGCTGAATACCGAGAGTCTAGAGAGTCACGAGTGTGTATTCTCGCCTATCCTCGACATTCGATGCTTTCCCTCTGGGCTGAATACCGAGAGTCCAGAGAGTCAGGACTGTGTATTCTCGCCTACCCTCGACATTCGATGCGTTCCCTCTGGCCTGAATACCGAGAGTCCAGAGAGTCACGAGTGTGTATTCTCGCCTACGCTCGACATTCAATGCTTTCCCTCTGGGCTGAATACCGAGAGTCTAGAGAGTCACGAGTGTGTATTCTCGCCTACCCTCGACATTCGATGCTTTCCCTCTGGGCTGAATACCGAGAGTCCAGAGAGTCAGGACTGTGTATTCTCGCCTACCCTCGACATTCGATGCTTTCCCTCTGGGCTGAATACCGAGAGTCCTGAGAGTCACGAGTAAGTATTCTCGTCTACCAACGACATGCGATGCCTTCCCTCTGGAGTGAATACCGAGAGTCCAGAGCGTCACGAGTGTGTGTTCTTTCCTATCCCTTACATTCTATCACATCCCTCGTAACTGAATACTGAGCGTTCAGAGAGTCACGAGTGTGTGTTCTTGCCTATCCCTGACATTCTATCCCATCCCTCAGGACTGAATACCGAGCGTTCAGAGAGTCACGAATGTGTGTTCTAGCCTACCCTCGACATTCGATGTGTTCCCTCTGAGCTGAATACCGAGAGTCCAGAGTCACGAGTGTGTGTTCTGGCCTATCCCTGACATTTTATCCCATCCGTGGGTGCTTAAATATCGAGCGTTCAGAGAGTCACGAATGTGTGTTCTCGCCTACCCTTACATTCGATGCGTTCTCCTGAGCTGAATACCGAGAGTCCAGAGAGTCACTAGTGTGTGTTCTGGCCTATCCCTGACATTCTATCCCATCCCTCAGGACTGAATACTGAGCGTTCAGAGAGTCACGAATATGTGTTCTCGCCTATCCCTGACATTCGATGCCATCCCTCATGACTGAATATTGAGCGGTTAGAGAGTCACGTATGTGTGTTCTTGCCTACCCTCAACATTCGATGTGTTCCCTCTGAGCTGAATACCGAGAGTCCAGAGTCACGAGTGTTTGTTCTGGCCTATCCCTGGCATTTTATCCCATCCCTGGGTGCTTAAAAACCGAGCGTTCAGAGAGTCACGAATGTGTGTTCTCGCCTACCCTTGACATTCGATGCGTTCTCCTGAGCTGAATACCGAGAGTCCAGAGAGTCATGAGTGTGTATTCTCGCCTACCCTCGACATTTAATGCGTTCCCTCTATGCTGAATACCAAGAGTCACGAGTGTGTATTCTCGCATACCCTCGACATTCGATGCGTTCCCTCTGGGCTGAATAACGAGAGTCCAGAGTCACGAGTGTGTGTTCTGGCCTATCCCTGACCTTCTATCCCATCCCTCATAACTGAATATTGAGTGTTCAGAGAGGCACGTATGTGTGTTCTCGCCTACCCTCGACATTCGATGCGTTCCCTCTGGGCCGAATTACGAGAGTCCAGAGAGTCAGAACTGTATTCTCGCCTACCCTCGACATTCGATGCTTTCCCTCTGGGCTGAATACCGAGAGTCCAGAGGGTCACGAGTGTGTATTCTCGCCTACCCTCGACATTCGATGCTTTCCCTCTGGGCTGAATACCGAGGGTCCAGAGAGTCACGAGTGTGTATTCTCGCCTACCCTCGACATTCGATGATTTCCCTCTGGGCTGAATACCGAGAGTCTAGAGAGTCACGAGTGTGTATTTTCGCCTATCCTCGACATTCGATGCTTTCCCTCTGGGCTGAATACCGAGAGTCCAGAGAGTCAGAACTGTGTATTCTCGCCTACCCTCGACATTCGATGCGTTTCCTCTGGCCTGAATACCGAGAGTCCAGAGAGTCACGAGTGTGTATTCTCGCCTACGCTCGACATTCAATGCTTTCCCTCTGGGCTGAATACCGAGAGTCTAGAGAGTCACGAGTGTGTATTCTCGCCTACCCTCGACATTCGATGCTTTCCCTCTGGGCTGAATACCGAGAGTCCAGAGAGTCAGGACTGTGTATTCTCGCCTACCCTCGACATTCGATGCTTTCCCTCTGGGCTGAATACCGAGAGTCCAGAGGGTCACGAGTGTGTATTCTCGCCTACCCTCGACATTCGATGCTTTTCCTCTGGGCTGAATACCGAGGGTCCAGAGAGTCACGAGTGTGTATTCTCGCCTACCCTCGACATTCGATGATTTCCCTCTGGGCTGAATACCGAGAGTCTAGAGAGTCACGAGTGTGTATTTTCGCCTATCCTCGACATTCGATGCTTTCCCTCTGGGCTGAATACCGAGAGTCCAGAGAGTCAGGACTGTGTATTCTCGCCTACCCTCGACATTCGATGCGTTCCCTCTGGCCTGAATACCGAGAGTCCAGAGAGTCACGAGTGTGTATTCACGCCTACGCTCGACATTCAATGCTTTCCCTCTGGGCTGAATACCGAGAGTCTAGAGAGTCACGAGTGTGTATTCTCGCCTACCCTCGACATTCGATGCTTTCCCTCTGGGCTGAATACCGAGAGTCCTGAGAGTCACGAGTAAGTATTCTCGTCTACCAACGACATGCGATGCCTTCCCTCTGGAGTGAATACCGAGAGTCCAGAGCGTCACGAGTGTGTGTTCTTTCCTATCCCTTACATTCTATCACATCCCTCGTAACTGAATACTGAGCGTTCAGAGAGTCACGAGTGTGTGTTCTTGCCTATCCCTGACATTCTATCCCATCCCTCAGGACTGAATACCGAGCGTTCAGAGAGTCACGAATGTGTGTTCTAGCCTACCCTCGACATTCGATGTGTTCCCTCTGAGCTGAATACCGAGAGTCCAGAGTCACGAGTGTGTGTTCTGGCCTATCCCTGACATTTTATCCCATCCGTGGGTGCTTAAATATCGAGCGTTCAGAGAGTCACGAATGTGTGTTCTCGCCTACCCTTACATTCGATGCGTTCTCCTGAGCTGAATACCGAGAGTCCAGAGAGTCACTAGTGTGTGTTCTGGCCTATCCCTGACATTCTATCCCATCCCTCAGGACTGAATACTGAGCGTTCAGAGAGTCACGAATATGTGTTCTCGCCTATCCCTGACATTCGATGCGTTCCCTCTGTGCTGAATACCGAGAGTCCAGAGTCACGAGTGTGTGTTCTGGCCTATCCCTGACATTTTATCCCATCCGTGGGTGCTTAAATATCGAGCGTTCAGAGAGTCACGAATGTGTGTTCTCGCCTACCCTTACATTCGATGCGTTCTCCTGAGCTGAATACCGAGAGTCCAGAGAGTCACTAGTGTGTGTTCTGGCCTATCCCTGACATTCTATCCCATCCCTCAGGACTGAATACTGAGCGTTCAGAGAGTCACGAATATGTGTTCTCGCCTATCCCTGACATTCGATGCCATCCCTCATGACTGAATATTGAGCGGTTAGAGAGTCACGTATGTGTGTTCTTGCCTACCCTCAACATTCGATGTGTTCCCTCTGAGCTGAATACCGAGAGTCCAGAGTCACGAGTGTTTGTTCTGGCCTATCCCTGGCATTTTATCCCATCCCTGGGTGCTTAAATACCGAGCGTTCAGAGAGTCACGAATGTGTGTTCTCGCCTACCCTTGACATTCGATGCGTTCTCCTGAGCTGAATACCGAGAGTCCAGAGAGTCATGAGTGTGTATTCTCGCCTACCCTCGACATTTAATGCGTTCCCTCTATGCTGAATACCAAGAGTCACGAGTGTGTATTCTCGCATACCCTCGACATTCGATGCGTTCCCTCTGGGCTGAATAACGAGAGTCCAGAGTCACGAGTGTGTGTTCTGGCCTATCCCTGACCTTCTATCCCATCCCTCATAACTGAATATTGAGTGTTCAGAGAGGCACGTATGTGTGTTCTCGCCTACCCTCGACATTCGATGCGTTCCCTCTGGGCCGAATTACGAGAGTCCAGAGAGTCAGAACTGTATTCTCGCCTACCCTCGACATTCGATGCTTTCCCTCTGGGCTGAATACCGAGAGTCCAGAGGGTCACGAGTGTGTATTCTCGCCTACCCTCGACATTCGATGCTTTCCCTCTGGGCTGAATACCGAGGGTGCAGAGAGTCACGAGTGTGTATTCTCGCCTACGCTCGACATTCAATGCTTTCCCTCTGGGCTGAATACCGAGAGTCTAGAGAGTCACGAGTGTGTATTCTCGCCTACCCTCGACATTCGATGCTTTCCCTCTGGGCTGAATACCGAGAGTCCAGAGAGTCAGGACTGTGTATTCTCGCCTACCCTCGACATTCGATGCTTTCCCTCTGGGCTGAATACCGAGAGTCCAGAGGGTCACGAGTGTGTATTCTCGCCTACCCTCGACATTCGATGCTTTCCCTCTGGGCTGAATACCGAGGGTCCAGAGAGTCACGAGTGTGTATTCTCGCCTACCCTCGACATTCGATGATTTCCCTCTGGGCTGAATACCGAGAGTCTAGAGAGTCACGAGTGTGTATTTTCGCCTATCCTCGACATTCGATGCTTTCCCTCTGGGCTGAATACCGAGAGTCCAGAGAGTCAGGACTGTGTATTCTCGCCTACCCTCGACATTCGATGCGTTCCCTCTGGCCTGAATACCGAGAGTCCAGAGAGTCACGAGTGTGTATTCTCGCCTACGCTCGACATTCAATGCTTTCCCTCTGGGCTGAATACCGAGAGTCTAGAGAGTCACGAGTGTGTATTCTCGCCTACCCTCGACATTCGATGCTTTCCCTCTGGGCTGAATACCGAGAGTCCAGAGAGTCAGGACTGTGTATTCTCGCCTACCCTCGACATTCGATGCTTTCCCTCTGGGCTGAATACCGAGAGTGTTGAGAGTCACGAGTAAGTATTCTCGTCTACCAACGACATGCGATGCCTTCCCTCTGGAGTGAATACCGAGAGTCCAGAGCGTCACGAGTGTGTGTTCTTTCCTATCCCTTACATTCTATCACATCCCTCGTTACTGAATACTGAGCGTTCAGAGAGTCACGAGTGTGTGTTCTTGCCTATCCCTGACATTCTCTCCCATCCCTCAGGACTGAATACCGAGCGTTCAGAGAGTCACGAATGTGTGTTCTCGCCTACCCTTACATTCGATGCGTTCTCCTGAGCTGAATACCGAGAGTCCAGAGAGTCACTAGTGTGTGTTCTGGCCTATCCCTGACATTCTATCCCATCCCTCAGGACTGAATACTGAGCATTCATAGAGTCACGAATATGTGTTCTCGCCTATCCCTGACATTCGATGCCATCCCTCATGACTGAATATTGAGCGGTCAGAGAGTCACGTATGTGTGTTCTTGCCTACCCTCGACATTCGATGTGTTCCCTCTGAGCTGAATACCGAGAGTCCAGAGTCACGAGTGTTTGTTCTGGCCTGTCCCTGGCATTTTATCCCATCCCTGGGTGCTTAAATACCGAGCGTTCAGAGAGTCACGAATGTGTGTTCTCGCCTACCCTTGACATTCGATGCGTTCTCCTGAGCTGAATACCGAGAGTCCAGAGAGTCACTAGTGTGCGTTCTGGCCTATCCCTGACATTCTATCCCATCCCTCAGGACTGAATACCGAGCGTTCAGAGAGTCACGAATGTGTGTTCTCGCCTATCCCTGACATTCGATGCCATCCCTCATGACTGAATATTGAGCGGTCAGACAGTCACGTATGTGTGTTCTTGCCTACCCTCGGCATTCGATGCGTTCCCTCTGAGCTGATTACCGAGAGTCACGAGTGTGTGTTCTGGCCTATCCCTGACATTCTATCCAATCCCTCAGGACGAATACCGAGAGTTCAGAGAGTCACGAATGTGTGTTCTCGCCTACCCTCGACATTCGATGCGTTCCCTTTGAGCTGAATACCGAGAGTCACCAGTGTGTATTCTCGCATACCCTCGACATTTGATGCGTTCCCTTTTGGCTTATTACCGAGGGTCTAGAGAGTCACGAGTGTGTATTCTCGCCTACCCTCGACTTTCGATGCTTTCCCTCTGGGCTGATTACTGAGAGTCCAGAGAGTCACGTGTGTGTATTCTCGCCTACCCTCGACATTCGATGCGTTCCTTCTGGGCTGAATACCGAAAGTCCAGAGAGTCAGGACTGTGTATTCTCGCCTACCCTCGACATTCGATGCTTTCCCTCTGGGTTGAATACCGAGAGTCCTGAGAGTCACGAGTAAGTATTCTCGTCTACCAACGACATGCGATGCCTTCCCTCTGGAGTGAATACCGATTGTCCAGAGCGTCACGAGTGTGTGTTCTTTCCTATCCCTTACATTCTATCACATCCCTCGTAACTGAATACTGAGCGTTCAGAGAGTCACGAGTGTGTGTTCTTGCCTATCCCTGACATTCTATCCCATCCCTCAGGGCTGAATACCGAGCGTTCAGAGAGTCACGAATGTGTGTTCTAGCCTACCCTCGACATTCGATGTGTTCCTTCTGAGCTGAATACCGAGAGTCCAGAGTCACGAGTGTGTGTTCTGGCCTATCCCTGATATTTTATCCCATCCCTGGGTGCTTAAATACCGAGCGTTCAGAGAGTCACGAATGTATGTTCTACCCTCGACATTCGATGTGTTCCCTCTGAGCTGAATACCGAGAGTCCAGTGTCACGAGTGTATGTTCTGGCATATCCCTGACATTTTATCCCATCCGTGGGTGCTTAAATATCGAGCGTTCAGAGAGTCACGAATGTGTGTTCTCGCCTACCCTTACATTCGATGCGTTCTCCTGAGCTGAATACCGAGAGTCCAGAGAGTCACTAGTGTGTGTTCTAGCCTATCCCTGACATTCTATCCCATCCCTCAGGACTGAATACTGAGCGTTCAGAGAGTCACGAATATGTGTTCTCGCCTATCCCTGACGTTCGATGCCATCCCTCATGACTGAATATTGAGCGGTCAGAGAGTCACGTATGTGTGTTCTTGCCTACCCTCGACATTCGATGTGTTCCCTCTGAGCTGAATACCGAGAGTTCAGAGTCACGAGTGTTTGTTCTGGCCTATCCCTGGCATTTTATCCCATCCCTGGGTGCTTAAATACCGAGCGTTCAGAGAGTCACGAATGTGTGTTCTCGCCTACCCTTGACATTCGATGCGTTCTCCTGAGCTGAATACCGAGAGTCCAGAGAGTCACTAGTGTGTGTTCTGGCCTATCCCTGACATTCTATCCCATCCCTCAGGACTGAATACCGAGCGTTCAGAGAGTCACGAATGTGTGTTCTAGCCTACCCTCGACATTCGATGTGTTCCCTCTGAGCTGAATACCGAGAGTCCAGAGTCACGAGTGTGTGTTCTGGCCTACCCTCGACATTCGATGCGTTCCCTCTGAGGTGATTACCGAGAGTCACGAGTGTGTGTTCTGGCCGATCCCTGACATTCTATCCCACCCCTCAGGACGAATACCGAGCGTTCAGAGAATCACGAATGTGTGTTCTCGCCTATCCCTGACATTCGATGCCATCCCTCATGACTGAATATTGAGTGGTCAGAGAGTCACGTATGTGTGTTCTTGCCTACCCTCGACATTCGATGCGTTCCCTCTGAGGTGATTACCGAGAGTCACGAGTGTGTGTTCTGGCCTATCCCTGACATTCTATCCCATCCCTCAGGACGAATACCGAGCGTTCAGAGAATCACGAATGTGTGTTCTCGCCTATCCCTGACATTCGATGCCATCCCTCATGACTGAATATTGAGCGTTCAGAGAGTCACGTATGTGTGTTCTTGCCTACCCTCGACATTCGATGCGTTCCCTCTGAGCTGATTACCGAGAGTCACGAGTGTGTGTTCTGGCCTATCCCTGACATTCTATCCCATCCCTCAGGACGAATATCGAGCGTTCAGAGAGTCACGAATGTGTGTTCTCGCCTACCCTCGACATTCGATGTGTTCCCTTTGAGCTGAATACCGAGAGTCACCAGTGTGTATTCTCGCATACCCTCGACATTTGATGCGTTCCCTCTTGGCTTATTACCGAGGGTCTAGAGAGTCACGAGTGTGTATTCTCGCCTACCCTCGACATTCGATGCTTTCCCTCTGGCCTGATTACCGAGAGTCCAGAGAATCACGTGTGTGTATTCTCGCCTACCCTCGACATTCGATGCGTTCCTTCTGGGCTGAATACCGAAAGTCCAGAGAGTCAAGATTGTGTATTCTTGCCTACCCTCGACATTCGATGCGTTCCCACTGAGCTGAATACCGAGGTCCAGAGAGTCACGAGTGTGTGTTCTCGCCTATCCCTGACATTCGATGCCATCCCTCATAACTGAATATTGAGCGTTCAGAGAGTCACGAGTGTGTGTTCTCGCCTATCCCTGACATTCGATGCCATCCCTCATAACTGAATATTGAGCGTTCAGAGAGACACGAATGTGTGTTCTCGCCTACCCTCGTCATTCGATGCGTTCCCTCTGTGCTGAATACCGAGAATCCAGAGAGTCACGCGTGTGTTTTCTTTTCTATGCCCGACATTCTATCCCATCCCTCAGGACTGAATACCGAGCATTCAGAGAGTAAGGCGTGTGTTTTCGCCTATCCCTGACTTTCGATGCCATTCCTCAGGACTGAATAATGAGCGTTCAGAGATTCACGAATGTGGGTTCTCGCCTACCTTCGACATTCGGTGCATTTTCTCTGGGCTGAATACCGAGAGTCTAGAGAGTCACGAGTGTGTGTTCTCGCCTATCCCTGACATTCTATGCCATCCCTCAGGACTGAATACCGAACGTTCAGAGAGTCACGAATGTGTGTTCTCGCCTCTCCCTGACATTTGATGCCATCCCTCATAACTGAATACCGAGCGTTCAGAGAGTAAGGCGTGTGTTTTCACCTATCCCTTACATTCGATGCCATCCCTCAGGACAATACCGAACGTTCAGAGAGTCACGAATGTGTGTTCTCGCCTATCCCTGACATTCGATGCCATCCCTCAGGACTGAATACCTATCGTTCAGAGAGTTAAGCGTGTGTTCTCGTCCTTTCTTGGCACTTGGTCTGGACTGAATACTTAAAGTCCAGAGACTCACGAGTGTGACTCGTAGTAGCGGTAAAACAATACCTTATTTCCTCGCTAGATTGGGTCTGCTTATCCTTTCTGGTGTATTTTCACAATATGGTAGGTTGGTGTGTGCTTGGGCGGTACCCTATCGCGTCATCGGTAATATACAGTATTTGTTTTATTTGTGTACACAGACTTGTAACATTTTATCTGTTTAGGGATTTAGATATTCTTTATAAAATATATAGTATAGCATCGATATTGTTTTAGGAAAATATCCAAAAAACTACTCTACTGTGAACATTTTTTAAAAAATCAAACAAAGAACAATGAAAATGAAAACAAAGAATAGAAGTTTATTCCTCAAAATGATATTACACCATTATAAACGACTGTCTAGAAAACTCCCAAAATCGGCCTCTGCCCCGAAATAACAACTTACTGAATGAAATAACGTGATAAATCCATCATTCATGGACCTACCAGAATGTTTACCGAACTGTGAGAAGGTTTCCAGAACGTTTGTTTATTAGACGTTTCGACTAACACTCGTTTTAAGACAAGAGTTTTCTTGATCACTTAGGATTATTTTAGATGACCTCATTGAGAATATTTAAAACAAATTCAACAACTGATTGGTAACATTGTTGACAAACAATCAGATTATTATTGTGATGTTATGAGACAAAATGTGCATTAAAAAATGTCTGAGTTGGGCAGAACAAATCTTGGTCTTGCACTATGACTGTCATAAAACACCTGCAAGATTTAGCTTCTCATGTCTTTTCCACGTTATCGTTAAAGAAATTTTAAGAAAATCATCAGCTGGTACTGTGAAAATCATGCAACGAAATTTGCAGGAACTGTTGACAGGATTATGGAAAACTTCTTTTTGACACATTCTGGACATGGAAAAATGTTGGATCATTTATATTAATTAAAAAGGAAACCATTTTGAAGGAAATGGTTGAATACTAGGTCGCCCAGCCCGTTCATGCTCTGAAACATTCAAGGTTGGGCTACTATATTCTCTTTACTAATGATCAATGTACGAGTCACCGATCTTCAATGCTCCGTCTTCCGCTAAGGTTGCTCCATATGTGTAGTATTGTTTCTCCTTAAGGGCGTTAGGCATTGAGTATAGGATCTATTATAAGTACCTTTTACCCATCGCTCCTTTGACCGCTATAATAGTACTTAATACAATAATACCTCTCGCTATGTCGTACATTCCCAATGTGTCATACTCCATGCCCTTATCATGTTCTTTGAACTCAACAGCAGCGTCAGTTGTCTCCGACAGATCTCCATCGGTTTTGTCTTATACGTCCCAGCATAGTTCTCTATCCACGCGTTGGCACCGATGTTTTCAACGATCTCTTTCAGAGCTTTTACTACAGGTTTCAAGCTGTCGCCCAAGTGTCTCTTTCGCCGATATCCAACCTCAACGCCTGGTTCTTTTTCCTGATCGCCCAGCATTTAATTTGTATTTACCATCTTACTTTGTTTCCCCACAATGGTCGGAGAAACTAAAATAGACGAATGCTTTTATTTCATCCGGCCAGTTTAATACACCAAATCCATTGAAAGCCGGTGTTTCGTATTTTATCGAGAAGTATATTGGAATTTTTCTGCAAACAAGTTTAAACGTGCATGTCCATGTCAATGCTGACGCGATCATTGTTTACATTATCGGGTTTGTATCGTCATGTTTAAGCAACAATTACATTTGCATTACATATATTATAGTAGTTGCTTAGGGATTTCGCTATTCGTTTGTCCAATGTAAACAGAATCTGTTATTAACGTCGGTTACTTCGAAAATCACCTTTTAAACCCTTTTATTTGGGATGGTTTAACGAGTTTGAAAGTATCTACACTCAAACCGTTACATATTTATTAAGCCTAATCCGCTTGGTCGAGTGTTACAAGCAAAACATAATTCCTCTGTGAAGGTTCAACATCATAGGTGAGGCTTCAACCCCGCGACTAATCATGCAAGTTGTAGCATAAGCTATGATTGTGGCTTTGAGGAAACCGTAATAATACCATACTGACCTTATGTATGAAGTCCTATATAACTGCAACGTCTTGCATTATTTAGTTATTTAGTAAATGACGCTTATGTCATTTGTCTTAATATTGGTGCCCTGCGTAATCTCTAGTTTCAAGTCGGGAGATGTATGTACAATCTATATATGCCCAGAGGCAGTAGCAGTGCTGCAGTTTGATGGATACCCTGCTACAATGTAACTACGATCCGGTCAAATTCTAATAGGTCTCAACCTAACCTCAATTAAAGACTAGTCTAGATAGTAAATACGCAGTCGGGCCAGCATAAATTTCTTTTCCTGGTAACAACCGCAATGCGACAAGTGTGACGGCCATGAAGGGATGATATAACGTAAAGGATGAGAAGGACAAATTCTAATAGGTCTCAACCTAACCTCAATTAAAGACTAGTCTAGATAGTAAATACGCAGTTGGGCCAGCATAAATTTCTTATCCTGCTAACAACCGCAATGCGACAAGTGTGACGGCCATGAAGGGATGATATAACATAAGGGATGAGAAGGACAAATTCTAATAGGTCTCAACCTAACCTCAACTAAAGACTAGTCTAGATAGTAAATACGCAGTCGGGCCAGCATACATTTCTTATCCTGGTAACAACCGCAATGCGACAAGTGTGACGGCCATGAAGGGATGATATAACGTAAGGGATGAGAAGGACAAATTCTAATAGGTCTCAACCTAACCTCAACTAAAGACTAGTCTAGATAGTAAATACGCAGTCGGGCCGGCATAAATGTCTTATCCTGGTAACAACCGCAATGCGACAAGTGTGACGGCCATGAAGGGATGATATAACATAAGGGATGAGAAGGACAAATTCTAATAGGTCTCAACCTAACCTCAACTAAAGACTAGTCGAGACAGTAAATACGCAGTCGGGCCAGCATAAATTTCTTATCGTGGTAACAACCGCAATGCGACAAGTGTGACGGCCATGAAGGGATGATATAACGTAAGGGATGAGAAGGACAAATTCTAATAGGTCTCAACCTAACCTCAACTGAAGACTTGTCTAGATAGTAAATACGCAGTCGGGCCAGCATAAATTTCTTATCCTGGTAACAACCGCAATGCGACAAGTGTGACGGCCATGAAGGGATGATATAACATAAGGGATGAGAAGGACAAATTTGCGTCCCTTTCTCTATTTTCATATGAATGTAATGACGCAGGCTCGTTTTGAATAAAAATTTTAAAATATAGTCCCGTATATTTGCAAATTATTATTTTGTTTACAAATCCCTGTGAATTTAAACCATTATTACTTTGTCATTTGATGTCTGTGGTTATTTTATCAATTATCATCGATAACTATTTTGTTATACATAGTTGTCCAGTAGTACTTCACTAGTTACTATTTGACTTTTGCAATAGACTGATTATTGTCGATAACAATTTGTTATATAAACTACTGTTGTCTAGTAGTATTTGACTTCTACGATAGGCAGATTGGCCGTCGATAACTACTTAGTTATACATAGTTGTCCAATAGTATTTGATTTATCACTATTTGACTTTTGCGATAGGGAGATTATCATTGACACCCATTTGTTATATACAGTTTGGCCAGTAGTAACTACTTACTATTTAACTGCTTAATATTTGACTTCCGCGATAGGCAGATTATTATCGATACCAATTTTGTTATATATAGTTATACAGTAGTATTTGACTAGTAACTATTTGGCAGATTATCATTGACAAGTATATATTTAATATACAGTTGTCCAGTAGTATTTGACTAGTAACTATTTGGCAGATTATCATTGACAAGTATATATTTAATATACAGTTGTCCAGTAGTATTTGACTAGTAACTATTTGGCAGATTATCATTGACAAGTATATATTTTATATACAGTTGTCCAGTAGTATTTGACTAGTAACTATTTGGCAGATTATCATTGACAAGTATATATTTAATATACAGTTGTCCAGTAGTATTTGACTAGCTACTATTTGGCAGATTATCATTGACAAGTATATATTTAATATACAGTTGTCCAGTAGTATTTGACTAGCTACTATTTGGCAGATTATCATTGACAAGTATATATTTAATATACAGTTGTCCAGTAGTATTTGACTAGCTACTATTTGGCAGATTATCATTGACAAGTATATATTTAATATACAGTTGTCCAGTAGTATTTGACTAGTTACTATTTGGCAGATTATCATTGACAAGTATATATTTTATATACAGTTGTCCAGTAGTATTTGACTAGTTACTATTTGGCAGATTATCATTGACAAGTATATATTTTATATACAGTTGTCCAGTAGTATTTGACTTCTGCGATAGCCAGATTATTATCGATACCAATTTTGTTATATATAGTTATACAGTAGTATTTGACTAGTAACTATTTGGCAGATTATCATTGACAAGTATATATTTTATATACAGTTGTCCAGTAGTATTTGACTTCTGCGATAGCCAGATTATTATCGATACCAATTTTGTTATATATAGTTATACAGTAGTATTTGACTAGTAACTATTTGGCAGATTATCATTGACAAGTATATATTTTATATACAGTTGTCCAGTAGTATTTGACTTCTGCGATAGCCAGATTATTATCGATACCAATTTTGTTATATATAGTTATACAGTAGTATTTGACTTCCGCGATAGGCAGATTATTATCGATACCAATTTTGTTATATATAGTTATACAGTAGTATTTGACTAGTAACTATTTGGCAGATTATCATTGACAAGTATATATTTTATATACAGTTGTCCAGTAGTATTTGACTTCTGCGATAGCCAGATTATTATCGATACCAATTTTGTTATATATAGTTATACAGTAGTATTTGACTAGTAACTATTTGGCAGATTATCATTGACAAGTATATATTTTATATACAGTTGTCCAGTAGTATTTGACTTCTGCGATAGCCAGATTATTATCGATACCAATTTTGTTATATATAGTTATACAGTAGTATTTGACTTCCGCGATAGGCAGATTATTATCGATACCAATTTTGTTATATATAGTTATACAGTAGTATTTGACTAGTAACTATTTGGCAGATTATCATTGACAAGTATATATTTAATATACAGTTGTCCAGTAGTATTTGACTAGCTACTATTTGGCAGATTATCATTGACAAGTATATATTTAATATACAGTTGTCCAGTAGTATTTGACTAGCTACTATTTGGCAGATTATCATTGACAAGTATATATTTAATATACAGTTGTCCAGTAGTATTTGACTAGTTACTATTTGGCAGATTATCATTGACAAGTATATATTTTATATACAGTTGTCCAGTGGTATTTGACTAGCTACTATTTGGCAGATTATCATTGACAAGTATATATTTAATATACAGTTGTCCAGTAGTATTTGACTAGTAACTATTTGGCAGATTATCATTGACAAGTATATATTTAATATACAGTTGTCCAGTAGTATTTGACTAGTAACTATTTGGCAGATTATCATTGACAAGTATATATTTTAAATACAGTTGTCCAGTAGTATTTGACTAGCTACTATTTGGCAGATTATCATTGACAAGTATATATTTTATATACAGTTGTCCAGTAGTATTTGACTAGTTACTATTTGGCAGATTATCATTGACAAGTATATATTTAATATACAGTTGTCCAGTAGTATTTGACTAGCTACTATTTGGCAGATTATCATTGACAAGTATATATTTAATATACAGTTGTCCAGTAGTATTTGACTAGCTACTATTTGGCAGATTATCATTGACAAGTATATATTTAATATACAGTTGTCCAGTAGTATTTGACTAGCTACTATTTGGCAGATTATCATTGACAAGTATATATTTAATATACAGTTGTCCAGTAGTATTTGACTAGTTACTATTTGGCAGATTATCATTGACAAGTATATATTTTATATACAGTTGTCCAGTAGTATTTGACTAGTTACTATTTGGCAGATTATCATTGACAAGTATATATTTTATATACAGTTGTCCAGTAGTATTTGACTTCTGCGATAGCCAGATTATTATCGATACCAATTTTGTTATATATAGTTATACAGTAGTATTTGACTTCCGCGATAGGCAGATTATTATCGATACCAATTTTGTTATATATAGTTATACAGTAGTATTTGACTAGTAACTATTTGGCAGATTATCATTGACAAGTACATATTTAATATACAGTTGTCCAGTAGTATTTGACTAGCTACTATTTGGCAGATTATCATTGACAAGTATATATTTAATATACAGTTGTCCAGTAGTATTTGACTAGCTACTATTTGGCAGATTATCATTGACAAGTATATATTTAATATACAGTTGTCCAGTAGTATTTGACTAGTTACTATTTGGCAGATTATCATTGACAAGTATATATTTTATATACAGTTGTACAGTAGTATTTGACTAGCTACTATTTGGCAGATTATCATTGACAAGTATATATTTAATATACAGTTGTCCAGTAGTATTTGACTAGCTACTATTTGGCAGATTATCATTGACAAGTATATATTTTAAATACAGTTGTCCAGTAGTATTTGACTAGCTACTATTTGGCAGATTATCATTGACAAGTATATATTTTATATACAGTTGTCCAGTAGTATTTGACTAGTTACTATTTGGCAGATTATCATTGACAAGTATATATTTAATATACAGTTGTCCAGTAGTATTTGACTAGTAACTATTTGGCAGATTATCATTGACAAGTATATATTTAATATACAGTTGTCCAGTAGTATTTGAGTAGCTACTATTTGGCAGATTATCATTGACAAGTATATATTTAATATACAGTTGTCCAGTAGTATTTGACTAGCTACTATTTGGCAGATTATCATTGACAAGTATATATTTAATATACAGTTGTCCAGTAGTATTTGACTAGTTACTATTTGGCAGATTATCATTGACAAGTATATATTTTATATACAGTTGTCCAGTAGTATTTGACTAGCTACTATTTGGCAGATTATCATTGACAAGTATATATTTAATATACAGTTGTCCAGTAGTATTTGACTTCTGCGATAGCCAGATTATTATCGATAACTATTGTGTTATATACAGCTGTCCAGTAGTATTTGACTTCTGCGATAGCCAGAATATTATCGATAACTATTGTGTTATATACAGCTGTCCAGTAGTATTTGACTTCTGCGATAGCCAGATTATTATCGATAACTATTGTGTTATATACAGCTGTCCAGTAGTATTTGACTTCTGCGATAGCCAGAATATTATCGATAACTATTGTGTTATATACAGCTGTCCAGTAGTATTTGATTTCTGCGATAGCCAGATATCGATAACTATTGTGTTACATACAGTTGTCCAGTAGTATTGCATTTCACGCTATGCAGAATAATTCCATATAATTGCGACACTCACATAACAAAATTGTAATCGACCAAGTAAAAACATAACGCCACCCTCTTTTTCTGCCCGCAACTGAAACAACCAATTTGTGTTGCCTAGCGGGCTAAAGCCAACAATGTTCGCTGCGTGTCAACAACGCCGTTAAATGCAATCGATTTCTAAAGTTTACTTTTAGTTACGCCTGTTTGTATTACATCAAGGCTATTGTCGATATAGTGTCTCGTCATGCATATCATGGAATAGCGCAATTAACGTAATTAGTTCAAATGGTGCTTCTAGACAAAGAGTATTATTTGTTAATGCAGAAACGAAACTGCATTATTAATAAATTTCTTCTATTTCACACTCCCATTATATATATCTTGTACAAATATTCAGTCGTTAATAAATTATTATTTTTTCATCCAAAGAAGTTCAAATATTTTTTTTAACCTGTAGTGGACGACAAATGACGTTAATAGAGTTTTTCAAATATTTATTTAATAATTAAATTTTACAAACTTGATGTCCCGGTTGGATTCTAACTGAGTAGCTACAAGTTTGAAATTCAGCTCTTTGGTAATGAGCAAACTTTCCCATAGCTAGAAATTTACTACCTAAAGATGTAAACTAATTATAAGAGAAAGGTTCTTTGCAATAATGAAGCATTACAAGAGCTGAATAGAAGAGAAATTATAGACGGGCAACAGCTTTATAAAATAGAAACGAATAAATAGTAACAAACAAAAATAATACTCCAATACTCTATAGGTTATAGAGAGGAATCTGGAATATTGAAAGAAAAATTCACTTTCTATTAATACTGTAATATTCTACTGAATAATGTATATAATAATGTACTTAACATTGTACATCGGACATTTATTATTGTAATTCTGACACATGTATATACATATTATTATTAATTGTAATTATTTAATAAATAGTAACTACAATAAAATTTTCCCTTTTCGGCCTTATTTAGGAATTGTTTTTAAAACATATTTTTATATTATTTGTTCATTCCTCCTTAGCACTTGCATGATTTGTTAAGCTGTGCAGTTCTAGAGGAACTTTTAAGAAGGTGTTTACATAGGCGATATGTATACATTACATATCGTTAATGTAATAGTGTGATTTTGAAACAATCACAGCTTTGAGGGAGTTTAACAGTAGAGTTGTATGCAAATCTCCATTGTTTGGCAGACACAACGTATACTCTATACCTACCCCCACATTTTCCTTGCACATTTGGTTATTTTGCAGATCTCTTTGCATATGTTTACATAATATCAAATTCCCAAGGGCTATATATTTAAAATAATTACATAAATATAGGTAGGCTTCATTATACGGTATTATTAAAACTACGTTTTGTCACTAGCCTTTACTGTTTCAATCATTTAAGTAGCTCTAATTTTGCAAACATTACTTTGTTAAATTTTATTATTAAAAAAAAAACTGTTTGAGAAGTAACTATATTTTAATTTACTAACCTGATCGCTCCGTGGTGATCTTCATCAGTGTCTTCTGCTTGGAGTTGTTAGGTTAAATGGTGACGGTTTCAAAGGCAGGTTTTTGATAGTGTCAAAGAGTACGTGTGATTTGTATTGGGTTTGTTCGTTTAATATGTTTGTGCTTTGCGTTTTTGTGTGTCTGTAAATTTTATATTGTTCTAAGGTGTTGAGATTTGGTCCTTTTTTGTTGATGATCAAGATTTCTAGATTATGGTAAATGTCTGTGTATTTGAGTCCTGTTTCTTTACAGTACCATACATAAACAGAACATCAAATAAAATAGCCTACAAATTTCAAAAAAAAAAACAGGATACATAATAGCATACAAAACTAATAACAATTTACAATAAAAAATACAATACGACACCAACAACAAAGATAAACTACAAGCAGCAGGCGTATACAAATTAAACTGTAATAAATTCTACATTGGGCAAAAAGGTCGCAGCTTCAAACAAAGAGTGGAGGAACACCAACAGAATGCGAACTCAGCATTTTACAATCACATAAAGAACAATACAAATCACACGTACTCTATGATACTATCGAAAATCTGCCTTTAAAACCGTCACCGCTTAACATAACTCCAAGCAGAAGATACTGATGAAGATCGTCGCGGTGCCATCGAAAACGTTCTGTCTCAGTAAGTTCTTACAAATTTACAAAATTTAAAGTTTGGATAGTCTTAAACTAATGTTAAAGTCATTAATTAAGATTCACCGAACGTAATGGACTACAACATTCAAGGCTAGGTAAGTATTTCTAAGAAACATTATAATCCCTACAAAACCTTTGAAACTAAGATTTGTCTACAGATTTATTTTTTTGTAACTGTGCAACAATTATTATAGAGAGTATAAATTAATTATAGCCTATATTAATAATTTAAACTTACTCAAATATATAATTCTATAATGGCAATAGCCATTACAAATTTAGTTATAAATCGATAAATAATATATAATACATATATTACTCACTCCTATTCCCAGATAACCTTAAAATCATTCAAACAAGTAATTTCGACATTCTGCAATGTAAGAGATTTTGTATTACACATCATCATACTAATATTCTGAGCTTTGTTTATTGCAGTCTTTCGGGATAGGGTATATTTTACGCAAGAAACCATCACGTTGGTACATATTTATAAAAATTAAATATTCGGATCTAATCATTTGAAATTATTCTCCGTATTGAAGATAATATATTAAATTTGTTATGTCGAATTTAAAGATAAGACTGCAAATAATTGATATAGCTGATCCATTTTACTCCTGATGCTTAAATCTTAGCATGTTCAGTCGGGCATCGATTACACGAACACGGAAAATATGCAAAAAAAATATTGGTGTATGGCACAGACAGGGCGTGGTGCCTGGAACATTTCCTAAGCTATGTGCTAACAATTATATCTTTTCATTATTTTGCCATAGCAGTACACATTCATAAATATTGTAATACGTGTTTTGTATATGTAAATTTTAAAGTTAAAAAAATTAAGTACTATAGGCCTTCATATTATTATTAATATATTAACTGCATTTAAAATACAGTAGTAAAGTACTGGGAAATACAGTTCAATAGTACGCTCTAAATGTTTTCTAAAACGTAAACCATAGCTTTATATTTTTTACCCGGCGCGCGTTGCTGCGTCTGAAATATAATTTTATGATGGAAAATGGAAAATTATTAAAAAAATTTTTCAATACTGATGTCCCATCACGTGATCAAGCAACATATAATTGATCGTGAGAATAGCAAGAATGTTCCAAATTTAATCCAGCAAAGGTCAATGATTGTCCTTGTGCCTTGTTTATGGTTATTGGGAATGCAAGTCGCAAAGGAAATTGTAGTCGTTTGAAATCAATAGGTAGATCTGATGAAATCATCGGTATTCATGGAATTAAGACCATCTCTAATTTGAACTTGCCACCTCTGATTTCTGCCTCGATCAGGCTGGGAGTTAGTATTTTTGTTGTAAGTCTGGTAGCGTTGCACAGCTTTGATGGATTCAAATTTCGTTTATTTATTCAAATTTAGTATATTTTTAATTTTAGTATAAAAATAAATACTAGATTTTAGTATAAACTCAAATTTATATATATATATATATATATATAATTTCTTGTATATATATATATATTAATATCTTTAATATACTTTTTTTAACGTAATAGTATCAGTACTTTTATTTTTGAACATAAGAACATTGTGTTTTTTTATGGTGTGATTAAATATCCGACTTTTGGTCGTGGAATTACCCTAATGCTATAGAAAAACAGTACCTGTAAAAAGATAAGTAGACTTATTACATGATGGGAGATAACAATAGCAACTGGCATGGTACTTTTCGTCTTGCTCTATATTTAAAAGCTGTTTAGGTTTTAACAATAAGCTTACTTTAATGAAAAAAAGGAAAGCAGATTTCTGAATAAATAGTCCATGTTAGTTGAACCTGTCCAATTGCAACATTGGAGACACTTTATTCTGTAGCCGAAGGTATTTTGAAGACTGGTGATTAGCTGGTGAAGTTAGGCATGCATGATAGGGGCTGTTCTTATAAATCCGTCACGAGAGTCAACTCCTTAACGTTTGCTGAGGCTTCCGTGACGAGTTTTACAGTCGTAAACAGACTGCGCGAGAACTAAAAGTCGTTTGAAACTAATGTTCAAGTCATGGATTGAGTCACTGTCGATGTGCGATTTGATCTCGTCGTCACCGATTTCTGTCAACAGCGGAGGAGAAGATAACTCACAGTCCATCCAGTTTATCATTACTGAGTATTCTTGCGCATTGAGGTTGATTTTTGGTGGCGTGAATGTTCTTACTGTTTTTCTTTTTGCATCTATCTACCTCCCGAGTTCTCTTATGTATTCCTTGCTATCCTGAGTTATGGTTAACAGTAAGTTTTCTGGGTGACTAAAAAACCATTCCATTCGACCACAGGGTCGACAACATCAAGCAAAGGCTTTGGGCAAATAACTAGTAGACAAATTTGTGGCCGTCTGTAAAGTATTTACTTGGCTTGATAGTAAACCTTATTGGCATGCATGATTTCAATATAAACAAAACTAGCTCTTGAAGTTCAAGAGAGGGGTTTTCTTCACCCATGTATAATCTGAGAGTTCTACTTACTTTTGTCAATCACTTGGAATGTGATGAGTGTTCATGATTCCGAACAGCCAAACCTTCTTTATAAGTTCCTCATTTTATTGCCTTTGAATTATCACGGTGGTATTCCTGATCTTTGCTAAGCGAGTTTCTGTTTATCTGTGGGTTCTGACAATCAATTTTCTGAAAGCTAACCACCGGCAGTTTTTGGCAGCAAACTAACTTTTCACCTATTGGACCTCTAGAAGTACTAGGTCCCGTTGTCTTGCCATGCAGCTTTCCTTACATACAGCTTAACTCGGCGAGCCAGACCAGTTTTCCAACCTGTATTGGCATTAGTATTATCACATTTAAGACAGTTAGATTTTCAAGAGAAATACCTTGCTCAGAAAGGTGAGAACTTGAAGACTTGACAATATCTTCAGAGCTTCCAGAATTTGGAGTAACATGGCCGACGTAGAGAGACTAGATTTCCAACCTGTATTGGCATTAGTATTATCACATCTAAGACAGTTAGAGTTTCAAGAGAAATACCTCGCTCAGAAAGGTGAGAACTTAAAGACTTGACAATATCTTCAGAGCTTCCAGAATTTGGAGTAACATGGCCGACGTAGAGAGACTAGATTTCCAACCTGTATTGGCATTAGTATTATCACATCTAAGACAGTTAGAGTTTCAAGAGAAATACCTTGCTCAGAAAGGTGAGAACTTGAAGACTTGACAATATCTTCAGAGCTTCCAGAATTTGGAGTAACATGGCCGACGTAGAGAGACTAGATTTCCAACCTGTATTGGCATTAGTATTATCACATCTAAGACAGTTAGAGTTTCAAGAGAAATACCTTGCTCAGAAAGGTGAGAACTTAAAGACTTGACAATATCTTCAGAGCTTCCAGAATTTGGAGTAACGTGGCCGACGTAGAGAGACCAGGGCTCTTGAATCAGCGAGTAAATACTCTTCCTTAATAATTCTACGAAACCATTAGTTGCTCTACCACCAACCTGTCGTCCTCTCTTTCTTCTAAATAAAGATCTAACATTGAAAGTGCGTGTAGCCTTAAGATATTGCTTTACCCGTCATATTTTGTTCCTATTTATAACATGGGTGGAACTGAATCAGTACCAGGGCCAAAATCGTGCAAAACACTTGCAATCGCCGCAGTGGCGTTCACAAACACCTTACGATAGCTAAATATTGCAGTACGTTTTAATTACAGGTTTTTTCTACCGCATTATCAGTTCGTGTGAAAAAATGATACGGATGTTACATTTAAATACTAATTCTTTATAAAATATCAACAATGCGTAATAAATGTGAACTTTTCAATATTTTGGAAACTTTTGTGTGGCTTATGCGAGACCAGAAGATAACTGATCTAAACCAAATTAAAACACAATGTTTAAAACTCTATTTTAAGACGATACAAAGTATTAGATTGCTAAAACATCTATTTCAAAATTTTTTTAAAATAAAGCAAAAATATAGTTTCTTTTCATATTTTGTCAAACTTTAGAGCCTATGCGCGATCGTAAGATGTCAACCTATTTTGATAATTATTTTTTCATTTGTTTTATCTATATAATTCGCAACTTTTTCCAGCATATATATATATATATATATATATATATATATATATATATATATATATATATATATATATATATATATAGAAGAGAGAGAGAGAGAGAGAGACCCGCTAAAGGTGGAGGTTTAAAGGTAGGTCAGTTTATTGTTAAACGTTATTCTGACAGGAGACAAACGCGCATTAATTAATAAATATTAAAACAGAGTGTATTAAAGACATTAACAAATCTTTGTAAGCGGTGATACGCCGTTGTTCAGTTTTCCTAAGATCAATGTTTGCTTAGGAGCGGGAAGTGTTTGCTTTCGTTAAACTTAGTAGCAGAATCTTACGAGCTTTGGAAGAAAGCCAATTTATATAGCTCAAGTTTTGTTTGAGGCAGTAAGATTGTATCAGCGTTGATTTTATTTGTTTTTTCTTGAGAAATCAGAGAAACTTGAATTTTTTTATCCTTTTTGTGCTTTAGTACAAACTAGTTTATTGCACACGAAAACAGTTTTTTCTACATAGACAGATGTGAGCAGTTATGTTAACGAACTGTTTCATTCTAAGCATTTTGAGATAAAAACTAAATTTCTACCCTTTTCGGCCACGGTATGTTAATGTATGATATTTGTTGTGGTTATACTGGTCTCGGGTTTAAATTGTTGCTAAGTATTTACCTTTAAAAATATTTTAGTGCTCATGGAAACATTAGTATTAATCATTTATATGATATTGTCACCTAAAAGCGCTTCCACGAAAACGTTAGTATTAATCATTTATATGATATTGTGACCTAAAAGCGCTTCCACGGAAACGTTAGTATTAATCATTTATATGATATTGTGACCTAAAAGCGCTTCCACGGAAACGTTAGTATTAATCATTTATATGACATTGTGACCTATAAGCGCTTCCACGGAAACGTTAGTATTAATCATTTATATGATATTGTGGCCTAAAAGCGCTTCCACGGAAACGTTAGTATTAATCATTTATATGATATTGTGACCTAAAAGCGCTTCCACGGAAACGTTAGTATTAATCATTTATATGATATTGTGACCTAAAACCGCTTCCACGGAAACGTTAGTATTAATCATTTATATGATATTGTGACCTAAAAGCGCTTCCACGGAAACGTTAGTATTAATCATTTATATGATATTGTGACCTAAAAGCGCTTCCACGGAAACGTTAGTATTAATCATTTATATGACATTGTCACCTAAAAGCGCTTCCACGGAAACGTTAGTATTAATCATTTATATCATATTGTCACCTAAAAGAGCTTCTTGTTATAACTGTTCACTCGTGAGCTGGCGCTTGATCGATGGATAGAAAACAAAAAGCTAACCTTATTCAAAAACATTGGTTTTTGTAGTGCGTGTTGCATCAAAGGCCATCGCAAAAAATTGCAGGCGTTGGGGTCGTTTAGAAAACTGATATAAGTAAATTTGCTAAAAACTTTATGTAAATGATCTGGTTAATATGACAACTTATATAAAATAATATTTATATTGCACTTTCGGCCTTGTCAAACGTACATTTTTGCAATACAAATACTATACCTGATATTATAATGTCTGTGGAACGCTCTTTTGCTTCCTCTACCCTTCCCCTGCCTATGTTCGCCCTTCAAAATCAAACGCTAGCCTACATGGGACCAGCTATACAAATAAGCAAAATGGTTGTTAAACAAATTAAAAGAAATTTGCTGTTTTCAAAAAGTTATTCCGTTTTCTGTTATTCCAAAACGATGTTATTCAATTTAATTCCTTCTATTAGTTCACACAAATTTTTATAACTTGTTCAAATTTTCAATCGTTATAAACAGTAAGGCGGTATGTTATAGGTTATTTATTATTAAGTTTTAAAGTTTTGTAGTATTATAATCTATTATTTATTATACAGAATTAACCAATTACCATTGTTATTTTAATATTTAATAGTTTAAACATTTTTTCTTAATTTTGAAATTATAAAAATATTTAACTGTTTCAGGTAAAGGGTTCAGCTGTCTTTGAGTAAAAATCTGAAATTGTAAGTTTGCTTCTCTATTTTAGCTTTTGGGTATTGTAAACATTAACTAACAAATACTATATTAAGTATTAAAACACATTACTAACACACACTTTGGTTTTGTATTTCCTGTACCTCGTTTCTTACTTTTACAGCAGAGCGGACATAACCTGAGCCCTAAACTTCCTACGTTTAATGGTCCATTGGTCGTTTGGTGGAATGGAGATATTACATAGTAGGGATTGTATTCGAATTCAATTAAACGCCCCTCTACTGCCTTAATAGTATGTTCGAATCTTTCAACAATCATTGTTACATAATATCTATCAATGTAATGATATTATATATGGGTGGGTCTGATAGATTGGCTCGACCCTAGTCTACATCTAAACTGGTTCTTTTGTTTTGTATATGGCTACAAACACTACCTGTTTTAGTTTATCTTGTTTGTGGAACGTGGTTAGTGTTAACAAAACCAAAATATGTAATCCTCATTATGTATATTGCAAATAATATAAACAAATTGTTATACCCGAAGAAAATAATTACGTTTTATGTTCAACAAAAGTCCGTCTTAATTGGACTTTATTTCGTTCCTAATCAAGTCTGGGCATAGGACTGTGAACCAGTCACCCTTCGTTTGATGAGGGTAACCAGGTAGTCTACCGATTTGTGGACTGAGTGCGTCAACCCTCTCCCTCACTCTCTGAGTAAGAGGGGAGTAGAATAAAGAGACGGAAGAGTCCTGCTACTCGACCGCGTAAACCTAGAGTGTAAGAGGTTCTTGGAAAACCAACCCACACTTCTAACTCATTCACCAGGTCGGGCTTTGATATAGCTCAAATTTTATAAGCGGGCACTTGGCTGTTAGGTAGAAATTGAGTATTCGTCTTCTAGAAAACATCAGGTTCGGTCGCCATTCCTCATTGAGACCATAAATCGCTGCCTACCCTTCTCAACCCATAGACAATCTATTAGCACGCTTTCGTGAACGTCCTATTTAGATTTGTTGTTTTTTCTATTGTACATTAAAATCTATTAATAAGTAACAAAATAATGAGTCATCTCTATGAGTCAGCTGAAGTTCAAGGGTCGATGTTTTTGAAAATTACCTACGAGCTCCTCCACTCTCTCCTCGTCCTCGTCCTCTCGCCAAGGCCGGCAGCCCTTAAGTACCAGCTAATGAAATTCTTCTTATACTACTTTGCCTTATATACTACGCAATGTAACAGTAGGGAAAGCTTATTATTCCATATTGGAAAAGTGTGAGACTAATTTGATAATTATTTATAATACTAGACAGGTAGCAATATTTTTTAACCTAGCCTAACCTAACTCACAATCCCCCCCCCCATCCACTCCAATCCTCATAAAAGGGGTACTGTCCGGCGTCCGCTTCTTGACACAGGGTCACAAACCGCCACTGGATTATAGGCAGTTTCCCATTAAATCTTATTTGAGAGGAAAATTAGTGGGTAGGTTTGAAGTTTAATTTTTCTACGAAAGTCTAATTTTCAGTTAAATTTGATTTATTGGTGTCCATTGACGTAGGTATAATCGATCCCTCACTGCTTCTATCGTACGAGTTATTCTTAACAAGGATTTTAAATAAACAAACCTTTTGTGCTTTTGTGTGCATATTTGGTATATTCAAGTTTCATTATCTGGTAGTGGGTATTAGTAACTTGTGTATTTTGCCGTTATGCCATGCTCAGTCTCTGGTGAAGTTGTATTACATTACATTTGCTCTTTATACAACATATTACAAAATATTACATATTACATTTGCTCTTTATTACAAAATATGCTCTTTATACTATTTTCATTGGGGTGTACTACTCATATGTAACCTAACTTTAATTATCTGATCGAAGCCAAGTTTAATTATTACTTTTTCCTTGAGACGGTGTTATATATATATATATATATATATATATATATATATATATACAATTGCAAAAATGAATGCTATAAAGAACACGGGAAATGTAAAATATTCCCTTAGTGAAAATTATTTATTTAGTCTTAATGGTTGTTCGCGAGTGGAATGTAGTGCTTTTAATATAGATTGTTACTTTCTGGGTTATCTTAGTGTAGTGAGTGGTATCGATCATTGGTGTTATACTCAGGTGTTGTGTAGGCGTTTATCTCGATCGATTCCAATATTGAATTTTGTTAACGTTATCAATCATGTATACAAAATATACTGTGAAGTAGTAATGAACACGGAAAAAGTAAAATAATTGTAGCTCTAAAAATGAAAAATGTTGTAAAATTACAAAATTAACCTCATTTTCTTTATTGGCTTAGGTAGGAATTGGCGAGTTTTTGTTAATCTTGTTTAGCAGAGCACCAAGTTTCTACTGAATTACCATTTAGCTACAAAGTATCCAGTTAGAGTAATTTAAAATAAATAGGGCCTACAGTAGTTTCCTGGCATGAAGTAATATATTTGGCCTCCATCTTAGTGTACTTTTAGAACACATACGAAGGTGACCATACTTACTTCACGATCAGCCGGTTAGCTCGCATTTTTTAAACTTTACTTTGCGTTTTAGTAAACCGCACACTTTCTTGCTTTATTACAACATAGTGCTATATTTCACATTTTGATTATAATACAATAAATAATAATATATTTATAAAGTTTCGTGTGTGTTACTTCATACAGTTAAATGTATTTTTAATATATTTTTTTTAAATTAATGTTGCGTCACACCCAACTTTTATACTTTTCCCGTGGTTTTTGATGGTTTTCATCCGCCAGATATAATGTTGTTTTCCAATATTGCTAACGTACGAGATTGTTATGCATGCATTGTGTTTGGTTTTTGTTACATAATTACAATAAGTTAGTAAATAAATATCATTTTTTTCTGACGTTATTCGTAATTGGTAATTTAAGTTTTGAATATTTGTTTGAAAGTTAAGGCTAAATGTAATCTAAAACACTAGGCCGTATTCTCAATCTAAACTTTGAACTAGTCAAACAGAGTTGCTGATGAGCTTTGCATGTAGTAAACTAATCTAGAGAACAAAACGTTATTTCACTCAACGCTTGTTTCTTTAAGCTGATTGAGTTTTTAAACCTAAGCGGTGGTTGTAAAATATAATATGGTAAAATGATTAAAGCCAAGGTATTCTTATGACCTAAAAGGTAGAGCTTGAACAATCGCTGGTGTGCTATCTAACATTATCAGGCACACTCACAACCGCAATAATTAAACATCTGTTGGTAGTACGTCAGTTTCAGATGATGGGTCCATTCCAAGGGAAACCAGAGAGGTTTTTATCCAAATAAAACCCTTCTTAACTATACATATAATAGAATCTTACCTTCAGGCTCAATTAAATAATTATGATAATGTTGTATAGTACAGCATCGTTTATGTACATTGTTGCGTCCTAGTGAATAGAAACAGTCGAATCATGGGAATTTATTGGAGGGAGTGTACCATAAATACTCTACACCTAACTTTACTACCAATGTTACTATGGGAACATTGTAATGATATGGAAGTGTGAATGGCAAGTATTGTCACGAAAGTAAGAACAGCCTTTTTTTTAAGCTTTGGAATTAAATGGTTACTGGAAGGGATTGAGCATTTTTTGTCAATGTTTTCGAGTCAATTATTGTGGACTCGGGCTGAAAACGTAGATTTGTAGGACAGGTGTATTATTGTCAGACGAAATATAAACCTCGGAGTTGTAATCGAGGGTAGTTTTTTTTTCATGGAGAGGATGCAAAATAAATATGGCATACATTTAACCCTCAAGCCTTGGAACGTTCATGTAGAAAGCCGTACATTGTGGTTTTAGCTTGAGGTTATGTCGTTAAATCGTTTCTTGTATTTATTTCCTTGTGTCTGCTCTGCTTTATATTGCTTTCCCCACTTTCATCAAGTTTCGTTATTTTTAGATTCTCATTAGCTCCGTAAACGTGTGGACTTCAGTAAGGTGTACATTGGACGAGTCCACGTAGAGGGGACTGATGTGAACAATAAATAGCAACGAGTGTTGCGGAGAGACTTTTTAAACACTCTGAAGTGATAACTTGACACAGTGTTTAAATGGTGATTTTTGGTCTAAGAATAACACAGTGTAAAAAGGTTTTAGTTTCCTTTAGTAGACCTATGCAAATGAAATGATTTTTGAATAGTTGTTGTAGACACGTCCCTAAATGGTGGAAAATTCTTGCAAACATGGTTTGCAATTTTACAAAAACTTATCCAATCAATGATTGTTATCTACTCTCAAAATATTTGGTTTATTTTAGTTTGAACTATCTGCAAATTTTCGCTTACGGAAACTATTGTGTAATAACCCAAAAATTTGATCCATAATATTATTATTATTTTAATTTTTTTAAGGTTTGAACAATCAAAAACATAAATATTATTTTCTACATTGTTTGTTAAATTTTTCTAGTTTATATTGACTTATTCACTTGAATATATGTGTATATATATATATATATATATATATATATATATATATAAATTATGAGAGTTAGGTGAAATTCATGGAATAGTTACACACATTTACGTGTGGGAATTGTAGTGAGGTTTGCGTGCACGTATTCAATCTTGTATGTAGTCCGTGTAGATGTGAATTGTAAATTATAATGTTATTTCGTACTTCCAAGAATTTGATTTTGCAAAATCTTTTATTTATTTTTTTTCCTCTTAATATTACTTGTAAAAGAAGTACTAAAGAAACTAAAATTTATTCTAGTGAAATTTAGTCATAAAAAAGTAAAATTAACTATACACTCAATAAAGAACGTTTCAAAATACACAATTATGCACCATTGCAGAATGAATTCACGGAAACACTGCGAAAGTGAAAATTGTTCTAGAAAACTAGTTTAAAAAATGAAAGTTATCGTGATTATTCGCTGCGTTACCAGAAAACGTTCAGTTATAGGTAAATGAGTAACTATTATTTTGAAAAGTGAAAATAACCCTTCTGAATTTGTGCAAGTCTGTACTTCAAAGTGTAGCATACCAAACTAAGACTGTCCGAGCTGACGTATTCATTACTTTTAATGCTCTAATAATACTTTACATGCTCTAATAGACGAACTTATTAAATGAATAGAACAGGCATATATATATATATATATATATATATATATATGTGTGTGTGTGTGTGTGAGGGTGTGTGTGTGCGCGCGCGCGTATGTGCTGATACGTATTCTTTCACGGATGGAAAAATATGATGAATATTTATTATCTGTAGTACATCCGTTCATTCAACTATTCCTTGGACTTGCTCTTCAACTGTTGCTGGGTTCACTTCATCAATGCTAGATGAGATTCTAGCGAAACGTCGGGACTGCGATTTTATGCACTGCAGAATGAACGGATGTACTCCAGATAATAACTATTCATCATATATATACATAAACATGGGCCTTTTTTTCGGGGTAGTACAAATGTGGGAGCTTGAATAAATTATTAATTATCAGAGTCGGTTCCTATTGAAGCGAACGTTCTTCTCTTCTTCTCCTAGTAAATGATTAATCACTCTTAATCCCTTTGCACTGGGGGAAATTCCTGAATAGATTCATTAGATTAAGAAAGGTTCAAGTCTTTCGGCTTATAAGGAATGATATTCTTCAAAATGATTTTTTTAATTACAAAACACATTTTAAAAAAATGAAAAGCAAAACAGGATGTCTGGCGACCCAACACTGTCTTTGTTTTTCGTGGTATCAGGGTGTATCCTATCTGTAGACCAATTGGTTGATGTAAACAAGCCATAGGACTTAAGAATAACCACAATCGGAGATGGATAGATAGTTTTATTGTAACCTAATAAGTAGTAGACATAGCAAACCAATAAGAGAATGATTGTTTTATTGATAATTTTATAGAGCATGCAATGTATGATTGTTACGAGCACATTATCGGCATTTCGCCTTCAGTTAATATTATATTTTCCTTTATATACATTCAAGTTTAATAGGGACAGCAATGATTTAGAGCATAACGTGGATTGTGTTTAAGTAGTAGACATAGCAAACCAATAAGAGAATGATTGTTTTATTGATAATTTTATAGAGCATGCAATGTATGATTGTTACGAGTACATTATTGGCATTTCGCCTTCAGTTAATATTATATTTTCCTTTATATACATTCAAGTTTAATAGGGACAGCAATGATTTAGAGCATAACGTGGATTGTGCATTAAGTAGTAGACATAGCAAACCAATAAGAGAATGATTGTTTTATTGATAATTTTATAGAGCATGCAATGTATGATTGTTACGAGCACATTATCGGCATTTCGCCTTCAGTTAATATTATATTTTCCTTTATATACATTCAAGTTTAATAGGGACAGCAATGATTTAGAGCATAACGTGGATTGTGCATTAAGTAGTAGACATAGCAAACCAATAAGAGAATGATTGTTTTATTGATAATTTTATAGAGCTTGCAATGTATGATTGTTACGAGCACATTATTGGCATTTCGCCTTCAGTTAATATTATATTTTCCTTTATATACATTCAAGTTTAATAGGGACAGCAATGATTTAGAGCACAACGTGGATTGTGTTTAAGTAGTAGACATAGCAAACCAATAAGAGAATGATTGTTTTATTGATAATTTTATAGAGCATGCAATGTATGATTGTTACGAGCACATTATCGGCATTTCGCCTTCAGTTAATATTATATTTTCCTTTATATACATTCAAGTTTAATAGGGACAGCAATGATTTAGAGCATAACGTGGATTGTGTTTAAGTAGTAGACTTAGCAAACCAATAAGAGAATGATTGTTTTATTGATAATTTTATAGAGCATGCAATGTATGATTGTTACGAGCACATTATTGGCATTTCGCCTTCAGTTAATATTATATTTTCCTTTATATACATTCAAGTTTAATAGGGACAGCAATGATTTAGAGCATAACGTGGATTGTGCATTAAGTAGTAGACATAGCAAACCAATAAGAGAATGATTGTTTTATTGATAATTTTATAGAGCATGCAATGTATGATTGTTACGAGCACATTATCGGCATTTCGCCTTCAGTTAATATTATATTTTCCTTTATATACATTCAAGTTTAATAGGGACAGCAATGATTTAGAGCATAACGTGGATTGTGCATTAAGTAGTAGACATAGCAAACCAATAAGAGAATGATTGTTTTATTGATAATTTTATAGAGCTTGCAATGTATGATTGTTACGAGCACATTATTGGCATTTCGCCTTCAGTTAATATTATATTTTCCTTTATATACATTCAAGTTTAATAGGGACAGCAATGATTTAGAGCATAACGTGGATTGTGTTTAAGTAGTAGACATAGCAAACCAATAAGAGAATGACTGTTTTATTGATAATTTTATAGAGCATGCAATGTATGATTGTTACGAGCACATTATCGGCATTTCGCCTTCAGTTAATATTATATTTTCCTTTATATACATTCAAGTTTAATAGGGACAGCAATGATTTAGAGCATAACGTGGATTGTGTTTAAGTAGTAGACTTAGCAAACCAATAAGAGAATGATTGTTTTATTGATAATTTTATAGAGCATGCAATGTATGATTGTTACGAGCACATTATTGGCATTTCGCCTTCAGTTAATATTATATTTTCCTTTATATACATTCAAGTTTAATAGGGACAGCAATGATTTAGAGCATAACATGGATTGTGCATTAAGTAGTAGACATAGCAAACCAATAAGAGAATGATTGTTTTATTGATAATTTTATAGAGCATGCAATGTATGATTGTTACGAGCACATTATCGGCATTTCGCCTTCAGTTAATATTATATTTTCCTTTATATACATTCAAGTTTAATAGGGACAGCAATGATTTAGAGCATAACGTGGATTGTGTTTAAGTAGTAGACATAGCAAACCAATAAGAGAATGATTGTTTTATTGATAATTTTATAGAGCTTGCAATGTATGATTGTTACGAGCACATTATTGGCATTTCGCCTTCAGTTAATATTATATTTTCCTTTATATACATTCAAGTTTAATAGGGACAGCAATGATATAGAGCATAACGTGGATTGTGTTTAAGTAGTAGACATAGCAAACCAATAAGAGAATGATTGTTTTATTGATAATTTTATAGAGCATGCAATGTATGATTGTTACGAGCACATTATTGGCATTTCGCCTTCAGTTAATATTATATTTTCCTTTATATACATTCAAGTTTAATAGGGACAGCAATGATTTAGAGCATAACGTGGATTGTGTTTAAGTAGTAGACATAGCAAACCAATAAGAGAATGATTGTTTTATTGATAATTTTATAGAGCATGCAATGTATGATTGTTACGAGCACATTATTGGCATTTCGCCTTCAGTTAATATTATATTTTCCTTTATATACATTCAAGTTTAATAGGGACAGCAATGATTTAGAGCATAACGTGGATTGTGCATTAAGTAGTAGACATAGCAAACCAATAAGAGAATGATTGTTTTATTGATAATTTTATAGAGCATGCAATGTATGATTGTTACGAGCACATTATTGGCATTTCGCCTTCAGTTAATATTATATTTTCCTTTATATACATTCAAGTTTAATAGGGACAGCAATGATTTAGAGCATAACGTGGATTGTGTTTAAGTAGTAGACATAGCAAACCAATAAGAGAATGATTGTTTTATTGATAATTTTATAGAGCATGCAATGTATGATTGTTACGAGCACATTATTGGCATTTCGCCTTCAGTTAATATTATATTTTCCTTTATATACATTCAAGTTTAATAGGGACAGCAATGATTTAGAGCATAACGTGGATTGTGTTTAAGTAGTAGACATAGCAAACCAATAAGAGAATGATTGTTTTATTGATAATTTTATAGAGCATGCAATGTATGATTGTTACGAGCACATTATTGGCATTTCGCCTTCAGTTAATATTATATTTTCCTTTATATACATTCAAGTTTAATAGGGACAGCAATGATTTAGAGCATAACGTGGATTGTGTTTAAGTAGTAGACATAGCAAACCAATAAGAGAATGATTGTTTTATTGATAATTTTATAGAGCATGCAATGTATGATTGTTACGAGCACATTATTGGCATTTCGCCTTCAGTTAATATTATATTTTCCTTTATATACATTCAAGTTTAATAGGGACAGCAATGATTTAGAGCATAATGGACTGTCCATTTCATCTTTCTGACCCCGGTTAAAATATTGTTTGCTTGTTTTTGTTGAAATAATTTAAAATTATGCTGCCAATATCGATCAGAGGTCCTTGGTAAGTATACGCATAAAGCTTAATATAACCAAAATAAGAGGATGAATCGACGCTCCTTTCTATCTTACAACTTCACTGCGATATTGCCCTACAGACTAGATGCCCTAAACCTAACACAAGTAATATAAACAATAAACGTTTCAAGGCAACTCCTACTTAGGTCTAAATTTAAAAAAATGGATTTTAGTTACATTTTATTAAATTATTACAATTAATATTAATAAAGCATCATAACCCAAGAGTTAAAACAGCTGTCCTCCCACATAAACTATAACATAAAATAAGCCCTTTTATGGAACTACATGTTAGTACTTATTTCTACCCAATTGGGGCGAAATAATTGTACTGCATACTTTGTCTCTTTTGGGAAGTGTTTTTCTCTCTTATAACTAAAATTAGTTCATTATTAAATTTAATGAATGACTTAATATTGGGAAAAAACTCTATTAATATTAAGTGTCATCCACTACAAGTTTTAAAAAAATGTATTTGAACTTTTGTGATTGAATAAAAAGTATTTTATTAACAATTATAAATTTGAACACTATATATATATATATATATATATATATATATATATATATATATATATATATATATATATATATCTTAGGGAGAGTGTGAACTAATAAAAGAAATCTAATGAGAAACAAAATTTCTTAGAGATATAAGCTAGGTCTGAAGAATAAAAACATATACACAAGACGTAACTCCTCCATTGTAAGGGATTATATTGAGTTTTAAGTATGCGATTAGAAAATTTAATTAGACACACACACACACACACAGACAGGTACACATACACACACTTAATGGGCTTAAGTGATATAATTGAAATTTTAAATCAACAGTATAAAATTTAATTTTAAAGGAATATAAAGGTTTAGGTTTTAATATATATGGTTTATGAAAGTAACTAGTAATTTTGATTGCGAAGTAAACCCATATTCAAAGGTGGGAATTTTCATTTGTGTGAGACAAAGCCACAGAAGAAAGAATGTCAACACCAATGTAGAGTATAGTGCGGACCACGTAACCGTGGACTTGGCCTTGAAAGATCGCAGTAGGCTAGAGAGGTAGAGGGTCAGTATAAAAACTTTTCTAAAAACATGTCAAGGACTGTCAAAACACTCATGGTAAATATAAAACTACTAGTCTCATCAGTTTCTGTATAAATGCGTTGATGATCATAGCACACTTTTGGGAGCGTCGTTCAAGTCTCAAAGTGTATGGATGTGTTACACTCCGCCTGTGTTTTTATAAAAGTACAAGATACTTAAAATTCTGTACTAAATCATTTTATGGTGGTGGCCAAGACGTAGCTTTGTGATTTCTCATAATCTCCCCCTAAAAGGGGGGAAATATCATCTGTTGAGTGGCGAGCTTCAATTTCGAGTAAAGTAGAACCGATGAAACTTTAGAGTATGGAAGTGAATATTATAAGAAATGAAGAGTAAATAAGTTGTATAAAGCTTTAAATTGTAAGAAATAAGTAGGCGGCAATAAAGTGAAAGTGAAATTTTGGCAGGGAAACAACTTCAAAATTAGCAGTAGAGTTTTATAAAATTTTAGACTCGAAATATCTAATATTAAGAAATTATCGAAGTTTAGACCTCTAAAGGTATACATTAAAAAAAAAAAAACAAATGGAATTGGTAAAGAAATACTTACTTCTTACTTCTTATTACTAGCTTCCAAGGTTGGCCTCGATGGCTCGATGTCTCCTATACACACACTCTGCCAATGGCCAGAAACAACTTTCTTTCAAGATTCTGTCCAGGGTACATTCCCGTCCTAGATGTTTTATCAAGGGACTCCTTGTTGCTGCTGTTACAGGACACTTCAAAAGTATGTGCTCTAATGTTTTCTCTTCTTGCTTGCACACTCCACAGATAGAGTCGTTAGTAATATGAAACCTTTTCAAATATGTATTGGTGACAATGTGTCCCATACGAGCTCGTGCCGCAAAAGATGCCACTGAACGTGATAATGACTTGAAGATCTTTGGATCATTAGGTTGTTTTTGTAATGAATAATATTCGCGCCCAGTATTTCATTCTCTCCATTTCTTTCTCCAACAGATGTGAGATTCTTTATCAACTGCCTCTTTGCAATTAGTTAAGTTTAAGCCTACGTTTAAGCCCCCCTCGTGGACACTCACCTTGACGCGGTGAGGGGGCTTAAACTTGGAATTCCATTAGCTTAAGCAAACCCAAGTGAACTAAGAGGTGTCCACAGAAGCTGCATAAGACCACTGCAGCCCCCTAATACATACACAAATATGGCAGAATGAATCAGAGAGTAAAACATTCCGGAGTATTAGTCCCCCAATCGGATCTCCGGGTGGGGACTGCTTTCTGTTATAATAAGCAAAGAAATTGTTAAAGAAATAATATGTGAGCAAATCCGAAGTAACAAGACAAAGGGCTTCGCATCACCGGGCTACAAACCACGGGGTCTAGGACGTTTCACCGCGAGAACCTTACTTATTAATTGAAGAGACGACTACTTATGTAATCCTCACACATACATGAAGGTTTGATAGTTATAATTAATACATGTACGGATTGATATTGAATTTTCACTTCTAATAATTTTCTATGTCAAAAGAAAAATACGGGAAAAAACTTTCCTTCACACTTTTTCCGAGGCTTAGGACTGGCAGCAATTTGCTATCTTGTTAAATTTTTTTTTGTTTTTTAAATATTTTGTTTTTTAATTTTTTTTTGGTTTTTTTTATTTTTTTGTTTTATCGTTTTTTTGTTTTTTAATATTTATTTTGTTTTTTAATATATCTTTCATTCCATATTTTTGATAATAATATCTTGTTTCATGTCATCTCAAAATTGTGACCTAATCCACGAGGAAACTCGACCATATTTCTATTGTTGTATGTTTCAACAATCCGTCGAATTCTCTCATCTGCATCCCTATACTTTTTTAATTTTTGCGGTGGATTTCTTCCTGCGATAAGATGTTCGTGGTAGAGATCTCTTCCATGTTGCACTTTTCGCAGACTTTCGATAAATTTCCAAATAGTGGGGCTTGTCATCCCAAGTTCTACTTGTAATCGTCTATGAGCCGCTTCAGCGTGATTATTAGTCCTGTCTTCACCTTGAAGTGTTGTCTCGTAAACGTTCCACATTCTATGGGGAAAAGTGGGTTGGCGACGTCCATCACCAGAAACAAACAATTACCCCTAGTTATTGATAAACCAGTTGTATAAACCTAATATCTTCCCATAAATTATTAATGGTATCTTTTCAAAATTTTCTACTCGTTTAGTCCTTAGTCCATTATTCATCATTATCTGGATAAATTCTGGGAAATTTCATTCCGCAACAAACAATTTATCAAAAGAAAATAGTTACCCGATAATGAACCTTAATCACCCGCTGTTGGTCATTTAACGTTATTCAAGTACTTGGAATTTTGTTGTAAATAGTAATAGAATAATGAGATTCCACAGTCGAAAGTAACCACCGGATTAGTACTTGATAATTAAATTCGGAGAATTAATTTACTCAAAGGTTAATGTTTTTATGAAATGTGTGACAAACATCTTATATACAAAACAGAAATAAGAATCAGGTAATACTGCTAAGCTAAACTATAACTAAGCGTGGAAAATTATAAGTATTTTGAGTTGAACATTTTTTTTTTAACTTCTTACGGTACGCCATTTTTGAGGAAGAAACATTTAGCAAAAAATTGGCTCGCGGCGAACCGTTCGCGGCGAAACGCCCCATTCCCAAACCACGTATGCGCCTAAAGATGGGTGACCATGGAAGAATGTCGGGGGTATAGTCTACTACCAATACACAGTAATACCACCTTATAAGTACGTTACGAAACCAGTACAAAAAAAAACAAATAGCGGGCCTGTCAACCCTAAGATTGGGAAAATGTGATTTGTCTAACCAAATATGAGTGGTGAAGTTCATTTTATATAACCCGTGAAGTAATAACCAAATCCTGATGTGTATGAATTGGATAGTCTCTTTTTTTATAAGAAATAAAGTTTTTTTAACACCTGGAAATATTTGATTTTCAGATATTGACAATCACAAAGTCAATTAATAATTAATTGACTGTTAATATTGTAAATGTAGCTTCGGTTATATTAAGTGTATAACTTTTGTAGTGTTTTTGTGAAAAAAAATTACTGTTTATGAAAAATTATACTGTTTTTATAACATTATTCGAAAATATAATGTACTTATGTATATGATAGGCCGTTGAGATATAACTGTAAATTAGAAAGATGTATTTCTATTTTTATAACCATGACAGAGTAGATAAATAACAAATAATAATATCATCTTCTACAGTAATGGTTTCATTACAACTAATCATTTCGCTAAATCCTCCCACCCCCTGATACAAATCTCATCATGACCCTGTCAACAGCTTTTATCGAAATTATTGATTGGCCTAAAGACTTATCGTACAACTGTGATATTTTACAAACAACTGGGGTTAAACCTTTTGTTATCTTTTCTGTTTCTGCTGTACAGTGGGAAATACTTTGGTTGAAACCTGCTCAACATTGACCTGTTCTCAGCACGAAATTAGGCTAATGTAAGAGACGTGATCACTTACTTTGCTACAACGGATTTAATAAAAGGATATTATTTTCCTTGTATTACACACCTCGCGTCACATCAGTCGCCGGTAAATACAAATTATTCTTTGTGTTGGTTGTTGGAATACAAAGTAGGTCGTAGACAAATTTCGGGTCGTGGTTCGAGAGGGCTGTCATGTACAGTAGTTTTAATTTGGCCGTCTGCGGTATAAGTAGGCTCGGCGAGTTACGTGATAATTATCAAGCTGCGTTGTTCTTGTTAATTTTGTTTGAAACGAAAATCTTCAAATACGTTTTCGATATCTAGTTTAATAGCTATTAGACCATATATACACTAGCAATCGATTGGTATTAGACGTCTTAAACACAAGCAATCGATGGCTATTAGATGAATTAGACATTGTCAATTGATAGCAAGACTACTAACTACATTGGGTTTAGTGTTCGCCATGTAGACTCCCTCCAAACAAACACTTAACTCCTAGCAAGTAGAGCTTTCTGCGACAGATGCATATCATGTGGATTCCACACTACTAACCACATATGATACAGTGTGCCCAATGTAGACTCCCTCCAAACAAACTCACCTAACTCCTAGCAAGTGGAGCTTTCTGCGACAGATGCATATCATGTGGATTCCACACTACTAACCACATATGATACAGTGTGCCCAATGTAGACTCCCTCCAAACAAACTCACCTAACTCCTAGCAAGTGGAGCTTTCTGCGACAGATGCATATCATGTGGATTCCACACTACTAACCACATATGATACAGTGTGCCCAATGTAGACTCCCTCCAAACAAACTCACCTAACTCCTAGCAAGTAAAGCTTTCTGCGACAGATGCATATCATGTGGATTCCACACTACTAACCACATATGATACAGTGTGCCCAATGTAGACTCCCTCCAACCAAACTCACCTAACTCCTAGCAAGTGGAGCTTTCTGCGACAGATGCATATCATGTGGATTCCACACTACTAACCACATATGATACAGTGTGCCCAATGTAGACTCCCTCCAAACAAACTCACTTAACTCCTAGCAAGTAGAGCTTTCTGCGACAGATGCATATCATCTGGATTTCATACTACTAACCACATATGATACAGTGTGCCCAATGTAGACTCCCTCCAAACAAACTCACCTAACTCCTAGCAAGTGGAGCTTTCTGCGACAGATGCATATCATCTGGATTCCATACTACTAACCACATAGGATACAGTGTGCCCAATGTAGACTCCCTCCAAACAAACTCACCTAACTCCTAGCAAGTAGAGCTTTCTGCGACAGATGCATGTCATCTGGATTTCATACTACTAACCACATATGATACAGTGTGCCCAATGTAGACTCCCTCCAAACAAACTCACCTAACTCCTAGCAAGTAGAGCTTTCTGCGACAGATGCATATCATCTGGATTCCATACTACTAACCACATAGGATACAGTGTGCCCAATGTAGACTCCCTCCAAACAAACACTTAACTCCTAGCAAGTAGAGCTTTCTGCGACAGATGCATATCATGTAGATTCCACACTACTAACCACATATGATACAGTGTGCCCAATGTAGACTCCCTCCAAACAAACTCACCTAACTCCTAGCAAGTGGAGCTTTCTGCGACAGATGCATATCATGTGGATTCCACACTACTAACCACATATGATACAGTGTGCCCAATGTAGACTCCCTCCAAACAAACTCACTTAACTCCTAGCAAGTAGAGCTTTCTGCGACAGATGCATATCATGTGGATTCTATACTACTAACCACATATGATACAGTGTGCCCAATGTAGACTCCCTCCAAACAAACTCACCTAACTCCTAGCAAGTGGAGCTTTCTGCGACAGATGCATATCATGTGGATTCCACACTACTAACCACATATGATACAGTGTGCCCAATGTAGACTCCCTCCAAACAAACTCACTTAACTCCTAGCAAGTAGAGCTTTCTGCGACAGATGCATATCATCTGGATTTCATACTACTAACCACATATGATACAGTGTACCCAATGTAGACTCCCTCCAAACAAACTCACCTAACTCCTAGCAAGTGGAGCTTTCTGCGACAGATGCATATCATCTGGATTCCATACTACTAACCACATAGGATACAGTGTGCCCAATGTAGACTCCCTCCAAACAAACTCACCTAACTCCTAGCAAGTAGAGCTTTCTGCGACAGATGCATGCATATCATCTGGATTTCATACTACTAACCACATATGATACAGTGTGCCCAATGTAGACTCCCTCCAAACAAACTCACTTAACTCCTAGCAAGTAGAGCTTTCTGCGACAGATGCATATCATGTGGATTCCACACTACTAACCACATATGATACAGTGTGCCCAATGTAGACTCCCTCCAAACAAACTCACCTAACTCCTAGCAAGTAGAGCTTTCTGCGACAGATGCATGCATATCATCTGGATTTCATACTACTAACCACATATGATACAGTGTGCCCAATGTAGACTCCCTCCAAACAAACTCACCTAACTCCTAGCAAGTGGAGCTTTCTGCGACAGATGCATATCATCTGGATTCCATACTACTAACCACATAGGATACAGTGTGCCCAATGTAGACTACCTCCAAACAAACTCACCTAACTCCTAGCAAGTAGAGCTTTCTGCGACAGATGCATGCATATCATCTGGATTTCATACTACTAACCACATATGATACAGTGTGCCCAATGTAGACTCCCTCCAAACAAACTCACCTAACTCCTAGCAAGTAGAGCTTTCTGCGACAGATGCATATCATCTGGATTCCATACTACTAACCACATAGGATACAGTGTGCCCAATGTAGACTCCCTCCAAACAAACACTTAACTCCTAGCAAGTAGAGCTTTCTGCGACAGATGCATATCATGTGGATTCCACACTACTAACCACATATGATACAGTGTGCCCAATGTAGACTCCCTCCAAACAAACTCACCTAACTCCTAGCAAGTGGAGCTTTCTGCGACAGATGCATATCATGTGGATTCCACACTACTAACCACATATGATACAGTGTGCCCAATGTAGACTCCCTCCAAACAAACTCACTTAACTCCTAGCAAGTAGAGCTTTCTGCGACAGATGCATATCATGTGGATTCCATACTACTAACCACATATGATACAGTGTGCCCAATGTAGACTCCCTCCAAACAAACTCACCTAACTCCTAGCAAGTGGAGCTTTCTGCGACAGATGCATATCATGTGGATTCCACACTACTAACCACATATGATACAGTGTGCCCAATGTAGACTCCCTCCAAACAAACTCACTTAACTCCTAGCAAGTAGAGCTTTCTGCGACAGATGCATATCATCTGGATTTCATACTACTAACCACATATGATACAGTGTGCCCAATGTAGACTCCCTCCAAACAAACTCACCTAACTCCTAGCAAGTGGAGCTTTCTGCGACAGATGCATATCATCTGGATTCCATACTACTAACCACATAGGATACAGTGTGCCCAATGTAGACTCCCTCCAAACAAACTCACCTAACTCCTAGCAAGTGGAGCTTTCTGCGACAGATGCATATCATGTGGATTTCATACTACTAACCACATATGATACAGTGTGCCCAATGTAGACTCCCTCCAAACAAACACTTAACTCCTAGCAAGTAGAGCTTTCTGCGACAGATGCATATCATCTGGATTTCATACTACTAACCACATATGATACAGTGTGCCCAATGTAGACTCCCTCCAAACAAACTCACCTAACTCCTAGCAAGTAGAGCTTTCTGCGACAGATGCATATCATCTGGATTCCATACTACTAACCACATAGGATACAGTGTGCCCAATGTAGACTCCCTCCAAACAAACTCACCTAACTCCTAGCAAGTAGAGCTTTCTGCGACACATGCATATCATCTGGATTCCATACTACTAACCACATATGATACAGTGTGCCCAATGTAGACTCCCTCCAAACAAACACTTAACTCCTAGCAAGTAGAGCTTTCTGCGACAGATGCATATCATCTGGATTTCATACTACTAACCACATATGATACAGTGTGCCCAATGTAGACTCCCTCCAAACAAACTCACCTAACTCCTAGCAAGTAGAGCTTTCTGCGACAGATGCATATCATCTGGATTCCATACTACTAACCACATAGGATACAGTGTGCCCAATGTAGACTCCCTCCAAACAAACTCACCTAACTCCTAGCAATAGAGCTTTCTGCGACAGATGCATATCATCTGGATTTCATACTACTAACCACATAGGATACAGTGTGCCCAATGTAGACTCCCTCCAAACAAACTCACCTAACTCCTAGCAAGTAGAGCTTATTGCGACAGATGCATATCATCTGGATTTCATACTACTAACCACATATGATACAGTGTGCCCAATGTAGACTCCCTCCAAACAAACACTTAACTCCTAGCAAGTAGAGCTTTCTGCGACAGATGCATATCATCTGGATTCCATACTACTAACCACATATGATACAGTGTGCCCAATGTAGACTCCCTCCAAACAAACTCACCTAACTCCTAGCAAGTAGAGCTTTCTGCGACAGATGCATATCATCTGGATTCCATACTACTAACCACATATGATACAGTGTGCCCAATGTAGACTCCCTCCAAACAAACTCACCTAACTCCTAGCAAGTGGAGCTTTCTGCGACAGAAGCATATCATCTGGATTTCATACTACTAACCACATATGATACAGTGTGCCCAATGTAGACTCCCTCCAAAGAAACTCACCTAACTCCTAGCAAGTAGAGCTTTCTGCGACAGATGCATATCATCTGGATTTCATACTACTAACCACATATGATACAGTGTGCCCAATGTAGACTCCCTCCAAACAAACTCACCTAACTCCTAGCAAGTAGAGCTTTCTGCGACAGATGCATATCATCTGGATTCCATACTACTAACCACATATGATACAGTGTGCCCAATGTAGACTCCCTCCAAACAAACACTTAACTCCTAGCAAGTAGAGCTTTCTGCGACAGATGCATATCATGTGGATTCCACACTACTAACCACATATGATACAGTGTTCCCAATGTAGACTCCCTCCAAACAAACTCACCTAACTCCTAGCAAGTAGAGCTTTCTGCGACAGATGCATATCATGTGGATTCCACACTACTAACCACATATGATACAGTGTGCCCAATGTAGACTCCCTCCAAACAAACTCACTTAACTCCTAGCAAGTAGAGCTTTCTGCGACAGATGCATATCATCTGGATTTCATACTACTAACCACATATGATACAGTGTGCCCAATGTAGACTCCCTCCAAACAAACACTTAACTCCTAGCAAGTAGAGCTTTCTGCGACAGATGCATATCATGTGGATTCCACACTACTAACCACATATGATACAGTGTTCCCAATGTAGACTCCCTCCAAACAAACTCACCTAACTCCTAGCAAGTAGAGCTTTCTGCGACAGATGCATATCATGTGGATTCCACACTACTAACCACATATGATACAGTGTGCCCAATGTAGACTCCCTCCAAACAAACTCACTTAACTCCTAGCAAATAGAGCTTTCTGCGACAGATGCATATCATCTGGATTTCATACTACTAACCACATATGATACAGTGTGCCCAATGTAGACTCCCTCCAAACAAACTCACCTAACTCCTAGCAAGTAGAGCTTTCTGCGACAGATGCATATCATCTGGATTTCATACTACTAACCACATATGATACAGTGTGCCCAATGTAGACTCCCTCCAAACAAACTCACCTAACTCCTAGCAAGTAGAGCTTTCTGCGACAGATGCATATCATCTGGATTTCATACTACTAACCACATATGATACAGTGTGCCCAATGTAGACTCCCTCCAAACAAACTCACCTAACTCCTAGCAAGTAGAGCTTTCTGCGACAGATGCATATCATCTGGATTTCATACTACTAACCACATATGATACAGTGTGCCCAATGTAGACTCCCTCCAAACAAACTCACCTAACTCCTAGCAAGTAGAGCTTTCTGCGACAGATGCATATCATCTGGATTTCATACTACTAACCACATATGATACAGTGTGCCCAATGTAGACTCCCTCCAAACAAACTCACCTAACTCCTAGCAAGTAGAGCTTTCTGCGACAGATGCATATCATCTGGATTCCACACTACTAACCACATATGATACAGTGTGCCCAATGTAGACTCCCTCCAAACAAACTCACCTAACTCCTAGCAAGTAGAGCTTTCTGCGACAGATGCATATCATCTGGATTCCATACTACTAACCACATAAGATACAGTGTGCCCAATGTAGACTCCCTCCAAACAAACACTTAACTCCTAGCAAGTAGAGCTTTCTGCGACAGATGCATATCATGTGGATTCCACACTACTAACCACATATGATACAGTGTTCCCAATGTAGACTCCCTCCAAACAAACTCACCTAACTCCTAGCAAGTAGAGCTTTCTGCGACAGATGCATATCATGTGGATTCCACACTACTAACCACATATGATACAGTGTTCCCAATGTAGACTCCCTCCAAACAAACACTTAACTCCTAGCAAGTAGAGCTTTCTGCGACAGATGCATATCATCTGGATTTCATACTACTAACCACATATGATACAGTGTGCCCAATGTAGACTCCCTCCAAACAAACTCACCTAACTCCTAGCAAGTGGAGCTTTCTGCGACAGATGCATATCATCTGGATTTCATACTACTAACCACATATGATACAGTGTGCCCAATGTAGACTCCCTCCAAACAAACTCACCTAACTCCTAGCAAGTGGAGCTTTCTGCGACAGATGCATATCATCTGGATTCCATACTACTAACCACATAGGATACAGTGTGCCCAATGTAGACTCCCTCCAAACAAACTCACCTAACTCCTAGCAAGTAGAGCTTTCTGCGACAGATGCATATCATCTGGATTTCATACTACTAACCACATATGATACAGTGTGCCCAATGTAGACTCCCTCCAAACAAACTCACCTAACTCCTAGCAAGTAGAGCTTTCTGCGACAGATGCATATCATCTGGATTCCATACTACTAACCACATAGGATACAGTGTGCCCAATGTAGACTCCCTCCAAAAAAACTCACCTAACTCCTAGCAAGTAGAGCTTTCTGCGACAGATGCATATCATCTGGATTCCATACTACTAACCACATATGATACAGTGTGCCCAATGTAGACTCCCTCCAAACAAACACTTAACTCCTAGCAAGTAGAGCTTTCTGCGACAGATGCATATCATCTGGATTCCATACTACTAACCACATAGGATACAGTGTGCCCAATGTAGACTCCCTCCAAACAAACTCACCTAACTCCTAGCAAGTAGAGCTTTCTGCGACAGATGCATATCATCTGGATTTCATACTACTAACCACATATGATACAGTGTGCCCAATGTAGACTCCCTCCAAACAAACTCACCTAACTCCTAGCAAGTAGAGCTTTCTGCGACAGATGCATATCATCTGGATTAAATACTACTAACCACATAGGATACAGTGTGCCCAATGTAGACTCCCTCCAAAAAAATTCACCTAACTCCTAGCAAGTAGAGCTTTCTGCGACAGATGCATATCATCTGGATTCCATACTACTAACCGCATATGATACAGTGTGCCCAATGTAGACTCCCTCCAAACAAACACTTAACTCCTAGCAAGTAGAGCTTTCTGCGACAGATGCATATCATCTGGATTTCATACTACTAACCACATATGATACAGTGTGCCCAATGTAGACTCCCTCCAAACAAACTCACCTAACTCCTAGCAAGTGGAGCTTTCTGCGACAGAAGCATATCATCTGGATTCCATACTACTAAAAACATATGATACAGTGTGCCCAATGTAGACTCCCTCCAAAGAAACTCACCTAACTCCTAGCAAGTAGAGCTTTCTGCGACAGATGCATATCATCTGGATTTCATACTACTAACCACATATGATACAGTGTGCCCAATGTAGACTCCCTCCAAACAAACTCACCTAACTCCTAGCAAGTAGAGCTTTCTGCGACAGATGCATATCATCTGGATTCCATACTACTAACCACATATGATACAGTGTGCCCAATGTAGACTCCCTCCAAACAAACACTTAACTCCTAGCAAGTAGAGCTTTCTGCGACAGATGCATATCATGTGGATTCCACACTACTAACCACATATGATACAGTGTTCCCAATGTAGACTCCCTCCAAACAAACTCACCTAACTCCTAGCAAGTAGAGCTTTCTGCGACAGATGCATATCATGTGGATTCCACACTACTAACCACATATGATACAGTGTGCCCAATGTAGACTCCCTCCAAACAAACTCACTTAACTCCTAGCAAGTAGAGCTTTCTGCGACAGATGCATATCATCTGGATTTCATACTACTAACCACATATGATACAGTGTGCCCAATGTAGACTCCCTCCAAACAAACACTTAACTCCTAGCAAGTAGAGCTTTCTGCGACAGATGCATATCATGTGGATTCCACACTACTAACCACATATGATACAGTGTTCCCAATGTAGACTCCCTCCAAACAAACTCACCTAACTCCTAGCAAGTAGAGCTTTCTGCGACAGATGCATATCATGTGGATTCCACACTACTAACCACATATGATACAGTGTGCCCAATGTAGACTCCCTCCAAACAAACTCACTTAACTCCTAGCAAATAGAGCTTTCTGCGACAGATGCATATCATCTGGATTTCATACTACTAACCACATATGATACAGTGTGCCCAATGTAGACTCCCTCCAAACAAACTCACCTAACTCCTAGCAAGTAGAGCTTTCTGCGACAGATGCATATCATCTGGATTTCATACTACTAACCACATATGATACAGTGTGCCCAATGTAGACTCCCTCCAAACAAACTCACCTAACTCCTAGCAAGTAGAGCTTTCTGCGACAGATGCATATCATCTGGATTTCATACTACTAACCATATATGATACAGTGTGCCCAATGTAGACTCCCTCCAAACAAACTCACCTAACTCCTAGCAAGTAGAGCTTTCTGCGACAGATGCATATCATCTGGATTTCATACTACTAACCACATATGATACAGTGTGCCCAATGTAGACTCCCTCCAAACAAACTCACCTAACTCCTAGCAAGTAGAGCTTTCTGCGACAGATGCATATCATCTGGATTTCATACTACTAACCACATATGATACAGTGTGCCCAATGTAGACTCCCTCCAAACAAACTCACCTAACTCCTAGCAAGTAGAGCTTTCTGCGACAGATGCATATCATCTGGATTCCACACTACTAACCACATATGATACAGTGTGCCCAATGTAGACTCCCTCCAAACAAACTCACCTAACTCCTAGCAAGTAGAGCTTTCTGCGACAGATGCATATCATCTGGATTCCATACTACTAACCACATAAGATACAGTGTGCCCAATGTAGACTCCCTCCAAACAAACACTTAACTCCTAGCAAGTAGAGCTTTCTGCGACAGATGCATATCATGTGGATTCCACACTACTAACCACATATGATACAGTGTTCCCAATGTAGACTCCCTCCAAACAAACTCACCTAACTCCTAGCAAGTAGAGCTTTCTGCGACAGATGCATATCATGTGGATTCCACACTACTAACCACATATGATACAGTGTTCCCAATGTAGACTCCCTCCAAACAAACACTTAACTCCTAGCAAGTAGAGCTTTCTGCGACAGATGCATATCATCTGGATTTCATACTACTAACCACATATGATACAGTGTGCCCAATGTAGACTCCCTCCAAACAAACTCACCTAACTCCTAGCAAGTGGAGCTTTCTGCGACAGATGCATATCATCTGGATTTCATACTACTAACCACATATGATACAGTGTGCCCAATGTAGACTCCCTCCAAACAAACTCACCTAACTCCTAGCAAGTGGAGCTTTCTGCGACAGATGCATATCATCTGGATTCCATACTACTAACCACATAGGATACAGTGTGCCCAATGTAGACTCCCTCCAAACAAACTCACCTAACTCCTAGCAAGTAGAGCTTTCTGCGACAGATGCATATCATCTGGATTTCATACTACTAACCACATATGATACAGTGTGCCCAATGTAGACTCCCTCCAAACAAACTCACCTAACTCCTAGCAAGTAGAGCTTTCTGCGACAGATGCATATCATCTGGATTCCATACTACTAACCACATAGGATACAGTGTGCCCAATGTAGACTCCCTCCAAACAAACTCACCTAACTCCTAGCAAGTAGAGCTTTCTGCGACAGATGCATATCATCTGGATTTCATACTACTAACCACATAGGATACAGTGTGCCCAATGTAGACTACCTCCAAACAAACTCACCTAACTCCTAGCAAGTAGAGCTTTCTGCGACAGATGCATATCATCTGGATTCCATACTACTAACCACATATGATACAGTGTGCCCAATGTAGACTCCCTCCAAACAAACACTTAACTCCTAGCAAGTAGAGCTTTCTGCGACAGATGCATATCATCTGGATTTCATACTACTAACCACATATGATACAGTGTGCCCAATGTAGACTCCCTCCAAACAAACTCACTTAACTCCTAGCAAGTAGAGCTTTCTGCGACAGATGCATATCATCTGGATTTCATACTACTAACCACATATGATACAGTGTGCCCAATGTAGACTCCCTCCAAACAAACTCACCTAACTCCTAGCAAGTAGAGCTTTCTGCGACAGATGCATATCATCTGGATTTCATACTACTAACCACATATGATACAGTGTGCCCAATGTAGACTCCCTCCAAACAAACACTTAACTCCTAGCAAGTAGAGCTTTCTGCGACAGATGCATATCATCTGGATTCCATACTACTAACCACATATGATACAGTGTGCCCAATGTAGACTCCCTTCAAACAAACTCACCTAACTCCTAGCAAGTAGAGCTTTCTGCGACAGATGCATATCATCTGGATTCCATACTACTAACCACATATGATACAGTGTGCCCAATGTAGACTCCCTCCAAACAAACTCACCTAACTCCTAGCAAGTGGAGCTTTCTGCGACAGATGCATATCATCTGGATTTCATACTACTAACCACATATGATACAGTGTGCCCAATGTAGACTCCTTCCAAACAAACTCACCTAACTCCTAGCAAGTAGAGCTTTCTGCGACAGATGCATATCATCTGGATTTCATACTACTAACCACATATGATACAGTGTGCCCAATGTAGACTCCCTCCAAACAAACTCACCTAACTCCTAGCAAGTAGAGCTTTTTGCGACAGATGCATATCATCTGGATTTCATACTACTAACCACATATGATACAGTGTGCCCAATGTAGACTCCCTCCAAACAAACTCACCTAACTCCTAGCAAGTAGAGCTTTCCGCGACAGATGCATATCATCTGGATTTCATACTACTAACCACATATGATACAGTGTGCCCAATGTAGACTCCCTCCAAACAAACACTTAACTCCTAGCAAGTAGAGCTTTCTGCGACAGATGCATATCATCTGGATTTCATACTACTAACCACATATGATACAGTGTGCCCAATGTAGACTCCCTCCAAACAAACTCACCTAACTCCTAGCAAGTAGAGCTTTCCGCGACAGATGCATATCATCTGGATTTCATACTACTAACCACATATGATACAGTGTGCCCAATGTAGACTCCCTCCAAACAAACACTTAACTCCTAGCAACTAGAGCTTTCTGCGACAGAAGCATATCATCTGGATTTCATACTACTAACCACATATGATACAGTGTGCCCAATGTAGACTCCCTCCAAACAAACTCACCTAACTCCTAGCAAGTGGAGCTTTCTGCGACAGATGCATATCATCTGGATTTCATACTACTAACCACATATGATACAGTGTGCCCAATGTAGACTCCCTCCAAACAAACTCACCTAACTCCTAGCAAGTAGAGCTTTCTGCGACAGATGCATATCATCTGGATTCCATACTACTAACCACATAGGATACAGTGTGCCCAATGTAGACTCCCTCCAAACAAACTCACCTAACTCCTAGCAAGTAGAGCTTTCTGCGACAGATGCATATCATCTGGATTTCATACTACTAACCACATATGATACAGTGTGCCCAATGTAGACTCCCTCCAAACAAACTCACCTAACTCCTAGCAAGTAGAGCTTTCTGCGACAGATGCATATCATCTGGATTCCATACTACTAACCACATAGGATACAGTGTGCCCAATGTAGACTCCCTCCAAACAAACTCACCTAACTCCTAGCAAGTGGAGCTTTCTGCGACAGATGCATATCATCTGGATTTCATACTACTAACCACATATGATACAGTGTGCCCAATGTAGACTCCCTCCAAACAAACTCACCTAACTCCTAGCAAGTAGAGCTTTTTGCAACAGATGCATATCATCTGAATTTCATACTACTAACCACATATGATACAGTGTGCCCAATGTAGACTCCCTCCAAACAAACTCACTTATCTCCTAGCAAGTAGAGCTTTCTGCGACAGATGCATATCATCTGGATTTCATACTACTAACCACATATGATACAGTGTGCCCAATGTAGACTCCCTCCAAACAAACTCACCTAACTCCTAGCAAGTAGAGCTTTCTGCGACAGATGCATATCATCTGGATTTCATACTACTAACCACATATGATACAGTGTGCCCAATGTAGACTCCCTCCAAACAAACTCACCTAACTCCTAGCAAGTAGAGCTTTCTGCGACAGATGCATATCATCTGGATTCCATACTACTAACCACATATGATACAGTGTGCCCAATGTAGACTCCCTCCAAACAAACTCACCTAACTCCTAGCAAGTGGAGCTTTCTGCGACAGATGCATATCATCTGGATTTCATACTACTAACCACATATGATACAGTGTGCCCAATGTAGACTCCCTCCAAACAAACTCACCTAACTCTTAGCAAGTGGAGCTTTCTGCGACAGATGCATATCATCTGGATTCCATACTACTAACCACATATGATACAGTGTGCCCAATGTAGACTCCCTCCAAACAAACTCACCTAACTCCTAGCAAGTAGAGCTTTCTGCGACAGATGCATATCATCTGGATTTCATACTACTAACCACATATGATACAGTGTGCCCAATGTAGACTCCCTCCAAACAAACTCACCTAACTCCTAGCAAGTAGAGCTTTTTGCGACAGATGCATATCATCTGGATTTCATACTACTAACCACATATGATACAGTGTGCCCAATGTAGACTCCCTCCAAACAAACTCACCTAACTCCTAGCAAGTAGAGCTTTCTGCGACAGATGCATATCATCTGGATTTCATACTACTAACCACATATGATACAGTGTGCCCAATGTAGACTCCCTCCAAACAAACTCACCTAACTCCTAGCAAGTGGAGCTTTCTGCGACAGATGCATATCATCTGGATTTCATACTACTAACCACATATGATACAGTGTGCCCAATGTAGACTCCCTCCAAACAAACTCACCTAACTCCTAGCAAGTAGAGCTTTCTGCGACAGATGCATATCATCTGGATTTCATACTACTAACCACATATGATACAGTGTGCCCAATGTAGACTCCCTCCAAACAAACTCACCTAACTCCTAGCAAGTAGAGCTTTCTGCGACAGATGCATATCATCTGGATTTCATACTACTAACCACATATGATACAGTGTGCCCAATGTAGACTCCCTCCAAACAAACTCACCTAACTCCTAGCAAGTAGAGCTTTCTGCGACAGATGCATATCATCTGGATTTCATACTACTAACCACATATGATACAGTGTGCCCAATGTAGACTCCCTCCAAACAAACTCACCTAACTCCTAGCAAGTAGAGCTTTCTGCGACAGATGCATATCATCTGGATTTCATACTACTAACCACATATGATACAGTGTGCCCAATGTAGACTCCCTCCAAACAAACTCACCTAACTCCTAGCAAGTAGAGCTTTCTGCGACAGATGCATATCATCTGGATTTCATACTACTAACCACATATGATACAGTGTGCCCAATGTAGACTCCCTCCAAACAAACTCACCTAACTCCTAGCAAGTAGAGCTTTCTGCGACAGATGCATATCATCTGGATTTCATACTACTAACCACATATGATACAGTGTGCCCAATGTAGACTCCCTCCAAACAAACTCACCTAACTCCTAGCAAGTAGAGCTTTCTGCGACAGATGCATATCATCAGGATTTCATACTACTAACCACATATGATACAGTGTGCCCAATGTAGACTCCCTCCAAACAAACTCACCTAACTCCTAGCAAGTAGAGCTTTCTGCGACAGATGCATATCATCTGGATTTCATACTACTAACCACATAGGATACAGTGTGCCCAATGTAGACTCCCTCCAAACAAACTCACCTAACTCCTAGCAAGTAGAGCTTTCTGCGACAGATGCATATCATCAGGATTTCATACTACTAACCACATATGATACAGTGTGCCCAATGTAGACTCCCTCCAAACAAACTCACCTAACTCCTAGCAAGTAGAGCTTTCTGCGACAGATGCATATCATCTGGATTTCATACTACTAACCACATAGGATACAGTGTGCCCAATGTAGACTCCCTCCAAACAAACTCACTTAACTCCTAGCAAGTAGAGCTTTCTGCGACAGATGCATATCATCTGGATTTCATACTACTAACCACATAGGATACAGTGTGCCCAATGTAGACTCCCTCCAAACAAACTCACCTAACTCCTAGCAAGTGGAGCTTTCTGCGACAGATGCATATCATCTGGATTCCATACTACTAACTACATATGATACAGTGTGCCCAATGTAGACTCCCTCCAAACAAACTCACCTAACTCCTAGCAAGTAGAGCTTTCTGCGACAGATGCATATCATCTGAATTTCATACTACTAACCACATATGATAAAGTGTGCCCAATGTAGACTCCCTCCAAACAAACTCACCTAACTCCTAGCAAGTAGAGCTTTCTGCGACAGATGCATATCATCTGGATTTCATACTACTAACCACATAGGATACAGTGTGCCCAATGTAGACTCCCTCCAAACAAACTCACCTAACTCCTAGCAAGTGGAGCTTTCTGCGACAGATGCATATCATCTGGATTCCATACTACTAACCACATATGATACAGTGTGCCCAATGTAGACTCCCTCCAAACAAACTCACCTAACTCCTAGCAAGTAGAGCTTTCTGCGACAGATGCATATCATCTGGATTTCATACTACTAACCACATAGGATACAGTGTGCCCAATGTAGACTCCCTCCGAACAAACTCACCTAACTCCTAGCAAGTGGAGCTTTCTGCGACAGATGCATATCATCTGGATTTCATACTACTAACCACATATGATACAGTGTGCCCAATGTAGACTCCCTCCAAACAAACTCACTTAACTCCTAGCAAGTAGAGCTTTCTGCGACAGATGCATATCATCTGAATTTCATACTACTAACCACATAGGATACAGTGTGCCCAATGTAGACTCCCTCCGAACAAACTCACCTAACTCCTAGCAAGTGGAGCTTTCTGCGACAGATGCATATCATCTGGATTTCATACTACTAACCACATATGATACAGTGTGCCCAATGTAGACTCCCTCCAAACAAACTCACCTAACTCCTAGCAAGTAGAGCTTTCTGCGACAGATGCATATCATCTGAATTTCATACTACTAACCACATATGATACAGTGTGCCCAATGTAGACTCCCTCCAAACAAACTCACTTAACTCCTAGCAAGTAGAGCTTTCTGCGACAGATGCATATCATCTGGATTTCATACTACTAACCACATAGGATACAGTGTGCCCAATGTAGACTCCCTCCGAACAAACTCACCTAACTCCTAGCAAGTGGAGCTTTCTGCGACAGATGCATATCATCTGGATTTCATACTACTAACCACATAGGATACAGTGTGCCCAATGTAGACTCCCTCCGAACAAACTCACCTAACTCCTAGCAAGTGGAGCTTTCTGCGACAGATGCATATCATCTGGATTTCATACTACTAACCACATAGGATACAGTGTTTGTGCCAAAATAACTCTCGTCGGAGGACACACGTTCACCGTTCAATACGCCACGATCATACTCTCAAGTAAGCATTAGCACTATGAAAATGTATTTTTCATTATTTTAAGCCGATCAACGTTACCCGTAGGTACGAATTAAAAGGGACCGACTGGACGAAATTGTACCTTGAATATACATAATGGTGTTTCATTTTGGTGTAACGTAATGCTTGTTGGTTATTGTTGTCCAATATTTACCAAAAGTAAAAGCCATTCTAACAATAGGTAATTTCCTTCAAAATATTGTTATTATTCGTTTAAATATTAACACATCTCAAACAGGGAACACATCTGTCTCAACCAAAAGCGTCTAATACTCTGAACACTTCAAAAGATGTAATAAACTTGCCTTAATCAACAACGCAAGGACCTATCGATTGGCAAGCAATAAGAAAGCCTTCTAACGATAGGTTCCACAAACCCGTTTTGTTTAGAGCTGTAAATTTAATTTAACCAGGTCTTTCTCAATTTAGACCAAAATGTGTTCACATTTCAATATGAACATTTCCCACGTTAGGTGGAACCTATAAGGAACAAATTTGATTTAAAATCATTAATTATTTTTTACACACATACACAAGTAAACGCACCATGCGTATACCTTGCGCTGTGTTGAGATTATTAAAGATACTTTATAAAAAAGATGGATTTACTGTAGCTCGAGTGTGTAAGGATGTGTTTGATTGATGGTTAAACGCGGGCGCGTTACATAATAACCCATTGAGCCAGAGATCAATGCGCGTGTTGACGCTAAGAGGTCTTATGAATAGCGTGATATTTCAAGTTGCTTGTTCGTGAACACAATGTTTCAAAAAGAGAACCGAACATTTATTTTTACTGGTAATAAGTCTTTTAGAATAAGAAGTTAGTTTTACCACACGTAAGTTGGAGGAGTTCGGCCAGTTGAGAAGTTTACATTCGATACTGTTATTGAGACGGTTTTTCTTAGAGTAATATTCCCGCCGTTCTATGGAATGTTTTTAGTATTTATAGTTGAAGCACTTAAGTAGGTAAGTTTGTATTATATAAATTCAAATTGTGATTCTTTACGTGTGCAGACGCGAGCGATAACATATCTTATCTAAGGCCGTGACGTTGCGAAACGTGGCATCATATTTTTAATAAAATAGCTTCTCAACAGTAAAATAGTAGGCAAATGAACCCCAGCCAGATTGGAATGAATGTAGATCTTTTATATAGTTTTTCCTCTGATGATATTTAGTTTGAGGGGGATCGTGAATGTAAATTATACGTACTTTAAACAAGAAGACCAATAAATCAATTATGAGAAAACTATTGCGAAATTCTCTAAATATATAAGTTGCAAGAAGAACAGAGAAAGCAATCGTATAAAGTCTGCAAAGTCAGCATATAAGAAAAGCAATACTTTTTCTCACATATAATAAAAGTATATGAAAAGAAGGAAAAAGTATAGTAGTTATAAATATTAAATGGTAAAGTAAAAATGCAAAGTAATATTAAAACAATTGGATCTTTATAGAAACAAATTACGTCACTTCATTCCGAAATAAAAGAAAAACTTGGAAGCACTTGGGCAACAGGCCAATGAGCGTTTAGTTTGATTCGAACTACGTACTTAAAATACCGGAGCTTAATAGTTGATAGTGAACTGGACATCGATTGGGTCTACTAAAGAGATAAAAGAAATATGTTACAAAAAACAATCTTGGCACAGTCCAAGCACTCCGCCAATCCTCATTCTTTTTGGTCATGTACCTGGGCAAACGAAAGTCTTTAAAGGGGATGAACTCTCAACAGTAGTCTCCTGTGTCAAGCAAATTCACAGTTGTTTTGCACTGCACAAAACTAGTCAACACCCTTAGAGAAAAGGACTATCTGGTGCCGCTTTTCTGTGCTTCATGCAGAATCCTCTCCCTGTTGCACCTGAACAGGCAAATGTTCTACACCAGACCTTCTTTCTGGTCTTTGCTATTGGACTAATCTCTAGGTTAGAGATATTTCGCCGGCGCATGGAAAGGCGTAGTATTAAAGAGGTAATCTCCGCCTACACTTTCGTCTATTGCTGATCAGAAAGACGTCACCACGTAGTGCCTTCCTCTTGTCTAGCGCCACGTCACGGAGCAGGAGGCAAGAAAATACTCTAAACTCACACCGAATAGGCTATACACTGTCATTGTATTATTTGAGAAGTTTGTGATACAAAAATAGTTCTTGGGATAAAAAATTCTATTTTAACAGTTTATTACCTATAAAATGGCGGTTTAGAGAAATGTTTTGAAGCATTGATCGTGCTGAAGGATTGAGCAAGTATGGTAATTATGTATAACATGAAATGTGTAATTAGAATGTTTAAATTCTTTAAAATGACGTTGGTTACAATGCTAATTTCACATTCGTTGGTTAGAGACGAAATATCGGCTACTGTGTTATGCTTGTTACTCTATCAGCTATAACCAGTTCTTTTGTTGTTTTGTGTTCCTCTTCATTGCCATCACTATGTTAATTTTTTTTAAAGTCGTACAGTATGGTTAAGTAATATATTTTAGGCACTTATGTTTAATTTAAATCTTTTTTACTTAAAATACATCAACAGATATTTTGAACACCATAAACCTATATACAATAAATAGTAAAGATACACTTGACACATGCGCCAGGTAATTCAACTTTGATATTTCTTTTTCGCATGTGTTACTCAAAAACAGTGTATATTCTAAGCAAGAAACAGGTAATTTATTTATCAGAAAGTGTAAAAAAACTTTGTAAAAGTTACATATATTATCATGCTGGAAACATAATCGCATTTTACAACCATAATCATTAATGAAATAATTCTTTACGTATAACTTATGCACTAAGTTACACTATATTACTAATATATAATTTTATTAACATATAGGTACAAATTATCTGGTTAAAATAGATTTTTTTAAACTCAAAACAAACTTTATGAACATAAAATTTACCATTGATGAAATGTTTAACAGTTTAAGCTTTATTGCAGGAATTACGTGAATAAATAATCATCGAGTTTATAAAATTTGTCAATGCCAAGCAGAAATTACGAAAATATGTACAATGAAGGTCGTGCAAAAACATCATTTCATGATATCAGTGTTACCGTTAGTCCAGTTGTAGCCAAAACATTTCGAGCAAAATTTGCCCTAACCGGATTCTTCGTAGCTGAATTGTAATATACGGTAGCCTATAGTAAAGCATTCAAATAACAGACACATTCACTCGCTAGTGTTTTATGTGTGATGCTACGTTAGGCGGTGAAAATATGAGATATCTTTAAGGTGGGTGTAATGTCAAAAGCGTACGCAGTCTTGGAGGGGTATTTATCTTTGTAGATTTTATTACGGAAAACAAAATGCTACATTTTCTTTTCTTATACATGTGTGTGTGTCTTTTGGGCACACATTTTTTCAGTACCGAAAATTTCTCCGTGCGCTCCTACCTTTTACGACGGAAATGAAACTAGAAAAATTACGTCATACGACAGTTTAGGGTGGCCATTGATTTGGAAAAACGTGAATTTTGGGATTGATAGTGGAATTAATAGCGTCGGGAAAAATCTTGAATTATACAGGAATATTGATACTGATTATATGTCAGCACCGCATATCGTCCATATTTGAGTATATACATGTGTATGAAATATAAATAATTAATTTAATTGTGCAATCTCCCTCCCCCTCATTAATTTATTTAATTAGTTTCTGTCCCATATAAATCGTTTTTTCAAACATTTTCTTCAGTGTGACGGATTATCACATTCTTTGCATAAACGCGGCATACAATGGACGCTAGAGGCATTGGTCAATAGTTTCGCTAATGTATTCCAATATCCATTACTACACAGATATAGTTGAGCACTGTGCGGAATTTTTTAAATTCTTGTACCCCAAACCTCTATATAAAACACAACACTCGGAATAAGGTTGTAAGAAATACTGTTACTACTAAATTTAAATAAAACCCCAGACAAATATTTATAATCTGAGAATGAGCAAAACCGATCATGTTATCGGCAAATCAATTCCGGCTGCTACATGGTATGTTGAAACGCATCCAGAAGAAGAATCTAACCAGATGGTTTCAGTAGCATTTTATTGCCAGGGTATAGGATACGTTTCAAACCAGTAGCATTTTGGGTCTGTATCGAGCCACATCGTCTCTCTAGCTTTCTGTACTCGCTAGGTAGGTTATCATTTGACACACCAAAATCATTTGCGCTAACATGCACAACGGCTTTAATTCATTCAAATATATATACAAACATTAAACTGAACGCGCAAACAACAAATACATCCCGATTCAATTACGTAATAAATAACAAGTACCAATCAAAGGAAAAATGGCGCGCATTCGAAACTGACCTGTAGAACAGCTTCAACAAGTTAAAACATCAGAAGAACAACGCGTATACCTTTCTCTACAGCTGAGCTCGCCCTAAACCCTTTACCAATATTTACGTACAGCAGCACTTTACTCATTTATTCGCGGTCCCATTACCAAGTAACTGCCAACGGTATGTAACTGTAATTTACATAATTAGTATGATTTTATTTGTTTGATTATGTTATGAGTAGACTATAATTGTACTGGTTTTTAATGATATGATTTTATTAGCCTTATATTTTACTTTTTTTCTATTTAAGCTTGAAAGTTTACACTTTTGCTGTGTATGCTCGTTGTAAACACACGTTTACAAACTAAATAATGTAGACAATATTAGTTTTTTTAAATAATATTTATTTCTAGATACAATATTTGGTTTATTTCGTAAGTGTTTAAATTTTCCGTGCTTTCAATTTTCAATTTAGTCTTTGTAGACTAAAGTTTATATTATATTGTATAGTCAGATATTGTATTTTAAACACAGAGCAAAATATTTTTATAGATAACATCAGATATTCTAAAAAGTGATGTTTAATTATTTCTTTCTTTCAAACGAATACCGTTTTTAAAAATCGAATTTGAAAGAACTTACATCTCTTCAAAAACATAAAAAATGCAATGAAATAGATTGTGAAAAAAAATTGTCAAGTATGTGCCTTTTTGTTTATATAATGTCTCAAGTGATTTGAAACTGTTCAAACTGTACATCTTTGTTTAACGCTTAGCTTTGTATAGGTTTGTTTGCGAACTGACAGGTGACCATTATGTTTTCATTAGGAATACACTTTAACTGTCACCTGTGTACTTTTATCCCTCTGCTTTGTGAGTTATCTGTGTATCTCTATATTGCCCGATAGTCTTTAAGTTTTAAAACGTTTAGTTGAGTTAACTGTTAACATAGATAACAAAAACCCACCTCCTACTACAGTTGTTTCTTACTAACATTTTGTATATTTCTACAAAGTAAAGCATCCAGACTATGCAAAATAAAAACAAACTCTGAGTTTTGTTTCTTGTTGTGCCTGAGGATGGTTGTTTGAGAACTGAAATGGCAATAAGCTTGGTAAAAAAATGTAGTGGTTAGAGTATGTTTTGTTTCGTTTATTATGAATTCATCGCAGATTGTTCCAAAGTAATACTGATTTAAACATTTTCAATTCTTTACTAACAAAACTATTTTTACTCGTTTATTGATGACCTAGTTTTTTTTAAATGTCTTGCAAACTAAAAGCCATTTGGGTCAGCAACATTTGTGTTTTTTCAACAGGTTTATCCTATAAACCTACATTTCAAGTTTACCTAATAATAAATTTAAGCTATATATCAAGTTTTCAAATAATATAAATAATTAAACAGTCTTTAGAATATGTTTACAAGGCATCCTAATTATTTCTGTTGTCACTCTTACTTAGGCTGCATTGTTTCAAGTACACCATTGAACTTTACTAATTGTTCCTTAAGATTTTATAGTTTAGTATTGTTACATTCAAAGCTTACTTTCAAAACCCATATTTCTCCTTAAGAGAAAGCTTTATGCGTTTCAAGTTAATTTATTAAATTAAATAGCCCTTCTCTTTCAGTATAATTAACTAATTTATTAGTGTAATAATTAAATCGCTTTTCCATTTTTTTAACAAGAACTTATCAGAATAGTTTTTACTTTTATATTTTCAAACTCTTAATATACTCATCTTTATTTTTGTTAAAAATTTTGTATTTTCCACTTGAATAATCATACAATTATTTTAATTTTATTTTTAATTACCTTTTTAAATATTTTTAGTGATTTGTGGCACTATTTCTTAAGTAAAACTATCAGGAAGCATTGGGTGTAAAAGTGTTTTTCTTGTTTGCTGCGATTCTGATGGAATGCGATGCTATTATAGAAATGAGACGCCAGCCAAGTTGTATAGCTAAGGCACATCGAGTGATTTCATGGAACGCTATGATTTCATAGCGTCTTAAGCATCCGTAGCTGTTCACTCGTAAGTTGGCGCTCTAGCGATCTATAGAAAACAAAAAGCTATAGTCCTGCTAAAAACGTTGGTTTTTGTAGTGCTTAGTTGCATCAAAGGTCATCGCTAAAAAACTGATAAAAGTAAATTTGTTCAAAACTTTATGTAATTGATCTGTTTAATATGACAAATCAAATAATATTTATAGCGGCCCTTCTGCCTTGTCAGATCTGCATTATTGTAATATAAATACTATACCTCATAATATAATGTCTGTGGAACGCTCTGCTTCTCTACCCCTCCCCCCGTCTATGCTCGCATTTCAAGGCCACGCGCCAACTTTGGTATAGCAGAGGGGTAAAAATCAGCTGGCGTGTAAATACTAAGCCAGAAATTGTATTTCCCTGCTTAGTGCATGACATGTTTCCTTGAGACCGTTATATAATCCTCAAGAATGCTCATGCTCGCTGTGTATGGACCTTGTGATCGCATTGTTTATTCGATTTGCGTTTATTCATTTAACACATTTTCAGGATTATAAGACACTAGATAAAGCTTTTGGTGAAGTTTAGTATTCCACATTTATGTACGCATTTTGGTCTGTCCTCATATTTTAGTGCTACAACCGAACCAACAATAGACTAATTATTATTGAATATTAAATACAATTTTCATGATTAATTTGTTTTCTTGCGTTTGTACATTTATAACCGGATACCAAAACACATAAAATGAAATATCCACTAAACACTAACACACACCGCCGTAGGAGTACAGTATTAAATAGCGAGAAAATTATTCCCCATAATAGAATTTAGAATATCCTCCCTTTATAAGCAATTTTGACAAATAACCTTCGGGGCGTGGACGGTGTGGACTTTTACAATATACTGTATATACAAATATAATATATTTCAAATATTAAACTGTTGCGGGTAGTCTATATACTGACTAAGGCTACCTCTGGTGTTCGCTGGTTTTCTTGGGAAGCCTCAGGCCGATCGGAAGTCGTCCCCACTGTCACTTTTCGGTTCGACTCTCGCTATACGACTCTTCTTGACTTAATTCTTTAATTTTAAAAGGGACCGGAAAATTCATGTTTCTGGCAATCAGTTGTTAATAATCGATTCGATAAAGTGCTGCTCTCCCGTGGCAACGATTGAAACTAATAACTATTTTCGTTTACCCATATGGGATGTTTGGCGGTAATATAAAAACCCGCTACAACACTGAAATCCACAAGTAGGCAATATACCGTGTTGAAATGTTGTAGTAAAAACTTGAATATTTTATTTTTCATACGACGTTGGCTGTAGTAAATGCTACGTAATTCGTCAACGGGGTAAGAAAAGGGATCTTGCAGGAACTGCAACGATATGAAGCGAAATGAGATTGTCGAGATATACCTCGTCGTGCTTGAAATATTTCAAGGGATTGTGAGTCGGTGAGTCAGGATATTTGTTAGAACTAAAGCTACGACTATATCCTAAGGCCATCAAAAATTACGAAACGAATTATATATTGAACATTTACATATCTTATAACGAAGAATGTTACACAGTCGGGAAATACTATTTCGGCTCTGTCAGTCGCCGAGATTATTATCACTATCTCAGTCTTAGAAACGAGAATAACCAGTACAATTATCGTTGAATAATAATGAGAATCATCATTATTGTAATTTGTCATTGTTGGAACAACGAGGCTTTTACATTTCAATTAATTAGAGTCCTTTTCTTTAATGAAAAGCACGGATTGAAATTACAGGATATGGTTAAGCTTAAGTATGTTCACTCCGTGCTTAAAGAACTGTGCTGGTTGATGTCGTCTTCGGTCAGGTTGAGTATCGGTGCAGGTCATTCATCCCTTTAAGGAGTGACGCTGGCTTTACTACTTGCTTAAGGATCTGTGTTGGCAGAGGCAGTGTCGCTGAGATCACTCAGTGCTTGTGGAGCTGTGTTAGTTATCGTGGTCTTCGGTCGAGTACCGGTGCAAGACGCTGCTTCCGTTCAGAGGCAGTGTCGCTGAGTTCACTCAGAGCTTGTGGAGCTGTGTTGGTTATCGTCGTCTTTGATCGAGTACCGGTGCAAGACGCTGCTTCCGTTCAGAGACAATGATGTTGAGTTCACTCAGTGCTTAAAGAACTGTGCTGGTTGATGTCGTCTTCGGTCAGGTTGAGTATCGGTGCAGGTCATTCATCCCTTTAAGGAGTGACGCTGGCTTTACTACTTGCTTAAGGATCTGTGTTGGTTATCGTCGTCTTCGGTCGAGTACCCATGCAAGACGCTGCTTCCGTTCAGAGGCAGTGTCGCTAAGTTCACTCAGTACTTGTGGAGCTGTGTTGGTTATCGTCGTCTTCGGTCGAGTACCGGTGCAAGACGCTACTTCCGTTCAGAGGCAGTGTCGCTGAGTTCACTCAGTGCTTGTGGAGTTGTGTTGGTTATCGTCGTCTTCGGTCGAGTACCGGTGCAAGACGCTGCTTCCGTTCAGAGGCAGTGTCGCTGAGATCACTCGGTGCTTAAAGAACTGTGCTGGTTGATGTCGTCTTCGGTCAGGTTGAGTATCGGTGCAGGTCATTCATCCCTTTAAGGAGTGACGCTGGCTTTACTACTTGCTTAAGGATCTGTGTTGGTTATCGTCGTCTTCGGTCGAGTACCCATGCAAGACGCTGCTTCCGTTCAGAGGCAGTGTCGCTAAGTTCACTCAGTACTTGTGGAGCTGTGTTGGTTATCGTCGTCTTCGGTCGAGTACCGGTGCAAGACGCTACTTCCGTTCAGAGGCAGTGTCGCTGAGTTCACTCAGAGCTTGTGGAGCTGTGTTGGTTATCGTCGTCTTCGGTCGAGTACCGGTGCAAGACGCTGCTTCCGTTCAGAGGCAGTGTCGCTGAGATCACTCGGTGCTTAAAGAACTGTGCTGGTTGATGTCGTCTTCGGTCAGGTTGAGTATCGGTGCAGGTCATTCATCCCTTTAAGGAGTGACGCTGGCTTTACTACTTGCTTAAGGATCTGTGTTGGCAGAGGCAGTGTCGCTGAGATCACTCAGTGCTTGTGGAGCTGTGTTAGTTATCGTGGTCTTCGGTCGAGTACCGGTGCAAGACGCTGCTTCCGTTCAGAGGCAGTGTCGCTGAGTTCACTCAGAGCTTGTGGAGCTGTGTTGGTTATCGTCGTCTTTGATCGAGTACCGGTGCAAGACGCTGCTTCCGTTCAGAGACAATGATGTTGAGTTCACTCAGTGCTTAAAGAACTGTGCTGGTTGATGTCGTCTTCGGTCAGGTTGAGTATCGGTGCAGGTCATTCATCCCTTTAAGGAGTGACGCTGGCTTTACTACTTGCTTAAGGATCTGTGTTGGTTATCGTCGTCTTCGGTCGAGTACCCATGCAAGACGCTGCTTCCGTTCAGAGGCAGTGTCGCTAAGTTCACTCAGTACTTGTGGAGCTGTGTTGGTTATCGTCGTCTTCGGTCGAGTACCGGTGCAAGACGCTACTTCCGTTCAGAGGCAGTGTCGCTGAGTTCACTCAGTGCTTGTGGAGTTGTGTTGGTTATCGTCGTCTTCGGTCGAGTACCGGTTCAAGACGCTGCTTCCGTTCAGAGGCAGTGTCGCTGAGATCACTCAGAGCTTGTGGAGCTGTGTTGGTTATCGTCGTCTTCGGTCGAGTACCGGTGCAAGACGCTACTTCCGTTCAGAGGCAGTGTCGCTGAGATCACTCGGTGCTTGTGGAGCTGTGTTAGTTATCGTGGTCTTCGGTCGAGTACCGGTGCAAGACGCTGCTTCCGTTCAGAGGCAGTGTCGCTGAGATCACTCAGAGCTTGTGGAGCTGTGTTGGTTATCGTCGTCTTTAATCGAGTACCGGTGCAAGACGCTGCTTCCGTTCAGAGACAATGATGTTGAGTTCACAGCGCGATGGTTCACCTTAGGTGGTTGTAACCAGGGCTCTTGGCCGAAAATCATATTCTCGTTTCCCTGCAACACATAAACGCATATTGTAATTACGATTTCTATTGGGTAACTACGGTAGCAAATGTAAGTACTAATGTATGCACGGTTTTGTGTCATATGTTGTTGACTTTGAATAACATTTCGTGGTAGCACCTAGAGAATCTTTACCAATGTGTAAAAATGTTCTGGAAAGGGAGTAAGGAGCTATCATAATATATTAGAGGAGATAAGCACGAATGTTTTCCCGTAAGATGCGGAATCGTATAATCCGATAATACAAACTGTATTTTTTTTGTTTTGTTTTGGAATTTCACGACTTTCAGCTGGTATGACGTCAATCGACTACGAATAATACCAAACTATTTTCTATATAAGTAGGGATAAGATAAGGATAAGAGTCCTTGGCTGAGAATGGTGCGAGGAGTTCGGGTCATAGTATCACGTGTAGAGTAACTCTCTAAGCGGTTATTACTCGGTATGTTTCTTGTAAGAAGAAGAATTAGGAAAGGACTTGAGGGTGCTTCGGTATTCTAAAGTGGTTCGATGGTTAGTAAGCAGGTAAAGGCAGCAAAAAAAGAGGGTCAAAAGTGGCGATGCTCAAGAAGAAAGGGGTGCTCGGCACATTTGTTCACAGATGAAGCGGGCGAGATCTTACTAAACAGTGTCGGAGTGCATAACTATGAACCGTGTCCAAAACTTGGTACATTTCTAACAGTGTGAAGCTTAAGACAAATGACACACTAATATGTATATGTTGGATCCCGAGTTAGTAGGAGACGCGTTAGTAGAAGGTTTTTAGCCGATTTAACCCTCATCTTCTAAATAAAAAGGTATATTGATGAAAGCGCAACAAGATACAGGCATCTGAGCGTACTACAAATCTATGAGAATCTTTCCCTGCAAAAATTTTAATAATTCACACCCGAACATTTTGGTACTCATTGAAGAGTTAATAAAACCATTCAAATTGATGTGTACATATCGCAATTGCAGTTCTGATAAACCAAGAACAATATATAACTGACCGTACAAGAGAAGTATTCAGTACCTTGAAACATTGTAGAGGAAATTCAAATCAGGAGAAACATCGAGGCTGCAGTATATACAGAGTGCTTCATACAATTACAAAAAGGATTTAGAAACATCTGCTCTCAGTAACAGTAACGATCTCCCCTATATCTCCTACCAAGGGGATTTGGGCCCTTACCTTAATCCTGCCCTATATTCACCACCCTTTTCGTAAGCGACATCTGCTAAACTGGCTGATCGGGTTAAAATTGTAAAAATCAAAACATAATTACATATTTTAGATAAAATTAGCTCAAAAACCTAACCAAGTCGACCCAAATCTTAGTTTACTAATTCCTAAGCGTAACGCGCATGACGCAGTGCTTGTTGTACATTAAACAAAACATTGGTGGAGAATAATATTTTTTTAAAATAACTACATTCTTGACAAAAAACGCGATAACTCGGATTTTCATGTTTACATATGTTGTTTAAAAAAAAAATGTATACAAAGAAGTGCTAATTTTATACCGTAAACTGTAATTACTGGTTCTAGTTATCATGTTCCAAATATATCCTACACTTAATAATACCAAAGTACCGAACCGGTGTTGTACGTAAATGGTGCATGATGTTTTGTTAAAGTTTGTATTGTTTCAAAAAATTAAAAGTTTTATTGGGTCACCAGTAAGCTTAAATACTTTTCGAGGAATTTTGCTACTTTCAAGGTAAAAAAATCAAGATGAAACATTGATTTTGTAATGTTTTAGGTAACCGTGGAAGGGTTTGGAATATTTTTTTTCAAAATTTTAATTTTTTGGAATGTGAGCGGAAATTTTTTTTATAATTTTTTTGTGTATTCGTCATGAGTTTCTGCATCGGTAGGTAAAATGTTTCGGCCGAAATCGATTAAAGAGGCTAAAGAGAACAATTACCAAAAATACGTTTTGTTCTTGAACTCATCTATTACCGAATTTTGCGAGTCGCTTTTGTTTCTAGATATTGGACGTTGGATCGGTAGGTTAAGACGCACTTCATCCATCATATTACGTTTTTAAAATTAATTTTTTTATTTTAAGAGATATATTATAAAATACAGAAACATTGTGTTGGTAACTTATAGTTATGTTTGTATTGTTTCAAAATTTAACATCTATGGTTTGCTTCATTTAAAATCTCCTTTTTATTTTGCATGTATTTTTAAGTACTGTAACATATTTTTAAACGCTGAAAAGGTCGACTCAGTCTTTGTCAAGTATTACCAAAATCAAAATGATATTTCTAGATCTGATCAAGATTAATATTAAAAAGTGTTAAAAAGCCTCTGAAAAAATATGTAGGCTAATAATAAATGTAGAAAAACACCAGACTTGTTTAGGACAAAGTTGTATGTTTCAGTAAACATTGATGCTCGAGTGGTGTTGTTCTAGGTACTATGTTCTAACTTGCGATTGTATAAAAGTCATTTCATTCTCTTTAAGGATTAATTTAATTATCACAAAATAAATCTGTAGTTTTGTAGTAAGAGCAAGTAAGGACAGGGCGTGCAAACCAACCCCCTGAACGAATTACTCCAGTCTAGCGAGTCTAAGGGCGCCCAGGTTCACTTTAGCCTTTATTGCAAATGCTGGAAGATAAACAAAGCTGTTCTGAGCTATCACATTCTTCGTAAATCACATTTTCAAGAGAGAGCCACAAAGTATTTTTATCGCGTATAAATTGGATTTCGAGAGAGAGAGAATATATAACTTTCCGGCTACAGTGGTCGTCAGTACCCTAGTTTTCCTATATGAATATCTATTTCAAATTATTTGTAACATGAACCTATAAACGTTTTTCGATATTTATTGATTATGCTCTAGTAAATTAAATTGCGATGCAAATTTCATTCTGACACGTAGAAGGTACTTCGCAAAGTAAGTAAATAGTTAAATTAGTCGCCCATAATGAGGTAAGAAAGTCTCAAAATACCTCTTTTTAGAAACATATGCTGTAAAGAAAACAGAGAATTGTGTTATACCAAATCAAAATATAGTTATATTCCAATATAGCCTATCCATAAAGCATCCGGTTATGTTAGTTTTGGTAGTAAAGGAACAGAGTGTTCTAATGTAGGCATCCGGTTGGTTTATGGAGTGTCCTTTATGTTTGTGACGTGGTCGCGTGTATTGACCGCCGCAAGGGAAAGCATTTCTCTTACCAGGCGATTACCTTTTGTAAGAAACTTTATTGTTGTTTTCCTAACCAAACGTATCCTGCCTGATCTTCTATGTTGTAACCTAGGATTTTAATAATGTAGAATAATATATACTACCTACTAATTATACGATTATAATATATTCATTCTACCTTATTGAGAAAAATGCGTTTTTATAGTTTCTTTGTAATATGAGGTTATATTTGATTTGTTTCTAATTTTACTCGCTATGGTTTGCCCTCACGACTAGATTGTAATGCCCATTCTAAACAGAGATCAATTTCAGTAAAAGCTGCAGCCAACTGTTTCCCTAAACATCCATTTCACCGACAGATTCTGATTTCAACTTCGACGATACATTTCTTACGATTTCTCCGTCTTTGCTATCCAAGAAAGGCACAGGTTTGTCGATTAATTCTTCCAGCTCTTCTTCCGTAAATTCTTGGTTCGCGCTTTTGAAAAGATTGTCGATATTTGCAATTAAATTCTTCAAATCGTTCTCCTTTAATTCCAAGAGCTATTGAGACAATATTAATCCGCTAGCACTACAGCACAGTAGAACAGTCCTGTGCGGCTTTAAACCCCGACCGAATTACTCCTCCTTAGGTAAAAAAAGTTCGTAAAGACAATCTTTCCTAAAACAAACCACTCTCAAAAATCTTGATGGGCAGTGTAGCTTTTTTTCGAAATAAGATTTTTGAAATGTTTAGGGAATGAATTGGCGGTTTCGTGGTTCACTCATAGTGATTCACCTCCTAGCCTTTTCACGAATAAAAATTGAACTCAGAGCCATCGTTTTTTGTGATTGATCTTCTAAAGGTTTTTCATTTTTTTTTTTTTTTTTTTTTTTTTAATGTTTATGTAATATGAAAGGCCGACCCGTCGAACGAGTTGAAAGAGTGAGTTGGTTTTCCAAGAAGCTCCTAAACTCTTTATGTTCCCACTGTAGTGGAAAGTCTCCTCCGTCTCCTTATCTCACTTCCCCTTTCTCCGAGAGTGAGAGAAACAGAGGAGGCTGGCTGGATTAAAGTCCGAAGATCGAATAACTACCTGGCTACCCTTGTCAAACAAAGGGGTAACTGGCTTGCTGTCCTAGACCCTTTGGAACACATGCTATGATTTCACCACACTTTAATTTATCTACGGAAGGTCAATTTCTCTAGTAAAAATAACGTTTTTTGCCTCTTCTTGTTCATATCAAAGTTTGATGACGTCATAGTTTGGATAAACAATTTAAGGGAAAAGATAAAACTAAACATTCAAATTCACTAAACGATTCCACAAGTAGACGAGACGTTTCCAAGACTAACAACACGACAAGCGAATGCGACACCTGTTCGGTAACTGACGGGAAAAACAAAATTCGAATTTGTCACGGCTGCCGGATACGATTCTCGATGTTTGGATTTCGAAAACTATTAAATTAACAGTAAGTAAACACAAGTGAACCTATGTATGGATGTAAGCGCCGGATTAACTCATCGTTGCTTGTCAGTGACGATAACGCCACTTGTTATAAATAAGGAATGCCAATCCGTTGAGTAGTAGGCCTAGTAGTGTACAGTGTAAGGGATGTTTGAAGAATAATCAGATTTCTTTGTGATTAATATCGTCATTACTGTACAAATAATTAAGAGGAGATCAAATTATCCTACAACCTGTTAAGTAAATATACTGCCTTGTCGTTAGAAAAAAAACCGATACATATTAGCGGGATATCCTGTCATTTAGCCAACCGCGAATATCGAACCCGTTAATAGCGTGAGTCTACTGTATATATATATAAGTTATATAAACATTTTATGTGAACATTTCATAATTAAATGCGTGCTAGGAAGATTCCTGCTTACGCAGCTTTAGTATTATATAGGTGTGAGAACAGAGCCCCGGCAGTGTGTAAGTCGCCTCTGTATCGCACAGACGTTTTCCACTCCGATTGAGTGCATATCAATTGTATTGTTTTATTAAGTAAAAATTTATGTAACAGTTTTCTAAATTAATTGTTTATTAAATTCAAAGGTTTGTAAAAATAAAAATCATTTTTAAAAACCTTTCTTGCTTAATATAAAACGTAACTGGCGCAGTCGGTAGGACACCTCAAGGAAGTTAGTGAATATAACGTCCGTCGGTTTTAACCGTTAATTGAGGAAACCTTAAGTAGAGTGAATATCTACAACCACTTAATAGAGCGCATATCTATTAAGAACACGAGCGAATATCGTGTAGGTGAAAAGTGAAAAGTGAAAGTTGTTCAAATGAGCAAAGTATTTTGGATCAACTTGTAAGTAGATCTTAAGATATAGAATTAAGAAAAAAGTAGAGTAAATACTTTTTAATTTTATATAATTGATTTTTAATTTTTATTATTTTGAAAAATAATATTAAATAATGGCAACGCCAACATTAAAAAAGGAGTATCTTGACATGATACCCGAGTATAGTGGAGAGCCCACTATGCTCCACAGATTTATCTCGATATGTGATAAGATAGTGAATAAGTTTTATGTAAGCGAAAATCCAGAGGATTTTCAAAATGAGTATCTGTTCTCCTCTATTCTTTCTAAATTAAAAGGCCAAGCACTGGAAATGGTTGTAAACTCTAACTCTTACAATTGGCACGAAACTAGAAAAGTATTATTAATTAGTTATTCAGACAAAAGAGATTGTTTCACATTAAACTTAGAGATGTCAGAATTAAAACAAGAAAGTAACGAATCACCATTTCAATTCTATGAGAAAATTCAAAAGTTACTAAATTTACAAATTTCATTTTTTATGAATAAAGAGCCTCAAAGGCAGATGGCTAAAGACATTTTAATAGAATACGTTCAGAAACTAGCTTTAAGAGTTCTCCTTAGGGGTTTGCATGAACCCATCGGGTCACTAATGCGTACCAAGAACCCTAACACTCTTAGTGAAGCACTTAATATGCTCACAAACGACTTCCAATTTAAAAATAATAAAATGTTTACTCAGCCAAGCAAACAACCAGTCTTTCAGAAAAGCCAAACTCATAACGTAAGAAGACCAATACATACTGAATTTAAATACCACCAAATACCTAAACAACCTTATCAACACCCAAATCCTTCCTATAAACCACCAACTTTTGCTAATCAGGGTCAGCCTCAAAGGGGACAACCAAACAACAACACTACTAAACCTCAGTATCCTCAGCGAAATACGGGTTATCAACCTACCCCTATGAGTATTTCCACCAGACAGACAGATAGGCCTTCTAGACAAACGAATTTGTATCAAATGACCGGACAAGGAGCCGAAAAAGACGATTACACTATGTACCAGACTAATGGACAAGACTCATTCGCTTTTGAAGAAGATCTCGGGAAAGAAGAGTACTTCGAAGAATCCCAAAATTTAACCGACAACTACGAAGAAGAGACCGCTAAAATCGATCAGGACGATTTTTTAGGACATACAAGCCTCGGAATCGATTTTCAATAATGAATCTACAAAGCGAAAATAACGAGCTACCATTTATATACGACACAAACACCAAATCTAGAATATTAATTGACACAGGCAGTACTAGATCATTTATGCGAAAATCTTTAGGCTGGAAAAATTTTAAAACAAGCATTAAAAAAGAGCCGTTTGAAGTAATCACCGCACACGGCACTTCAAAAGAAAATTTTTGTTGCACCATACCTTTGTTGTCTAAAAAAGCAATTAAATTTTATTTATTTGACTTTCATCAGAATTTTGACCTATTACTAGGGCTAGACAATATAAAGGATTTAGGAATAAGCTTAGACTTTATAAATAATAAATTAATACTTTGTGATGAGGAAATCCCTATTCAATATTTTAACACTGAAAAAGGAAGTTGTAATAAAACAGACAGCACGTCAATAAAGCAGGAACAATTTAGTTATGTTATACAAGCCCGCACTAGCCAAACAGTTAAATTAAAAATACAAAATATTCATAATGGAGAAGGTATTTTACCACACAAACAAGTGAACGGATTAGAAATTCCGCAGTGTATAGTTTCAGTGCATAAGGGTGAAGCCTATTGCCCTATTATAAACAATACGGAAGAAAATGTAAAATTAACAATAAGTAAACCATTAGAAGTAAAATCTTTAGAGGAATATAATATTTTCAGACCTGATGCAATGCAAATGAACGCTAATTTCAATTTATTAGATTATAAACAAAAAAATTCGAGAAGAAAAAATTTAGATTTATCAAAATTTAGAATGGAACATATGAACTCGGAAGAAAAATCCGCTATAACAAGTTTAATAAAAGATTATGCAGATTTATTCCATATTGAGGGAAACGATTTAACTTTTACCAACCAAATAAAACATGTTATTAGGACTACTGATGAAATTCCCGTATACTCCAGAAATTATAGATATCCAGAGATTTACAAGAACGAAATTAATAAACAAACTGAGGACATGCTTGAACAAGGAATTATTAGACCTTCAAATTCTCCATGGAACTCTCCTGTCTGGATTGTACCCAAAAAACAAGACGCTTCTGGCAAAAGAAAATTTCGATTAGTAATAGATTTTAGAGGATTAAACAAGAAAACAATTGACGATAAATTTCTCTTGCCAAACATTACCGACATATTAGATAAATTAGGACGATCTCAGTATTTTACAACTTTAGATTTAGCCTCAGGATTTCACCAAGTAGAAATGGATAAAAATAGCATAGAAAAAACAGCGTTTTCAACAGAAACGGGACACTATGAATTTTTAAGAATGCCATTTGGACTAAAGAATAGCCCCCCTACATTTCAAAGAATTATGAATAACATTCTGAGAGGAATCCAAAATGAAACATGTTTAGTTTATTTAGACGATATTATAATTTACTCCACTAGCCTCCAAGAACATATACAAAGACTTAAAGAAGTATTCGACAGATTACGCAAAGCCAACTTTAAAGTACAGCTGGATAAAACGGAATTTTTAAGAAAAGAAGTAGCGTATCTAGGGCATGTTGTTACACCGGAAGGCGTAAAACCTAACCCAGCAAAGATTTTGGCAATCAAAAACTATCCAATACCCAAAACCACCAAACAAATTAAAGGATTTTTAGGACTAATAGGCTATTATCGAAAATTTATTAAAAACTTCGCCAAGATAACAAAACCCTTTACTAACTGTTTAAAGAAAAATGCAAAAATAAACATAGAAAATCCAGACTTCATAGAATGTTTTGAAACATGTAAAAATATACTGACTAATGAGCCCCTTCTACAATACCCAGATTTTGAAAAGGAGTTTACTCTAACAACAGACGCTAGTAATTTTGCACTAGGAGCAATTTTAAGCCAGGACAAAAATGGAAAGGACCTTCCTATAGCGTATGCCAGCAGAACTTTAAACGACAGCGAAACTAATTACTCCGCGATTGAAAAGGAATTACTAGCAATCGTATGGGCCACTAAACACTTTAGGCCTTATTTATTTGGAAGAAAATTTAAAATTTATACAGACCATAAACCTTTACAATGGTTATTTTCAGTTAAAGAACCAAATTCCAAGCTTTTAAGATGGAGATTAAAATTAGAGGAATATGATTATGACATAAGATACAAAAAAGGCAAATTAAACCAAAACGCCGATGCCTTATCTAGAATACAATTGAACATTACTAATAAAAGGTCAACAAACACCCAACACACTGTAGAACCAGACCTTGATTTATCTCCAGCTGGATTAATCCAACGTTTCTTCCCGGAATTAAACGAAGATAACGAGTCTATGGTCGTACAACTCGACGCAACAGATAATGCCAACTTAGAGTACGATCAAGAAAGTGACAGTCAAACCGTGCATTCCAACTTCGAAGGGAACACCCAAATTGAAATACCAATTTCCGACGAGCCTGTAAACTTTGGGAGAAATCAAATATTTTTGTCATTGGTAAAGTATGAGCCAAAGAAAGTAAAAATTATAAAACTATTCGGAACTTCAAAAATTCGTTTAATGGTCGAAATATCAGAAAATAACTTTAAAGAAGACATAGTTAACTTTGTAAAATCATATTTGGTACCCAAAATAAAATATAATCTATATTTTGAAGACGATTTTTACGAGAAATTTGCATCATGCGTAGCCAAAAATTTCAAACAAACTGAACTAAATTTGGTTAAGTGTAATAACAAACTCTTAGACCTAACTTCGGAAGAAGATACCTTAGAAACGATAAGTAATTATCATGTCAGCAAAACCAATCACCGAGGGATACAAGAAACATACGAACAAATTAAGCGAAGATATTATTGGCCTAATTTAAAATCACTAATCCAAAATTTCATAAATCAGTGTGATATATGTCAAAGAACCAAATATGACAGAATCCCCTTACAATTAGAGATGAACTTGACGCCTACAGCTGCAAGGCCTTTCCAGATAATTCACATCGACACTATCTCTTTAGAAAAGAATGCGTTTATCAGCATTGTCGACAGTTTCACAAAGTATGCTCAAGCTTATCGCTTGGGAAGCTCTCAAGCTACAGAGATTGCAGACAAGTTATTAGATTACTTTGCGCAGTTCTGCTTACCAACAGTTATTATCTCAGACAATGGAACGGAGTTTAATAACAGAATTGTGAAGGAGATATTAGACCTGCATAAAATCAAAATCCATTTTATCAGTACACAAAACCCCCAATCAAACGGATTATGTGAAAGATTCCATTCCACCTTAATAGAACACATAAGGCTGTTAAATAATCAAATCGAATTTAAAAAAGACAGTATAATTAAGAAAGTTAAATATGCTATAATAGCCTATAACAATAGCATTCATTCAGTCACAAAATTAACGCCGTGCGAAGTCTTATTTGGACACATAAATTCAAACTCTTTATTAGATATAGATTTAGAAAAGCAAATTGTAAATGACTACGTTTTAAACCATAAGGAAAAAACAAAAATACTTTACGAAAACATTAGGGATAGCAATCAAAGAATTAAAGAAAAAGTTTTAGAAAAAAGGAATGTAAACAAAGAACCACTTCCAGAAATACCATCTGAAGTTTATATAAAGTCAGTTCAGAAGCAAAGCAAAACGAAAAACAGATATAGCAAGGAAGAGATAGCTTCTATAAACAAGGAAAGAAAAACTGGTAAAATAAAGCCTAGACATCATAACACAAAAGACAAGATACATTTGTCGAAAATTAAAAGGCCTAAGAAGATAAAAAATGTAATTAATGCTCAAAATAATTTTCCAGGTCCCTCCTGTTCGTCATTGGCACAGCCACCGACTCAGCAGAGATCAGAGAAGTCAACAACAACCTCGGAATAATCCCAATAGACCTTGGGCCGGCCAAATTAGAATCTTCCTACCATACCTTTGTCCACTATTTTGATGTAAGAAACTTAGTAGCTCATCTAAATAACATTGATGCTTATTATTATGACGTATTGCAAAATTTTGAAACTAGTTGCTACAATTGTAACGGTAGCTTATTAAACAATGAATATGTAACCGATAACAGTAATAGAATAAGAGATATTGTTAATTATTTTAAATATGTTAATCACAGTAAAAATGTAATAGAAGAAAAATTAGAAATTATACTCTTAAGAGAGAATGGTAACAAAAGAACAAAAAGAGGTCTTATAGATGGACTAGGGTCCGTTATCAAATCTTTAACAGGCAATTTAGATGCATATGATGGTAAAAAATATGACAAAATAATTAAAGATATTGAAAATGAGCAAATTAAGATTAATTATCAAATTGAATCTCAATACTCCTTTAGTAATAATATTATGAAGGAATTAAATAAAACTTTTATTGTAATTGATGAAAATTTTGTAGAATTAAAAAATAAGTTAAGTATTGTGAATCGTAATGTAAATGACTTTGTTGAACTAGAAAAATTTAGAAGTATTCTAAACCAATTGAACATTTTATATGACATGATGTTACAGGTAATCACAGATTTAGAAAATTCTCTTACATTTTGTAAACTAGGTGTTGTACACCCTAGTGTTATTTCAACCCAAGAATTATATGAAGAATTAAACAAAATTTATAAATATTATAATGAGAGGTTACCTTTAGAACCTAAAATGGAAAACATGTGGGAATTAGAGAACCTAATTAAAGTTAATTGTAAACTAAATTCTGAAAGGATTGTTTATTTTATAAATTTACCCATTGTAGAAAAAACTCAATTTAAATTGTATAAATTACACTCTATACCCACAAAATATGAAACAGATTATGTAACAATTATACCAAAGGTAAGGTACATATTAGTGTCTAACTCTGTAATATTAGGTTTAAACAATGAATGTAACTATAAAACCGATTCCATATACTTTTGCTCATTCGACATTCTAACACACCATAAATTAGACTGTGAAGTGTCCATTATCAGGAACAACGATGCCAGCAACTGTGAATATACTGCATTGGAAGTTACAGACAACTTAATTAACTGGATCCCAGAAATCAACCTTTACCTAGCGACCTTCCCCAACAAGCAGACTCTGGAAATTACCAATCGCAAGGCAACTACCACCGTCACCCTTCAAGGCATATATTTGATAAAAACTAATAATGATTCAATCTTTTTCAACAACATGAAACTGAGCCATACATCAACAACTTCGGGAGGCCATCCTATTTTCATGGACACGTCCAAACTACAATTTTCAATGAGTAAAATGCCAGAATTCTCAGTAAACGTTAAACGCCTAGAGTTGGACAAAATAAACACAGAAACCATCTCAAGAATTGACCCAACTATGGAAATAACCCACCACATCAGTATCTGGACTATTGCCCTTTACGGAGGCGTATTCAGCAGCCTTATATACTTCGCCCTCATCAGGAAGAAGAAGAAGACTTCAACCAACGCCGAAACTTCGCCAACCCCCGAAGTTCTCTTTAGGGATGGAGGAGTTATATAAACATTTTATGTGAACATTTCATAATTAAATGCGTGCTAGGAAGATTCCTGCTTACGCAGCTTTAGTATTATATAGGTGTGAGAACAGAGCCCCGGCAGTGTGTAAGTCGCCTCTGTATCGCACAGACGTTTTCCACTCCGATTGAGTGCATATCAATTGTATTGTTTTATTAAGTAAAAATTTATGTAACAGTTTTCTAAATTAATTGTTTATTAAATTCAAAGGTTTGTAAAAATAAAAATCATTTTTAAAAACCTTTCTTGCTTAATATAAAACGTAACTTATATATATTGTACAAAATTTCAATCGTTAATAAAATACTATTTATTTATCCACTCAAGTTCAAATAAATTTTCTAAAATTTGTTGTAGTAGATGGTAATTGATGTTAATACAGTTTCTTCAAATATGTATTCATTAATTTAAATTGAAAAAAATTGATCAGTCAGATTCGAACTGAGGAACTACGTGTTAAATCCCAGGACTTTTGCACTGAGCCAACTTTTCCATAGGTAGAAATCAATTACCTCAAGATGAATATAAAATTGTAAGAGAAAGGTTCTTTACAATAATGATCATTATAAGAGGTGGGTAGAATGAGAAATTATAGACCGTCATAACCTTCTCAAATTAGAATCGAAAAAAATGTGAATAAATAGTGACAAACAAAAATAATAGTCCAACACCATATAGGCTACTGTATAAAGAAGACAATGGAAAATTGCAAGGAAATTAGTGTTCTATTTTGGCACTTATTGTTGTGATTCTGTCATGTATATTTATATTAATTGTAATTTTTAAATAAAAAGTAACTAAGATGAATTTTTTGTCGACCTCAGTAGAAATTGACTTAAAAATTGTTTTTCTTTATTGCTTGTTTATACGTCCTTCGAACTTGCACGATTTTTTTTAATCTGTGCAAATTTGTTTCTATATTATTTTATCTTTATATATACCACTGTAATCGTAAGCTATGTATGAAGGAACGTCGCTATATATATTCTGGTCTATAATTATTACTCTCACTGTAAATGCTCAATTCCTATGCTCGGACGTAGCCCTTCAACATTTCCGAATTGGAAACGTTCCCCTTTTCCGTTTCCGGCGTGAATTTGTTTTGCCCAATGGAAGCAAAATGCATTGCGCTTATTGAAGCTTCACCGCAAAATAAAGCGAACGTTATGGAGTAGGTGGATTAAGTGGTATTTGGGGTTTGGTAGTAAACTCTGTGGGTGTGATCGGTAAACCTAATGGCAGTTCATTGGCAGTCGCGGAGTGATTACAGGTTGCATTCTAATTGTCATCTACTCCGTGGATGATGCGCTAGTAACCAGTTGCTTTTATTTTCATTTTAAGACCATCTGCAAGTATAACTAGAGAATACGAAACGGTTCTAATACGGATAGGGACGTAAAACTCATACGTAACTTATATAGGAGGGGGAGTCACACTTGTGGGGTCGCCTACTATACAGTTCAGGAAGGAATGCAGTGACAAACCCAGCTGTTAGTGTACTACCCTTTGCAGAATTGTAAAAACATCACCCCTCCTACCTGATCACTGTTAGACCGTGCCGTAACACTGTCAATTAACTCATCTTGAACCTATTTAAATTGTCTAAAAGATTATATCCCATACTAACTCTTGTCGAATTTTATAAACAAAACTTAAGAAGCAGCTCGTACACTGGCTTTCTTCAACGCAAAAGTTAACTGATTATTTCTGGATTCTTCATCACACTTACTAATAACACTAGCGATGACGTTTCTTGTTTCGCTGTGAATGGTTTTCCCATTCTTTCCTGAACTATTACAATCCATTGCGTAAATGAACACAAGTAGTCACTAAATCAACACAACACAGGTGAAGGCAACTGACACAGGCACAATATCAACTAACAAGTTCAGGCGAATGTTCGTGACTGGGCTGATACTAACTGGCGCGTGCGAGAGACAATGCTTTGGGAGTGGAAGGGATATTAGGTAGATGGGATTTTCTGAGAATACTTCCCCGCACCCCTCATACGTCGCCTCGGTTCTCCTGGTGGGCGAACTGTAATTGGGACATAAAGTTGTATCTAACTGTTGCACTTCTTGTAAAGACAAAAGTTGTTGGAATTAGGGTAGGAGTAACAACAGGGTCACCTCATTCTGGGGCGAGGGTAAAATTATGGCAATGCGTGGACAGAGTCTTATGCATGAATTGGAACTGCTCTAAAACGTGGTGAGGATAGGAATCTATTATTATTCAGGACAGTGGAATGAATTAAGCTTTTCTCTAAATAATTTCAGAATGTATGTTGTAGTTCATCATGTCGTTCTCTAGCCGTTATTGGTGGATACTGTATTGTTGTTAATTTCATTAAGTATACAATTTGAATATTGTAATTAGAAATGTTTGTCGTGAAACATTAAGAAAACATTTGTCGTAAGCTCTTTGAACTCTAAGGAATACGTATTTTTATTCAAAGGTTTAATTTTAATATTGTGTATTGATATTATATATACTCTGGCATCTAAGTTTACAGCCAGAGTTTTATATACGAATTATGCGCTGGTAAGAATAATCAGATAGTTCTTGTGTGTGTGTGTGTGTGTGTGTGTGTGTGTGTGTGTGTGTGTGTGTGTGTGTGTGTGTGTGTGTGTGTGTGTGTGTGTGTGTGTGTGTGTGAGTGTCTGCATGTATGTAAGCATTCTATGTGTGTACGTATAGTACGGACCGCGTAACCGTGCACTTGGCCTTGAGAGATCGCAGTAGGCGAGTCGGGAAGTAGAGGGTCAGAATAAATACTTTCTTATAAACATGATAAGGACTGTCAAAACACTGACTTGCATGAAACGGTCGATATTAGATAAATTCGATAGTAAATTAGTTTCGGTATGATGTAACAAAAAGTCTTAAAATATGTTTAAACATACCGGATGCAGAAGTTGTTGATGTACAGAACATTGCGAATATGTAAAATGTTTTCAGAAGTGGTAGTACAAGAGAAATCTCGTGCTGTCTCTTACAGACAAGGGCACGGTTACCAACTTAATGCGCGCGTGTGCGATGGAGAGAGAAATCTCTTGGTGTTGTCTACGTTGGAGAATTATGTCTCTTTTATACTTAATCTCAAGGTAAAACATTCATAGCACAAAACAGTTGGAATAAAATAAAAAAACAATATAATATGCAATGAAATACTGCATGCAAAATATTACAACTAACATAAGGAAATTTTAAATCAAAAGTAATTTATTTCAATCTCTGTAGACAGTTCAGATACATCGTCTTGCTTATTATGTTTTAAGAGTAGCCTACAAATTAAAGAAGATCGTCGAAAGTGTGTATCCCTGTCTCACTCTTTTTGGTTTCAACTTTTTCATACTTTTTATGGTCCTTGCGAATTATCACGTTGTCGTCCAAAGTTAACAAACGATATTATGAAATCTAGAATTCGGTTTAGTAACACTCTGATACCGAATGGACAATACTATTTTACGACTTAATATTGTGATTTTATCATATGTGTATACATATTTATATTAATTGTAATTATAAAGTAAAGAGTAATTCAAATAAAATTTGGCTTTGTCAACTTCAGTAGGAATTGACTTGAACTTTTTGTTTCTATAGTAGGGCCTAGTTGTTTTGTCTCAACTAGGGATGGGCCGATTCCGATTCTCGATTCCAGGAATCGTCGATTCTAGGTGGTATCGAGGAATCGTCGATACTCGATTCTTCATTCATAAAAGTGTCGATTCCGATTCATATTTTGTTAACTATTAAAATATGCGTGTGGAGTAATTTATTACCAAACAAAATTTATTATATCTGTGTGGAAAAATAATTAATTACCAACTATGTCTTATTTATGTATTAGTGCCTATTAACAGCAATCAAGATCGTAACTATTTCCGGTCGTTTGACATCGCTCGTTTCTCTCTCTCTCTCTCTCTCTCTCTCTCTCTCTCTCTCTCTCTCTCTCTCTCTCTCACTAAATGTCAGAACAAAACACAAAAAGTACAGTAAAAACTCGATTAACAGTCACCGTCGGAACCGTGGCCATGACGGTTTAGCGAATAGACGGATAACAGAAACACTGTATTATTATTCCTCCGAAACTTAAACTTAATAAATTATATTATAGACAGATATCACTCTCACGGTTGAAGGTTTTGTGTAGCCTATTACATTAAAACAGGACTTTTAAAAGGTTTTGCCATACGGCCAAGATGTTAACTAAATTAATTATTAGAGAACTAGCATGTAAGCTAACATAACTTGAAAGAATCGAAAATCGACTAAAGAATCGAGAATCGAAAGGAAAATTTTAGAATCGGAATCGAAAATTTTAGGAATCGGCCCATCCCTAGTCTCAACATTTATTAATTATATTTAATATAGGAACTGGCTTGTCAGCTTTATTAGCTGTAGATTTCGGCAAACAGCTGTATCAAATACGGGATCGCTTTTATTACTATTATTGCTATACGAGGCTCTGTAAACATTAAACAATATCAATGCGCAAGTACAGAATAGTCATTTAATTAATTTTTTTATCAGTTATTTCGATCTTTCGTGTGTTGCTGAGTTTTATTTTGTACCCTTTTAGGTGGTTTGTAAAATATTGTTTTAAAATCTTTATAATGCTTTGTGTGTTAGTAAACATGAACGTTTTTATTTCGTTAAGGAGAAAATGCTTATATAGATACGTAAAGTTTCACTGACTACTTTCATTACAAGGTTTCGTTTTACTTTTCCACGCATAATTAAAGTTCCCAATTACACTAACTCAAATATTGTTTAAAGTTCTCTTAATTTGAAATGAGTAAATTGAGAATTTTACTCAATTTTAATATTAATCGATCCGTTCGATGTAAATGTTTATCCGTTTGTGTTGAATATATCCGAGATTAAGCTAAAGTATATATAATTTAATGAGATATTCCTTTCGAGAATATTGCAGCGTTGGATGTATAGACATAGGAAAACGTTTGATGCTTTTCAATTCCCTGCATCGGTTGACTCAAACAGTCTGAACGTTTTTAGGAAAATAGAAAGATCTTCAGGCTTGCCAATATTGTAATGGCGATTGCGATTTCCTCGGCTGGCGTTAAATTTATATTTTGCTTTAAAAAATAGTTTAAACGTACATGTTGTGAAATTTAATATTATAAATACTGAGCTCTAAGGTTCACGATGTTTTTATTTTTAGTAAAACATAATAACTGTTTCATAATGATAAATATTGTAGGCTATTTATGGATAGAAAATTTAAAATATTTCAGGCGCAATTTTTAACTTGTTAACAGTTGACTAAAATTTTACAATTTAGTCAACAGTTACTGTTACAGTCTATTGTGAAAAAAAATATTCTATCACACATGATTGTAGCAAATGTTGAAGAAAATATTTCGTAAGTGGACAAGTTTTAATGTTTAAATTAAACTGTAAAAATTGTATTTATTAACGGCGCAGTATTTAATACTTACAGAAATGGAATAGGTGTTGAACAAGACGTTGCAACAAATTATTTTACCACGCTCATTTTACGACCAACTCAGCGTATCCGAATGTATTTGACCGCTTACAACACGTTATGTGTTAATGTGGGAGACATTAAATGGTTAACATTAGACACTCATGCTACATGCAGGAACACAACAGATTTACTCACATAGAACATCGATTTACCAAAATGAGCGTCGGCAGCGGGGCCTTGAACTGTGTTAAGGAAGCCACCGGTGGTGGAGGCGGCAAAAGCACGTTTACGTTGGGCGTTATGTCTGCGGCTTCTTCGGCAGCCAGTGTCGCCAGCCACCCGCTGATCTGGATGCAGCATCCGCAGCAAAGGTCCAATGCCGCTTGGCGTAGCCCCCTGTGCAGAATGAGGAAGAGTGTTGGGTTGACGAATGCGTGCACGTAGGCCACGTGAAGGGTAATCTGTAAGAACACTTGTCGTTAGAGTTGTTGTTTATATCTCTTCGAATAAGTGTTAAAATACACAGCAAGTTACAACATGCTTCAACCTATTCTTCAAAACCACTTACTAAAACTTAGTAAAAATGAAAACAAAATAGTTTTGGTTTTTATTTTTTTTTAACTAGTAATAGTTTAAAGAGCGTCTAGATTAAGAAGTATCTTATCCATGAAATGTGGTTCTATTGCTAGACTTGGACAAAACCGTTTGTTCTGGGTGTACCACCATATTGTTCAACGAATACTTTTCAACATTCACCTACACAACACATTATAATATCCTTCGTTTCTACCACGATACAAATAATTCTGTAAAGGCGCATACACCAAGAAGTATGGAAAGGCTCTGAAAACAATATTTTTTTCGAACTAAATAAACCGAAGCACGTTAATATACTTCTAATATTAGAGTTTGATTATATAATATACAGACTCCGGTTAAATAATATTCCCATAAGGATCAAATAAGAATTATTCGTTTGGAATACATATGTTTGAAATTTTGAAATTTTTACAAAACTCGATACAAATTTGGGCAAGTGACAGATAAAGAGAGGAACTAGTGATAGGAAAGGGAAAACCCGTCCTATTTGAACGTGACTATATACGATGTAAAACGACTCCTAGGGCAGGGAAATCCTACCCTTAGGAACGTGACTATACACTGTGTAAGGGGGACTCGTAGGGAAGGGAAATCCCATCTTTAGGAACGTGTCTATATACGGTGTAAAGGCGACTCGTAGGGCAGGGAAACCCCGTCCCATAGAAACGTGACTATACACTGTGTAAGGGGGACTCGTTGGGCAGGGAAATCCCGTCCTTAGGAACGTGACTATACACGGTGTTAAGGCGGCTCATAGGGCAGGGGCATCCCGTCCTTAGGAACGTGACTGTACACGGTGTTAAGGCGACTCATAGGGCAGGGGCATCTCGTCCTGTAGGAACGTGACTGTACACTGTGTGAGGGGGACTCGTAGGGAAGGGAAATCCCGTCCTTAGGAATGTGTCTATACACGGTGTAAAAGCGACTCCTATGGCAGGGATAACCCGTCCTGTAAGAACGTGACTATACACGGTGTAAAGGCGACTCTTAGGGCAGGGAAATCATGCCCTTAGGAATGTGACTATACACGGTGTTAAGGCGACTCATAGGGCAGGGGCATCTCGTCCTGTAGGAACGTGACTATACACTGTGTGAGGGGGACTCGTAGGGAAGGGAAATCCCGTCCTTAGGAACGTGACTATGTACGGTGTAAATGCGACTCATAGGGCAGGGGCATCTCGTCCTGTAGGAACGTGACTATACACTGTGTGAGGGGGACTCGTAGGGACGGGAAATCCTGCCCTTAGGAACGTGACTATACAAGGTGTAAAGGCGACTCCTAGGGCAGGGAAATCCTGCCCTTAGGAACGTGACTATACACGGTGTTAAGGCGACTCATACGGCAGGGGCATCTCGTCCTGTAGGAACGTGACTCTACACTGTGTGAGGGGGACTCGTAGGGAAGGGAAATTCCGTCCTTAGGAACGTGTCTATACACGGTGTAAAAGCGACTCCTATGGCAGGGATAACCCGTCCTTTAAGAACGTGACTATATACGGTGTAAAGGCGACTCATAGGGCAGGGGCATCTCGTCCTGTAGGAACGTGACTCTACACTGTGTGAGGGGGACTCGTAGGGAAGGGAAATCCTGCCCTTAGGAACGTGACTATACACGGTGTTAAGGCGACTCATACGGCAGGGGCATCTCGTCCTGTAGGAACGTGACTCTACACTGTGTGAGGGGGACTCCTAGGGCAGGGAAATCCTGCCCTTAGGAACGTGACTATACACGGTGTTAAGGCGACTCATACGGCAGAGGCATCTCGTCCTGTAGGAACGTGACTCTACACTGTGTGAGGGGGACTCCTAGGGCAGGGAAATCCTGCCCTTAGGAACGTGACTATACACGGTGTTAAGGCGACTCATACGGCAGGGGCATCTCGTCCTGTAGGAACGTGACTCTACACTGTGTGAGGGGGACTCGTAGGGAAGGGAAATTCCGTCCTTAGGAACGTGTCTATACACGGTGTAAAAGCGACTCCTATGGCAGGGATAACCCGTCCTGTAAGAACGTGACTATATACGGTGTAAAGGCGACTCCTAGGGCAGGGAAATCCTGCCCTTAGGAACGTGACTATACACGGTGTTAAGGCGACTCATAGGGCAGGGGCATCTCGTCCTGTAGGAACGTGACTATACACTGTGTGAGGGGGACTCGTAGGGAAGGGAAATTCCGTCCTTAGGAACGTGTCTATACACGGTGTAAAAGCGACTCCTATGGCAGGGATAACCCGTCCTGTAAGAACGTGACTATACACGGTGTTAAGTCTATTCTTAGGGCAGAGAACCCCTATTTTAGGAGCGTGACTATTCACGGTGTTAAGGCTACTCTTAGGTCAAGGAAAACCCGTCCTGTAGAAACGCGACTATTGGCCTACATGGTGTGATAGCGTGTTCTAGGGCAGAGAAAACACGTCCTATAAAAACGTGACTATACACGATGTTAAGGCGATTTCTAACGCAGATAATATCTGTATTTTGAGAACGTGAGTATACAGGGTGTTAAGGCAACTCCTAGGGGAGAGAAAACCCGTATTTTAAGAACGTGACTATATACGGTGTAAAGGCGACACCTAGGGCAGGGATAACCCGTCCTGTAAGAAGGTGACTATACACGGTGTTGAGGCGATTTCTAACGCAGATAATATCTGTATTTTGAGAACGTGAGTATACAGGGTGTTAAGGCAACTCCTAGGGGAGAGAAAACCCGTATTTTAAGAACGTGACTATATACGGTGTAAAGGCGACTCCTAGGACAGGGATAACCCGTCCTGTAAGAACGTGACTATACACGGTGTTAAGGCGATTTCTAACGCAGATAATATCTGTATTTTGAGAACGTGAGTATACAGGGTGTTAAGGCGACTCCTAGGGGAGAGAAAACCCGTATTTTAAGAACGTGAATACACGTAGTAATGGCGACTCCTAGGGTAGAGAATACCCGTCCTTGGGACCGTGACTATACACGGTGTTAAGGCGACTCCTAGGGGAGAGAAAACCCGTATTTTAAGAACGTGAATACACGTAGTAATGGCGACTCCTAGGGTAGAGAATACCCGTCCTTGGGACCGTGACTATACACGGTGTTAAGGCGACTCGTAGAGGAGAGAAAATACGTATTTCAAGAACGTGACTAACACGGAGTAATAGCGACTCGCAGGGTAGAGAAAACCCGTCCTGTAGGAACGTGACTATACACGGTGTAAAATCAACTCCTAGGACAGATACTCCTACGACAAATATTTATACAACTTTGATGTTAATTTCGCCAAAACAGTATCATCACAAGGTTACAAAGTTTTACATATATGTACACGAATATAGTAAATATTAATTACTGTATATAGACGCTATATATTATTAATGTATTTGTTTGATTTTATTATTCAAGCAATTTAAACTTTGTTGCTAGTGACGACGAATCTGTATAAAGTGTGTGTGTTCTGTTATATATGTATGTACACACACACACACACACACATATATATATATATATATGTATATGTATATATATATATATATATATATATATATATATATATATATATATATATATATAATACGTTTTCTTGTTTAATAATTTAAAACAACACAGGTTATTCAAATACAAGAATATTTATTATTTTAAATCCAAAGCTTTTCGTTGGCAAACAGTACCATCATCATCAGGAATGAAAATTACAATAATGTAAGCTATAGGTCTAAAACATATGTTTATTTAGAAATAGAATTGTTGCTAAATTTATACAAATTGCTAAATTTATTTTGTTGCCGTAACATTATAGACATTGAATATAGTATCATATTTAGAATGTATTTGTATTTCTTCTTTTATTAATTTGTTATTATTATTGTGTTTATATATTTCGAATGCTTCATATATATTCATTCTTAATCCCTTATTAATTTCTTTTATAAGTCTCATATTTTCTATATTTGGAAATTGGTGCTTATTATTAATACAATGATTTGCGAAATTTGATTTATATATTTCTGGAATAATGTAGGCATTTAAATGTTCTTTATATCTTTCTTTTAATTTTTTCTTTGTTTGACCTATATAAGCTTTATTACAATTTTTGCATTCTAATTTATAAACACCTCCTTTTTCATGCATATTAATTGTTTTATTATTGTTATTTATTATGTTTATTATTTTGTTATTAGTTTTGTATGCAATTTTGATATTTGTATTTTTAAATAATTTGGTGATATTTTTTATTTCATGGCCTATAAATAAAAATGAAGTCCATATTGTATTATTATTATTATTATTATTATTGCAAATTAAATTATTAATTTAATATTGAAATTATTAATTTGCAATATTGAATAGACTTGTGAAATTACATAAAATAGATAAACCAATAAGACCATTAATAAATTTTATAAATGCTCCATCTTATAAAATATCAAAGGTTATGGTAAATATTCTTAAAGTAAAAATAGAACTAAATAATAATCATACTATAATAAATTCTATTAATCTTATTGAAAAACTAAATGCAATTAAAATTAATGAAAATACAAAATTAATATCATTAGATATAAAAAATATGTATACAAACATACCTATAAATCAAACTCTTGAAATTATAAAATCTAAATTGGAACACGAGAAAGATAAAAAATTAACATTAGAAATTTTAAATACACTCAAAATAATATTAAATCAAAATTATTTTTCATATAATGACAAAATTTATAAACAAGAAGATGGTCTTGCTATGGGCTCGCCTTTATCAAATATATTATCTGAAATATTTTTACAACAATTAGATAATAAAATAAATGAAATTATAAAAATATATGATAAAAATGGTTATTGGGTTCGCTATGTAGATGATGGAATGTATATATCAAACAATAATAATATAAATTTAACAAATATTTTGGATAAAATAAATAAAATTAATAATAAAATCAAATTTACTTATGAAATTGAAACAAATAACAAAATAAATTTTCTAGATTTAACAATAATAAGAAAAAATGAAAAATTTGAATATATGATATACCGTAAACCAACTTTGACAAACCAAATTATACCAAATAAATCTAATCATCCATATAATAAAAAAATGGCTGCTTTATATAACTTATTATATAGAATGCATAAAATACCCATGAATGAAGAAAATAAAATAAAAGAAAAAAACATAATTTATCAAATTGCATTAGAAAACGGTTATAAAAAGAAAACTGTTGACAAACTTAATTATAATATTTTTAATAAACAAAATAATAATTTAATTTGCAATAATAATAATACAATATGGACTTCATTTTTATTTATAGGCCATGAAATAAAAAAATATCACCAAATTATTTAAAAATACAAATATCAAAATTGCATACAAAACTAATAACAAAATAATAAACATAATAAATAACAATAATAAAACAATTAATATGCATGAAAAAGGAGGTGTTTATAAATTAGAATGCAAAAATTGTAATAAAGCTTATATAGATCAAACAAAGAAAAAATTAAAAGAGAGATATAAAGAACATTTAAATGCCTACATTAATCCAGAAATATATAAATCAAATTTCGCAAATCATTGTATTAATAATAAACACCAATTTTCAAATATAGAAAATATGAGACTTATAAAAGAAATTAATAAGGGATTAAGAATGAATATATATGAAGCATTCGAAATATATAAACACAATAATAATAACAAATTAATAAAAGAAGAAATACAAATACATTCTAAATATGATACTATATTCAATGTCTATAATGTTACAGCAACAAAATAAATTTAGCAATTTGTATAAATTTAGCAACAATTCTATTTCTAAATAAACATATGTTTTAGGCCTAAAGCTTACATTATTGTAATTTTCATTCCTGATGATGTTGGTACTGTTTGCCAACGAAAAGCTTTGGATATAGAATAATAAATATTCTTGTATTTGAATAACCTGTGTTGTTTTAAATTATTAAACAAGAAAACGTATTATATATATATATATATATATATATATATATATATATATATATATGTGTGTGTGTGTGTGTGTGTGTGTGTGTGTGTGTCAGAATTATAATATTAAGTGAAAAATAGGAGGCGAATTTCCATTTTTCTTTCTATGTATGATGTTGCACTATTATTATTTTTTCTTACTACTTATACGCCTTTTTCCCTCAACGTTTGAGTTGTAGTTTCTTTCCGCTTCCCTTTCGCATTATCCGTTTGTGAACCAAGGTATATATAAGTTAGTAGTAGCCAAGCACTGAGGAAGGCGACATCGTTTCCGAAACTAGTTTGTTGTGTGTTTGTTTATTAAAAACTAACTTTTGGTGAGATTTTGAGTGCACTATTTTGACTTTTACCTTTGTATATAGTTTGTTCTTATCATAGATCAAAGTAGTGGATAATCACAAAAGGTATTTATATTTTGGATTATTTCTCGTTTATCCATGAGTTTCTGACTACGACTACTAAAAGCGGGTATATTCTGCTTTGTAAAAAGAAATCCCATTTCCGGCGGTAGACTGAAATGCTGGAAAATAAATCTTGTTGCCATTACAGCGTTTTCGCTTTGTGCTTTTCCCCTTTTTAAGTGACGCCTGTTGCGGTTTGGCTGTTTTCTGTTGTAGCAAGAGTAATTTAATATTTTGCTATTGGTATCGCATCATTGCCCCGAGGACTTGTCCTCTGTTAGTCGTGATAGTGTAATTGGACACGTTTTAATATCACAGATATAAATAAGCCGCTGATATTATTACAAGCATTCAAGAATTTGTTTTGAAACCGTATAAGATAATACTAAATAGTATATTGAGATTTGTAGCGGTGATATCTATTCTACACAGCGTTAACCATACGCTGGGGCTCCAGCAACTGTTAGTCTCAATGATACTAGCCACTACAATACAGTTTCCTCACACTAACATTGTCTTTTAAATTGAGGGTAAAGTTGGTTACACAACTCCTCTAGCCCTAAATAAAATTTCGGGGGTTGTTGGTGTTGAGTGTTGAGTCAATCTTTCTTCAGGAACCTTCTCACGCTAGGTAGATAACGCATCATAGTAGGGTTCTGTATAGTATCATAATCTAGAAGCTGATCTTACTTGTGATAACCTATATGTGTGTGTGTGTGTGTGTGTGTGTGTGCGTGCGGTCGTGCGTGTGCATATATAGATATTATTTTTCTGTTTTAGGTAAAAGACGTGCATTGTCCTATAAACGTAATGAGTAAGTACAAAACTGTTCTTAAACTGCATTTTTTTGTATTTGTATTTTTTTTTAAAGTTGCATTAGTAGAAGGGTTATTGAGAAAGTATACAACGCCTCGGAATGTTTTCCCCGTCCCGATTGTCGAAGACCAAACTTTCAAGTTACACTTTAGTTTTGCGGAAATGTTTTGGATAATGGAAAACAACTACTGCAGAACACAGTGCTACCTGCTTAGAATAACATGTCACAGTTCATTTTTATAAATTATCTTAGTACTGAGTTTATTATATAACATTTCCTTGGATAACAAATGCTGGTACTGTCACCGGCGCACGAGAAGTGCTTTGAATCAGCTCGATTTTCAGTTCGGCCAATGCGCTGTCGATGTATTCCTGACCTACAAACATATTCTAACCGTAAGGTTGTTTTTCTGTAGTTATATTTTAGTAAGTAATACAGGTATTTACAGATAGATAGAAATAATAATTTTATAAGGCAATTTTCTGTAAATCTGACGTTTGTGTTTTTGGGAATGACCTTATCATTTCGACGTGCTTTGGGTTAGAGCTCTTCTCGTGTGCCGGTGACAGTATGTATCCACAAAAACTGTTAAAGGCGTAATAACTTTGTTCTGGGTGACAGTGCAGAATAACGGAAAACAACACGTAAGGGGCTATGTGCACTAAGTGGTGTAGTGAAAACTATGCGATCGTTCTTATATAGAAGGAGGGGGTGATCACAAACATTTGGGGGTATTCATGGAATCTTCCGTTATTGTGGAGAGGAAATTGAAGGTTGTGCGACATTGGATGGGCCTACTGTAATACGACTTATCGAACTATGTTAACTAACGGTTATTTGTTGAAACGCCAAGCCCTGCCACTATGGACCTGCAATCACATCTAGACATTGTGATGCATTAACCACTGATTGTAGAGGATATGAATTTCGAGTAAGTAGAAAGTACGTAATGGATTAATCCGCGTCCACTTGCCATGCATTCCTCTTCTACATCTAGAGACACAGTGCATAAATTCCGATCCTCTTGTTTATTAACATAACCTATACCTTCTTCACAGTTTTATATTTACAATAATGTAATTTTGTTATCCTTTATTCCACTAGGTTCATTGTGTGCAAACGGAGCATGATATGTCTACGCCTTGTCGAATTGTCTTCATCTGTCATAGCAATAAAATAAAAGTACTCTATTGCATTGATAGATGAAGGCTCTTCGAAACGCGCCGGTAAATAGTAATTTGAAAATGCTATTTAGGCCAGAAATACATAATAGTAGACTAATTTGTGTAATATACTTTATTCACTTATATTTCATTATTAACTCATTATTTTCAGTGTACAGATAAAAGAAATCTTTAATTGTTTTATCTTCAGTTTAAGATAAGTTGCAAGTTGTACTGTAATTTGTTTTGGAGATAACTTTCTTTGCGTCTACGCGAAATAAAATTTGTTTGATCAACATTTATTGTTCCGTTTTGTTTGTAATGATGTTGTATGAATTGTCTAATTTAAACACTTGAGTTAATCGTTTGAAAATATGTTTTCATTCATATACAGCACTAACACAGCAGTAATGATAACATGCAATACAAATAACCGGTCTCTAGAACCGAGCCGAAACATACAATTCTGCAGTTTATAATCAATAGCCGATGCACACCGTAAAAGGTGAAATTGGTCATTGCCAATATAACAAACCGAAGTTACCAATTTGTTATACGGTGAATATTAAATGTTTTGGTTTCAGAACGTTTTATACGCTACCGTTTATGCAACCATTTGCGTTCATACTCAAAAGTGTTTTTCTAATAAATAAAAAAAAATTGAAATATTTGTCCCCTTTTAACTTACGCCCGAGTATAAAGTAACACACATATTTCTTAAACATGTATACTCTGACCATTACAGATTTTCTCTTTCAATCTTGCTTTACAAAGTTTTAGAAAAACGTAATTTTTTTTTTCTAATGTTGGTAAAATGAAAGTCAAAATGACAGCTGAATAGAAATGTTATTTGAATCAGCAGACGAAACGTTTTAGCCGAGCTCTCCTCAAAAGGAAAAATCATCTCGTTTTTAAAAAATATAAAATTATTTTACAAACATTTTAAAATTTTCAATGTTTTGTTCAAACTGACAATATATCACACACACTTCAAAAGCTTTCACATGTAAAATGGGTTCTCTATGAACTAGACGGGCATTATTAATTGAAAAATTGACCACATCAAAAGGCAGTTTTTAATTGCAATCGGCGATAATAATGGCCGCCGCTTTTGTTTTGGGTTGCAGAAAGCGTGTATTTGTTTATGGACCCTTGCACTGAATTAAAACCCCGGCTCGTATATTTTTTTGCTTATCTCTCCAGTGTTTTCCTGTACTTAATTGTGTTTTTTCTGCTTCATAAATTTGTGACCTTTGCTGTGTTTAAATTGCTGGACCGTTTGTGTAACAAGCGGAAATGTAAATAGGGCATAAATTTATTTTCACGTCAAGGCGTTATAATTTATTATGTATATATATATAAAAAAAAAAAAAATAAAAAAATAAATAAAAAAAAAAAACGCTTTTAGTTTGAGTGTTTTGACGTTTCGATGGCCTTAGTTTGATGATTTTTAAAAGTCTAGGAAACGACCCTTTTGCGAAAAAACGAGCTTGTCAAAATTAATTTTCAAATAAAGTTACAAACAAACAATACGCCTCGCAAAAATTAGTTTTTTCTTTCCCTTTAGACTTGTTTCCATTTGCTGTCAGCCTAATAGTTCGTCGGGCTTTTGGCTTCTACTAAAAAAGTTTCTATACCCATTCAAACCATGCGCACCAATATTAACAGGCATACCTAAAATCCACAAACCCGACACACCATTTAGACCTCTAATAAATTTCACAACAGCTCCATCTTACATAATCGCAAAAATACTAGACAAAATAATAAGATCTAAAATACATATCAACAACGCATACAATATAAAAAATGGATCTGAACTAATTAATAAAGTAAAAAACATAAAAACAAACAGCAACACAAAAATAATAAGTTATGACATAACTAACATGTACCCTAGCATCCCAATAGAAGAAACCATAGAAATAATAAAAAACAAACTAATACACAATAACGAAAAAAAACAACACAATAGATAATATCGTTACGCTAACCAAACACATATGTAACCAAAATTACTTCCAATTTAACAATAAATACTATAAACAAACAACTGGACTCCCCATGGGTTCACCCATATCATCTGTCATGTCAGAAATATATTTACAACACTTTGAACAAATAATAATTAAACCTATACTAAACACACACAATATTTCACTATGGACAAGGTACGTAGACGATATACTTGTAATATACCAACCTACCATTCACAACGAACACATCATAATACTAAACAAACTAAATACATACAACGAAAACATACAATTCACCGTTGAAACAGAAACAAATAGAACAATCAACTATCTAGACATCGCATTAAATATAAATGATAATAAAATAGAAACTACAGTATACAGGAAATCTACTCCAACAACACCACAATACACTATAAATCTAACCACCCCAGGACACACAAAATTAACAATTACAGTAACATGATAAATAAAGCAATAAAATACACACAGGATAACAAACAAAAATTAAATGAAGAATTAGATAACATTACAAAAATAGCAATAGAAAATGGATACAACAACTACCTTATAAAAAATATATACAATAAATTCACAAAGAAACCTAACCTGAACACAACACTACAACCGGAACACAAAAATAATGAACATAAAAAAATCTAAATAAAATATAAATACACCAATAACAAAATAGAAAAAATAACAAATATATACAACAAAGAATACTACACTCTAACATACAAACCAAACAACAAAATAATAAAATATCTTAATAACACAAACCACAAAACAAATTCAGAAAAACATAACCTATCAGGAATTTTCAAAATTACATGTAACAACTGTAACGCTTTTTACATAGGAAAAACAACCAGAACATTTAAAATAAGATCTGAAGAACATTATAGAGCATTCAAAAACAAAAATTCAAAAGTATCAAATGTTGCAGCACACCTAATATCACATAAACATGAAATAACAAATTACGAAAATAACCTAACCATACTTGAAATAAATAATAACCCAATAGAACTAAACTCACTAGAAAAATACCACATTTATAAAAACATACACAACAATTTAATGAATCTACAAACAACATATACAGAAGACATACTATTCAAAAACATTATACACAAGACTCAAGAGGAGCATTAGGGAATAGATTAATGTTCAGTTTGATAAGTAATCAGTCAGTTTTGTGTGTGTGATAAAACCAGAAAATCTCTAATTCATTTTATATACTTTTAATAATATTAATTTTAAACTAAGTATATTCTTATAAATTATTTAGCAACACAAAAAAATTCTAAGGGATATTATTTCAGTATATCTATTCCATTTTTAAAATGTATCTCTAAAATTCTAATAGAGATTATTTTATTACATATATTTCATCATTAAAACGTTTTAAAATATTAACTATTAATACAATTATTTTTTTCTCTTTAGTATTTTTAAACGAAGAGGGAAATATAAATATACTATTTATTTCAAGGAGCAACGGTAATAGTGTCGTCTTAATATGATCAAAATTGTGTTAATATTAAATGTTAATATTTAAGTCCAGGGTTTACTTAAATTATTAGTAATAATGAATATCGTAATTGTTTTCTTGGAACTTAATATTAACAGCATCTGTCATTCGCAAAGCTAAAGCAGTCTGCAGCGAAAGGCAATTGATTGCAAAGGGCGACGCTCGTCTCACTTCTTTGCGGTCCGGGCAGTCGCACTCGCCTTTACAGAACCACTCCAGCGTCGTTTATTTTAATACTCTGCAAGCGTTGGCGTAGGCGAGATGTCTTTATTCTCGGAATACAGGCAATTTCATTTCACCACTAGAGATATACTGACAAGAGGAATATTATTTTATGGTAAAATTTGTAATATGTGATATCGTATGTGTTTTTATATACTACCAGTTATAAATAAATAGCTTCACGCCAAAACACTATACTTATTGCCATACGCGTTTCAATGATTTATGTCATCATCATCAGTGACACTACTACAAATTTACATCTTGAACTAAACTAAATTTCACTTACTTAAGTGCAGTATTACTTAAACAGTCTGTACGCACATACTATATCATCTTTAATATTCTAATATCCTATACAATAAGAATTGCTTGTTATAATCATCTTGAATAAATCCTAAGTAATTGTTTTAATAACTCAGGAAAAACTATTAACTTGGTGTGGCGCGTTTCGGAATAGACATACCTAACCCGCTACTGTTGGAGTAGAGTAAGATGTATAGGTTTGGAGGAGTGTGTGGGATAGTCGGTCTTGCAGTATGTAATGAAAAATGGTGTTAAATTCGAAGTGTCTGTGGTAGGAAAGTAATCAGGACGCCGACATAGTTTATAATCCAATATTTTTGATACCTATCTGAGATTCAGTGCACATGAGATAGGTATCCGCTTCATTTCAATCCTATCTTTGTGATGGGTATTTTCCATGTTGGAGACTGTCTTTTTTCTAGGTTGTTTCTCCTAGAATATGGATCGAAAACAAGTGCAAGTTTACAAAAAAAGTAGTTTTTTCGTTCTTAGTCTACTTAGATAGTGAACCGCCTATTTCAAACTCCTCCACACCCATAAATCATACACTTGAAACCTTGAGCGATCGCCGCCAGTAGCGGGTTGGCTTTTCATCAATGAAACGATTGTTTTGAAACGCGTCAGCAAGTAAGTTAATAGTTACTCAAATATTTATTTACAATTACAATGTTTCGGTACCTAAATAGAACTTTTACGCGGAGAAAGTTTAAAAAGTAATTATATCTTCAAGTGAAACAAACTTAGCTCAAAACGCATTGCTTTTTCTCATTCAATATGTACAAACATTTTAATCCATGTAAGATAGTGGCTAAACTTAATTTTTAACGAAATTGACATAAGTTACAATTATCTATTTTCTCAAACGTGTTTCAGTGTTAAATCATCACCAGTGAGTGTAACAACGTAAATTCTAAACTATTGTTACCCACCATTGCTTTTTTGTCATTGGAAGATAATGATAAAAAATCATTAATGATTTTGAGTTCTTGTTCGTTATTATTCCTTTTGCTCGCAAGGTGAGCTCAAAATGTCTGTCAAAGATAACGTTTACTCAATTACATTCAGAGTCTCCGTAAAGATTTATCTGTGGCTTATACTTGCCAAATGCACCTCAAACTAATAATAGTAGCTCAAATACAGGTTTTTGTTAGTTTTAAGAAATACTGATTTTACCTAATGTTAATCTCGGTCGTTAAAAAATGTCACAAAACTATTTCTTTATGATTCTTAAGTTATAATATCTGACCACATCCATGCATGGCTATGAGTGCTACTAGGCTGCGTAATTTCTGTTTAAAATTACTTTTTTCAACCTAATGATAAACTTGCTAAACCAAATGCTGTATAGTCGAAATGCGCAAGGTCTTTCTCAGAATTCAAGAACTAACCTAACTAAATGGACGAAGGGAAAAGGTAGTGAAATCGATGACAGTCGATGGTAGTAGAGTGTCGAAGTGCGCAGCCTATAAATGGTATCGTACGGCAAAAATATGAAAAAAGTTATAACTTACAATTAACATAAAAATACTTCAAAAAAAGTGTTCAATGAAAATTCAAATAAAGGTGTAAAATTATAATTAATATTTTTAGTAGGTTAGCCTGGTTAAATATTTTGGCGTAATAACGAATACAGAGTTGTTACAATTGTAGGCAATTTCCAAAATAATTTTCAACGAAAGAGTAACTTATACAATCTATGACTAAATTCCATCCCGTCATAATAAATAGCTTAATCTGTCGACTAATAATAAACTTGTTATTATTATAGGAAATAAAAATGGTTGCAGACCTTACCTAATACCCTTTATTTCAAAGTTGACTAAAATTCGGTTAATAGTTGGATAATTAACCTAGCATCTACCCGCGCATCCCGACTATAGCCTTGGGGCTCCAGAAATAATCCGCCTACTAATTTCTTGACCAGTTGCACAGTTCCACCTCGTCCGTCCCACCAACGTTGCCATATTCCTCTTCATTTATACTAAACAATGACTGCTTGTGTGTGAATTTCTATCGTCTTGAGCGCCTTCTCAAGTTATAGTAGCTACATACCGCTATGTAGTTATATACCGCTACTTTAGACCTATTTAAGCTGTTTTCCTTTGTTGGTAAAACTGAGTAAAAAGGCAATTTAGTACTAAAATTGCCTCATTTGCTAATGTGGACAGAAATACGTTATTTTGCATGTCTCTTTTTATGCCTATTCATTTTTTTATACTGTAGCCATATGGACACTTTGTGTGTATACAGATAGATTGATAAAAATGTATCTAATAATCTATTTACATTTCTTTATCTTTAAATAAACCAGATTGAAATATTATAACATAGCTTCCGCTTTAACATTAATTACCTCGTATCCTAAAGGAAATCCCAGCAGTGGATGATGGAATAAAATGACCAGGAACAACGGTCCCCAAAATAGAATGTAGGCTGCTGTTATGACTAGGAAATATTATAACATAGATTCCGCTTTAACATTAGTTACCTCGTATCCTAAAGGAAATCCCAGCAGTGGATGATGGAATAAAATGACCAGGAACAACGGTCCCCAAAATAGAATGTAGGCTGCTGTTATGACTAGGAAATATTATAACATAGATTCCGCTTTAACATTAGTTACCTCGTATCCTAAAGGAAATCCCAGCAGTGGATGATGGAATAAAATGACCAGGAACAACGGTCCCCAAAATAGAATGTAGGCTGCTGTAATGACTAGGAAGTATTATAACATAGATTCCGCTTTAACATTAGTTACCTCGTATCCTAAAGGAAATCCCAGCAGTGGATGATGGAATAAAATGACCAGGAACAACGGTCCCCAAAATAGAATGTAGGCTGCTGTTATGACTAGGAAATATTATAACATAGATTCCGCTTTAACATTAGTTACCTCGTATCCTAAAGGAAATCCCAGCAGTGGATGATGGAATAAAATGACCAGGAACAACGGTCCCCAAAATAGAATGTAGGCTGCTGTAATGACTAGGAAATATTATAACATAGATTCCGCTTTAACATTAGTTACCTCGTATCCTAAAGGAATTCCCAGCAGTGGATGATGGAATAAAATGACCAGGAACAACGGTCCCCAAAATAGAATGTAGGCTGCTGTAATGAGTAGGATATATTATAACATAGCTTCCGCTTTAACATTAGTTACCTCGTATCCTAAAGGAAATCCCAGCAGTGGATGATGGAATAAAGTGACCAGGAACAACGGTCCCCAAAATAGAATGTAGGCTGCTGTTATGACTAGGAACATTTTCACCCTCTGAACTCCCTCTCGTTCCATTCGTCTCAGGTAGTTCCTCATCATTCGGTGTTCTTCTACGGCCCCAAGTGTTGGCTGAAACAAAAACCCCTCCTTAAATTACCGCTACTCTTTGTTTATCGCTTATTAATTTTATGGAACCATGTGTATACATTAAACTCTGTTTGACAATAGCCAGTGGTGGAATTTCCCAATTGTGGCTTTCTTTCTATGAATTTAAATAAATAACAACAAAATTATATGGTATACAACAAATCGTGATTTTTTAATTTTCTAGTTATAATTATATTTATACTGGGAGCCAGCAGTTCTCTCTTGTTCTTCAAATCTCAATCCTTCACTATAGGTTTGTGTTTCTTACAAATAATACATTTCAGAAAAAGGTATAATTAAATATGGTTTGAACATATTTTCAAAATGATCAAAATTATTCTACATAGATCAAAATGAGTAAATGTTCTGGCTTGGATCAGTTAAACCAGAGGTTTTCAGGGGTATTTTTAAGAGACGATAAGTGGTAGTACTATATGATATAAGTTTGTGTCGATGTAGATTATTGGTATGATACACCTTAATACCTGTATTGGCTAGTTGACTGTATATGTCGATTTATGTAACCAGATTCGTTTCGACAAACATGTTGCCTTCATCAGTGATGGGCTTGAAAGAAACTCGTGTAAGCACAGCCCAATGGATATTAACACGTCAACAGTCAATGACATTGGTTTTAAACAACTTACTCGAACACCGTAACTTAAAATGCACTCGATATCACTACCTTCTACAACACTACCCTACATAATCTGCAATAAACTACGCAACGTCTCTTGTAAATACAAAATAACGTAATCTTACTTCTCACGCACTAGGATCAAACTAATGCTACCAACTCAAATATGCTTAACTCTGGGCAGTACAAAGAGTATAAGGAGTGCATTTAACTGACGGTACCAACAATATAATTAACATTTCAATCATAAAACAGACATTATAAAATATACACTAATATTGATCCGGACTCTAATAGACTTAAAAAAAGAAGAAACTAGCTATTTACTGAAGATGACTCGAGTCAATATTTGTCAAAGCTTGATCCAGACCTAATAAACTTAAAAAAGAAGAGACAAGCTACCTATTGAAGATGACTCGAATCTATATTTATTAAACCTGGATCCGGACACTAATATACTTTAAAAAAGAAGAGACGAGCTATCTTATGAAGGTGACTCGAGTCTATATTTATTAAAGCTCGATCCGGACACTAATAGACTTAAAAAAAGAAGAGACAAGCTATCTACTGAAGGTGACTCGAATCTATGTTTATTAAAGCTTGATCCTGACACTAATAGACTTAAAAAAAGAAGAGACGAGCTATCTACTGAAGGTGACTCGAATCTATGTTTATTGAAGCTCGATCCGGACACTAATAGACTTAAAAAAAGAAGAGACAAGATATCTACTGAAGATGACGCGCGCGGGCGCGCGCACGTGTGTGTGTGTGTGTGTGTGTGTGTGTGATGTTATAGACTCCTAAACCGCTTAACAGAAAGTTGATAAAATTTGGAGGGTTCGTTTAAGATATTCCCAGGATGGTCCCTGTGACGTTTGGTGTAGATCCATCCACAGAGCTCCGCCTTAAAGGGTTAGGATGGTTCAAGAACCGATGTATATATGTGTTTATGTATATGTCTTATGAAAGCCTAAACTGCTGAACAGAAGTTAATAAAATTGGGAGAGATTCTTTATCATACTCCCAGTGGGAGATGATTCGTGTGAGGTTTGGTGTAAATCCATTCACAGGGCTCCGCCCTAGAGGCTTAGGATGGTTTAGTATATGAGCCTTACATGAGCCTAATGTTAACATGTATATCCATACTAGCGTTACCTAAATTAATTTTAAAAAAAATATGAACATTATGTAAAAATGTTTAATTATTTTATATTGTTTAAATTGCTGTACAATTATTGCTATCATACATAGGCCTATTGATATTAACGGTAGGATCACTGATAATATTCTTGCGAAATTTGAATCAACTAAAGCTGTGGAACGGAACTAGATACCCAGCCCTATCGAGGCAGAAATCAGAGTTGGCAATTTCAAATGAGAGATAGTGTTAATTCCATGAATACCGATGATTTCATCATATCTATCTATTGATTTCAAACGAATACAGTTTCCTTTGCGTCTTGCAATCGTAATTACTATAAACAAGGTACAAGGACAATCATAGACCATTGCTGGATTAAATTTGGAACATTGGAGCTTTTACCACACGGACAATTATATGTTGGGTGTTCCCGTTTCGGACATCTATAATTTGTATGTTTATACGCATAATGAAATGAAGAAAAACATTTTCCATCTTCTAGCATTGCAGTAAATTAAATGTAATTATTTAGATGTTTGATTTGCTTTTTTTATTGCAAAAGTTATGGTTTCGGGAGCAGCAAGAACGTGCACCGAGTAACGCTATTATATAAAATAAATTTAAACCTAACTAGTAAATTCGTAAAAAGTTTGTTTTTATTTCTAGAATATAGGATTTTATATATTATTATTTGATTAATTTTGAAATCTGTTGACTGAAAACATTAAAAACATTTCCACAACATGAATATTAAGATTAATATAAGATTTTTAACTTAAAATTAAAACACAGCCCATTTTATGATATTTAATTGAAGTTCGCCGTTAGGGTTTATGTAAAATATATGTTGTTTATATTATATAGAATAGGTTTTACGTTTCTGCTATTTATTTTTTACATAATGTGAAATACAGTGGAAGTAATTCTAATCTTTCCACCTAATTTTCTAAAAATAATATTCACATAGAGACAAAAGTTTAAAAAAATATTTAGTGACGTAATACTTTTACTGAATCTGATAAAGCTATAATGTTTCTAATTATATATTATATATAATTCTAAATATATATTATTATAATTGGTGATAAGTTTTACTCTTATAATTGAAAATGTATTTGATTATGACAAATACAACTTTTACGCATCTACTGGAAACAAAGAGTACTATCACTTATTATACCTAATAATATATGGCATCCTAAAACTAGATAAATTTAATTACTTAATCACATAATTGAATTATAAAATTTAATTTAAAAATGTGTCTTTTAAAAGACTTTTATTAATGAAACAACACAATTCGTGCTGTAAAAATTCAATGGTATAAAATAATAAAAATTGTTTCACATTTACGGGTTATGAAATAAAAAAGAATCACTAAATTGTTTTAAAATACAACGGTAAGATTATTTATGGAATCAATAATAAAATTACACACACAATAAATAATAATAATCCAGTTAATATGCACGAGGAAATTATATAATATAGAATGTGGAAATTGAGGTATTGTGCGGACCGAAGAAAAAATTAAAAAGGAAGGTGTAAAAGACATCTAAATGATACAAAGGTACGGATATGTACAGATCAAATATGTAGTGTATTGGTGAAATTGCAATCAAATACTGTGAATAAAAAAATAACTAACGGTTAAAATTAATAACGGTAAAAAACAGAATCTCTCAAAAAATTAGTTTTTAATAAAACAAACTCATTAGTTCATAACACAGACTAGTTTTAGCAACGATGCCGTCTTTCCCAGTGCTTGGTTCTTAGTGTTAAAATTGCTGTATGTGAAAGAGAAAAACATAAGAAAAAAATAAAAATAATAATTAGTAAAAGGGAGCATGTACAAAGTGCAATATTAAATAGAGTTTCATTAATGATATGTAATAGATTTGGCAATAGTGCATATACAATTGCGTCTTGAGTGTGATAGTTTGTTCTTGAAGCTGTTAATCTCTTTCTCTTTCTACCTGTGTAACGCATGAATTTATATAAAACAACATTTCTTTTATTTGTGATAACAATTATTTGTAAAATGAAATTGGAATTATGACTTGACGATTGAACAAAGCGAGCAGAATTTGGCTGTAAAAGCCGTTTGATGAACAGCCTTTGCCTTCGTATTCAGTGGCGGCGTACACTGAAGGACTGATTAATTTAAGCATGCATACACTGATTCAATTACAAAGCAATCTACAATGTGAACAATAAACCCTGGAGCACCACCCGTGTTATCATGTATGACGTTCAGAATTGTATCAGAATATTGTTTTCTGTCATAATTTGTCAAATATGTTAAAAAAATATGGCATTGTGAGTTCCTTTCTGTGCCAATTAAAGTTTCAACGGGTTCTATTAATTTAATATTGTTAAATTTAGATAAGTTTTTAAGCAAGCTGTGTCCTGATCAAAGTTCCGTATTCGACGTTTTCTTGGAATTAGTTTGGCATTAAAATATCTATTTACTATCACCTGACCCTTATTCAAGCTCCTAATCTTTGTGTTTGTATTCAGTATATGCTATTAAACGAAACGACTTTATTGATTAATATTAAGAAAATTAATGGAAAATACTCTTTTGAAGCGAAATATTAAATTAAATAAAATGAGAAATGTCCTATCTCTTGTTAGGCGCAAATCAGTCTATATAAGGTGCCCACTTAAAGGTTCTAATTTGGTTCGACTTGAGTAAACAGGTGGGCAACGTTACACGCTTGACTGCACAAGATCTCGCATTTAAGCCAGTTGTCGCTAAGATCAGTTGCAATAATTGAAATACATGTGACCGGAATGTTTGTTTCCCATAAATACTCACTCTTGAGATTGTTCCGTTGTCCCCTTCCGCCATCGGAACTCCTGCAGCACTCCCAGGTAACGCACTCGGATTCAACACACCACCACCTCCCGTTACACTGACCAGAGTTGTCACCAGGCCCGCCACCCTTACAGCTTCCACGTTGGCTTTCGTCAAGTCTCTGTGAAGCTTGTGCAAGTGGAACAACGTCAGCAGCACACAAATGACATTGACCACTATCCACAGCACGTTGAGCACGTAATGTCTGAATGGACCGTGCACCAGAGGGCAGCTAGGGAGATTGTGAATGCCGTCAGAGCTGGCCGCCAAAGCTCCGGACAAGAATGTCGGGCCCAGGTTGATGGTTATACTGGCGAACCATATCATAAAGGTACCGAAAAGAACACACTGTGGGGAGTCCATAAGAAGCGGGGCTGTAAGGTCGTCGCCAGCTTCGTCTTCTTCGGGGAAGACTGGAGAGTCATTCAGCACTGTTGTCAGCATATTTACCGTCGACACTGTCACCAGGAGGAGAAATGCTGTCTCCACGAGAGAACACTTTCTCACAGGTTCGCACTTGAGGATGCTGATGCCCAAAGGGATCAGAATGGCGGCGCGAGCACAGTCGACCATAGCTTGATGGAAGAGAAGACCCTGAGACCATCTGAAAACAATAATAGTACTTTAATGTTATATTGAGACACACAATAATATTCCCTGCCCGGTTCGTGCATGAAATCGCCCTCTTTTGAGTGCTAACATTATGTTCTTTGCTTAGTCCTGCGTGTAACGTATGGAGTACTTTTTTAAAAAGCTGTAACTTAGCATTTTTTTGACCCCGCTAGTCTTGCACATGTGATGCTTTGATATGGTAATGCCATCTACCAGAGAAAGTTATACTAAGTAGGAAAATATACTTTTACGAGTGCTTATTGCGTCCTTCCCTTTAAGCGATACTAGTTATACTGCCTGAAATTTTTTTTAATGATCTGAATCTGAATCGTTTGTAATATTAATATTACAAATTTAATGTTTTATGTATGAGAAATTCTTAAATGTTAGAACTACCAATACTCTTTTTAATAGAAATGGGCATTTAAATAGGTTTTTGTTACTTGAAATGAAATCAGTTTTGAAGTAAATGAACAATAAATTATATTGGAAATGATCAAAGCTCTTCATCGCTACAGCTTCGCTACACGGAATATTTGTGGGTCAGACATACCTAAACCTTGTACAGTAATTTATTTTATTCTATTTACAATATATTCTCATTTCTCTGGTGTAAAATATGTTTTTTGTGTTACTGTGTTTCAATGCCCACAAAACTTTATAAACAACTGATATAAATTATTACAGTTACTGGAAAGTCATATATTGTTGAAACACTAGTTATTTCCTATCTCGTGAACATGCCATTTTATACGGATTGCCACATATTAAAATACAAAATACTGTATTGCCAATTTCAGCAAAAGATAAACGTATAGTACGGCAATACAGAACTCGGCTTTCAAATCATCTTCAACCCTTGCCGTAGTGCGAATTGTAAATTATTACCTTATTTCAGTACATTTAATGTAGATATAATGAAGCTGGATTCCTGTCAACGACATTGGAACAATCATGTGATTCTCTTGGCACGATCTGCTTAGACCGTGTCGTGATACTAGACTATGTTTTCCCAATGTATGTACAAAATGTATCTTGATGGGTCATATCGACAGAGACATAGCAAGTTAAGAGTGTCAATTGGCAAGGTCAATAACAAGGCAGTTGTTAATGGCCATTTCTCTATCACTCCGGTGATATTTTAGGCCACTGGTAATCAAAGGTGGACAATGCATTTATGAACCGAAGTTTCGACTTGCAGGTTTTAAGACTATGTGCTTGTTAGGGGTATTAAATAATACTATTACCAATACTGTAATATATATATATATATATATATATATATATATATATATATATATATATATATATATATATGTGTGTGTGTGTGTGTGTGTGTGTTAGCGCGCGTGCGTCTATGATTTAATTTTATTTATTTATGCACATCTACACAAGAAAACATTTTTTAAAGATTATGTTTAAATTTTAAAAACTTATATATTAGAAATGTTTATAATTGTCCTGTCATAAATAAATAGTAATTTTGTATATATTACTGTATGAATCTTCTCTAAACTGTTCTCTGTGCGTGAAGTCACTTTCAGTTTACACTCCTTCAGCTATAGCAGTAAATACGTACAAGTGACTTGGTATCGATTAAAGTCCGATCCTATGCAAGCGTCAACCCGTTTTGTACAGTTTCTGATGATTGCATTTTTGTACCACAAACATTGGCAACACGTACAAAGGAAGTACTTTAACATTTATTAAAAATTCATTTGTACATGCAGATAATTAAATTATGAAAGGGAAAGAACATATTGTAATTAGTTTACATTTATTTTAATTACACTATCAAACATTAGTCGATTTTTCGTTGTATTGATTTTAAGCGATTAGGGTGTGGGGGAGGGTTTGCGTGTTTGTGTATGTGTGTGTGTGTGGGTAGGTGTTGTGTGCGTGTGTGCGTGTGTGCGTGTATTCGTGTGTGTGTGTGTGTGTGTGTGTGTGTGTGTGTGTGTGTGTGTGTGTGTGTGTGTGTGTGTGTGTGAGTGTGAGTGTGTGTGTGTGTGTGTGTGTGTGTGAGTGAACGTGCGTGCGCAGTACTTGTACCGGTCACAGACACTCCGCGCAAAGAAAAGATTTGAACTACTACTAGACTGAGTAAACCATGCGGGCGAAGAGTCTAATACTAGCAGTACTCTTACCGGACACGTAAACTCTGCGGTAGGGAAAGATTTGAACTACTACTAGACTGAGTAAACTGGAGGGTGAAGAGTCTAATACTAGCAGTACTCTTACCGGACACGTAAACTCTGCGGTAGGGAAAGATTTGAACTACTACTAGACTGAGTAAACCATGCGGGCGAAGAGTCTAATACTAGCAGTACTCTTACCGGACTCGTAAACTCTGCGGTAGGGAAAGATTTGAACTACTACTAGACTGAGTAAACTTTGAGGGTGAAGAGTCTAATACTAGCAGTACTCTTACCGGACACGTAAACTCTGCGGTAGGGAAAGATTTGAACTACTACTAGACTGAGTAAACTTTGAGGGTGAAGAGTCTAATACTAGCAGTACTCTTACCGGACACGTAAATTCTGCGGTAGGGAAAGATTTGAACTACTACTAGACTGAGTAAACCATGCGGGCAAAGAGTCTAATACTAGCAGTACTCTTACCGGACACGTAAACTCTGCGGTAGGGAGAGATTTGAACTACCACTAGACTGAGTAAAATTTGAGGGTGAAGAGTCTAATACTAGCAGTACTCTTACCGGACACGTAAACTCTGCGGTAGGGAGAGATTTGAACTACTACTAGACTGAGTAAACTTTGAGAGTGAAGAGTCTAATACTAGCAGTACTCTTACCGGACACGTAATCTCTGCGGTAGGGAGAGATTTGAACTACTACTAGACTGAGTAAACTTTGAGGGTGAAGAGTCTAATACTAGCAGTACTCTTACCGGACACGTAAACTCTGCGGTAGGGAAAGATTTGAACTAATACTAGACTGAGTAAACCATGCGGGCAAAGAGTCAATACTAGCAGTACTATACAGGACACAGTAAACTCTGCGCAAGGAAAAGATTTAAACTACTACTAGACCGACTAAATTTTGCGTCCGAAGAGTCTAATACTTGTTGTACTACCACTGGGCATACTAAATTCTGCGCGAGGAAATGGTTTGACTACTTAACATTGCGGGCGAAGAGTCTAATACTTGTTGTACTATGGGGCATACTAAACTCTGCGCGAGGAAATGGTTTGAACTACTTACATTGCGGGCGAAGAGTCTAATACTTGTTGTACTAGAATGGGGCATACTAAACTCTGCGCGAGGAAATGGTTTGACTACTTAACATTGCGGCCGAAGAGTCTAATACTTGTTGTACTACCATGGGGCATACTAAACTCTGCGCGAGAAAATGGTTTGAACTACTTAACATTGCGGCCGAAGAGTCTAATACTTGTACTACCACTGGGCATACTAAACTCTGCGCGAGGAAATGGTTTGAACTACTTAACATTGCGGCCGAAGAGTCTAATACTTGTTGTACTACCATGGGGCATACTAAACTCTGCGCGAGGAAATGGTTTGAACTACTTAACATTGCGCGCGAAGAGTCTAATACTTGTTGTACTACCATGGGGCATACTAAACTCTGCGCGAGGAAATGGTTTGACTACTTAACATTGCGGGCGAAGAGTCTAATACTTGTTGTACTACCATGGGGCATACTAAACTCTGCGCGAGGAAATGGTTTGACTACTTAACATTGCGGGCGAAGAGTCTAATACTTGTTGTACTACCATGGGGCATACTAAACTCTGCGCGAGGAAATGGTTTGACTACTTAACATTGCGGCCGAAGAGTCTAATACTTGTTGTACTACCATGGGGCATACTAAACTCTGCGCGAGGAAATGGTTTGACTACTTAACATTGCGGCCGAAGAGTGGAATACTTGTTGTACTACCATGGAGCATACTAAACTCTGCGCGAGGAAATGGTTTGACTACTTAACATTGCGGCCGAAGAGTCTAATACTTGTTGTACTACCATGGGGCATACTAAACTCTGCGCGAGGAAATGGTTTGACTACTTAACATTGCGTCCGAAGAGTCTAATACTTGTTGTACTACCACTGGGCATACTAAATTCTGCGCGAGGAAATGGTTTGACTACTTAACATTGCGGGCGAAGAGTCTAATACTTGTTGTACTATGGGACATACTAAACTCTGCGCGAGGAAATGGTTTGACTACTTAACATTGCGGGCGAAGAGTCTAATACTTGTTGTACTATGGGGCATACTAAACTCTGCGCGAGGAAATGGTTTGAACTACTTAACATTGCGGGCGAAGAGTCTAATACTTGTTGTACTACCACTGGGCATACTAAATTCTGCGCGAGGAAATGGTTTGACTACTTAACATTGCGGGCGAAGAGTCTAATACTTGTTGTACTATGGGGCATACTAAACTCTGCGCGAGGAAATGGTTGGAACTACTTAACATTGCGAGCGAAGAGTCTAATACTTGTTGTACTACCACTGGGCATACTAAATTCTGCGCGAGGAAATGGTTTGACTACTTAACATTGCGGGCGAAGAGTCTAATACTTGTTGTACTACCATGGGGCATACTAAACTCTGCGCGAGGAAATGGTTTGACTACTTAACATTGCGGGCGAAGAGTCTAATACTTGTTGTACTACCATGGGGCATACTAAACTCTGCGCGAGGAAATGGTTTGACTACTTAACATTGCGGGCGAAGAGTCTAATACTTGTTGTACTACCATGGGGCATACTACACTCTGCGCGAGGAAATGGTTTGACTACTTAACATTGCGGCCGAAGAGTGGAATACTTGTTGTACTACCATGGAGCATACTAAACTCTGCGCGAGGAAATGGTTTGACTACTTAACATAGCGGCCGAAGAGTCTAATACTTGTTGTACTACCATGGGGCATACTAAACTCTGCGCGAGGAAATGGTTTGAACTACTTAACATTGCGGCCGAAGAGTCTAATACTTGTTGTACTACCACTGGGCATACTAAATTCTGCGCGAGGAAATGGTTTGACTACTTAACATTGCGGCCGAAGAGTTTAATACTTGTTGTACTACCATGGGGCATACTAAACTCTGCGCGAGGAAATGGTTTGACTACTTAACATTGCGGGTGAAGAGTCTAATACTTGTTGTACTACCATGGAGCATACTAAACTCTGCGCGAGGAAATGGTTTGACTACTTAACATTGCGGCCGAAGAGTCTAATACTTGTTGTACTACCATGGGGCATACTAAACTCTGCGCGAAGATATGGTTTGACTACTTAACATTGCGTCCGAAGAGTCTAATACTTTTTGTACTACCACTGGGCATACTAAATTCTGCGCGAGGAAATGTTTTGACTACTTAACATTGCGGGCGAAGAGTCTAATACTTGTTGTACTATGGGACATACTAAACTCTGCGCGAGGAAATGGTTTGACTACTTAACATTGCGGGCGAAGAGTCTAATACTTGTTGTACTATGGGGCCTACTAAACTTTGCGCGAGGAAATGGTTTGAACTACCTAACATTGCGGGTGAAGGGTCTAATACTTGTTGTACTACCACTGGGCATACTAAATTCTGCGCGAGGAAAATGGTTTGAGTACTTAACATTGCGGGCGAAGAGTCTAATACTTGTTGTACTATGGGACATACTAAACTCTGCGCGAGGAAATGGTTGGAACTACTTAACATTGCGGGCGAAGAGTCTAATACTTGTTGTACTACCACTGGGCATACTAAATTCTGCGCGAGGAAATGGTTTGACTACTTAACATTGCGGGCGAAGAGTCTAATACTTGTTGTACTACCATGGGGCATACTAAACTCTGCGCGAGGAAATGGTTTGACTACTTAACATTGCGGGCGAAGAGTCTAATACTTGTTGTACTACCATGGGGCATACTAAACTCTGCGCGAGGAAATGGTTTGACTACTTAACATTGCGGCCGAAGAGTCTAATACTTGTTGTACTACCATGGGGCATACTAAACTCTGCGCGAGGAAATGGTTTGACTACTTAACATTGCGGCCGAAGAGTCTAATACGTGTTGTACTACCATGGGGCATACTAAACTCTGCGCGAGGAAATGGTTTGAACTACTTAACATTGCGGCCGAAGAGTCTAATACTTGTTGTACTACCATGGGGCATACTAAACTCTGCGCGAGGAACTGGTTTGAACTACTTAACATTTCGGGCGAAGAGTCTAATACTTGTTGTACTACCATGGGGCATACTAAACTCTGCGCGAGGAAATGGTTTGAACTACTTAACATTGCGGGCGAAGAGTCTAATACTTGTTGTACTACCACTGGGCATACTAAACTCTGCGCGAGGAAATGGTTTGAACTACTTAACATTGCGGCCGAAGAGTCTAATACTTGTTGTACTACCACTGGGCATACTAAATTCTGCGCGAGGAAATGGTTTGACTACTTAACATTGCGGCCGAAGGGTCTAATACTTGTTGTACTACCATGGGGCATACTAAACTCTGCGCGAGGAAATGGTTTGACTACTTAACATTGCGTCCGAAGAGTCTAATACTTGTTGTACTACCATGGGGCATACTAAACTCTGCGCGAGGAAATGGTTTGACTACTTAACATTGCGGGCGAAGAGTCTAATACTTGTTGTACTATGGGGCATACTAAACTCTGCGCGAGGAAATGGTTTGAACTACTTAACATTGCGGGCGAAGAGTCTAATACTTGTTGTACTACCACTGGGCATACTAAATTCTGCGCGAGGAAATGGTTTGACTACTTAACATTGCGGCCGAAGAGTCTAATACTTGTTGTACTACCATGGGGCATACTAAACTATGCGCGAGGAAATGGTTTGAACTACTTACATTGCGGCCGAAGAGTCTAATACTTGTTGTACTACCATGGGGCATACTAAACTCTGCGCGAGGAAATGGTTTGACTACTTAACATTGCGGCCGAAGAGTCTAATACTTGTTGTACTACCATGGGGCATACTAAACTCTGCGCGAGACAATGGTTTGAACTACTTAACATTGCGGCCGAAGAGTCTAATACTTGTACTACCACTGGGCATACTAAACTCTGCGCGAGGAAATGGTTTGAACTACTTAACATTGCGGCCGAAGAGTCTAATACTTGTTGTACTACCATGGGGCATACTAAACTCTGCGCGAGGAAATGGTTTGAACTACTTAACATTGCGGGCGAAGAGTCTAATACTTGTTGTACTACCATGGGGCATACTAAACTCTGCGCGAGGAAATGGTTTGACTACTTAACATTGCGGGCGAAGAGTCTAATACTTGTTGTACTACCATGGGGCATACTAAACTCTGCGCGAGGAAATGGTTTGACTACTTAACATTGCGGGCGAAGAGTCTAATACTTGTTGTACTACCATGGGGCATACTAAACTCTGCGCGAGGAAATGGTTTGACTACTTAACATTGCGGCCGAAGAGTCTAATACTTGTTGTACTACCATGGGGCATACTAAACTCTGCGCGAGGAAATGGTTTGACTACTTAACATTGCGTCCGAAGAGTCTAATACTTGTTGTACTACCACTGGGCATACTAAATTCTGCGCGAGGAAATGGTTTGACTACTTAACATTGCGGGCGAAGAGACTAATACTTGTTGTACTATGGGACATACTAAACTCTGCGCGAGGAAATGGTTTGACTACTTAACATTGCGGGCGAAGAGTCTAATACTTGTTGTACTATGGGGCATACTAAACTCTGCGCGAGGAAATGGTTGGAACTACTTAACATTGCGGGCGAAGAGTCTAATACTTGTTGTACTACCACTGGGCATACTAAATTCTGCGCGAGGAAATGGTTTGACTACTTAACATTGCGGGCGAAGAGTCTAATACTTGTTGTACTACCATGGGGCATACTAAACTCTGCGCGAGGAAATGGTTTGACTACTTAACATTGCGGGCGAAGAGTCTAATACTTGTTGTACTATGGGGCATACTAAACTCTGCGCGAGGAAATGGTTTGAACTACTTAACATTGCGGCCGAAGAGTCTAATACTTGTTGTACTACCATGGGGCATACTAAACTCTGCGCGAGGAAGTGGTTTGACTACTTAACATTGCGGGCGAAGAGTCTAATACTTGTTGTACTACCATGGGGCATACTAAACTCTGCGCGAGGAAATGGTTTGGCTACTTAACATTGCGGGCGAAGAGTCTAATACTTGTTGTACTACCATGGGGCATACTACACTCTGCGCGAGGAAATGGTTTGACTACTTAACATTGCGGCCGAAGAGTGGAATACTTGTTGTACTACCATGGAGCATACTAAACTCTGCGCGAGGAAATGGTTTGACTACTTAACATTGCGGGCGAAGAGTCTAATACTTGTTGTACTACCATGGGGCATACTAAACTCTGCGCGAGGAAATGGTTTGACTACTTAACATTGCGGCCGAAGAGTCTAATACTTGTTGTACTACCATGGGGCATACTAAACTCTGCGCGAGGAAATGGTTTGACTACTTAACATTGCGTCCGAAGAGTCTAATACTTGTTGTACTACCACTGGGCATACTAAATTCTGCGCGAGGAAATGGTTTGACTACTTAACATTGCGGGCGAAGAGACTAATACTTGTTGTACTATGGGACATACTAAACTCTGCGCGAGGAAATGGTTTGACTACTTAACATTGCGGGCGAAGAGTCTAATACTTGTTGTACTATGGGGCATACTAAACTCTGCGCGAGGAAATGGTTGGAACTACTTAACATTGCGGGCGAAGAGTCTAATACTTGTTGTACTACCACTGGGCATACTAAATTCTGCGCGAGGAAATGGTTTGACTACTTAACATTGCGGGCGAAGAGTCTAATACTTGTTGTACTACCATGGGGCATACTAAACTCTGCGCGAGGAAATGGTTTGACTACTTAACATTGCGGGCGAAGAGTCTAATACTTGTTGTACTATGGGGCATACTAAACTCTGCGCGAGGAAATGGTTTGAACTACTTAACATTGCGGCCGAAGAGTCTAATACTTGTTGTACTACCATGGGGCATACTAAACTCTGCGCGAGGAAGTGGTTTGACTACTTAACATTGCGGGCGAAGAGTCTAATACTTGTTGTACTACCATGGGGCATACTAAACTCTGCGCGAGGAAATGGTTTGGCTACTTAACATTGCGGGCGAAGAGTCTAATACTTGTTGTACTACCATGGGGCATACTACACTCTGCGCGAGGAAATGGTTTGACTACTTAACATTGCGGCCGAAGAGTGGAATACTTGTTGTACTACCATGGAGCATACTAAACTCTGCGCGAGGAAATGGTTTGACTACTTAACATTGCGGCCGAAGAGTCTAATACTTGTTGTACTACCATGGGGCATACTAAACTCTGCGCGAGGAAGTGGTTTGAACTACTTAACATTGCGGCCGAAGAGTCTAATACTTGTTGTACTACCACTGGGCATACTAAATTCTGCGCGAGGAAATGGTTTGACTACTTAACATTGCGGCCGAAGAGTTTAATACTTGTTGTACTACCATGGGGCATACTAAACTCTGCGCGAGGAAATGGTTTGACTACTTAACATTGCGGGCGAAGAGTCTAATACTTGTTGTACTACCATGGAGCATACTAAACTCTGCGCGAGGAAATGGTTTGACTACTTAACATTGCGGCCGAAGAGTCTAATACTTGTTGTACTACCATGGGGCATACTAAACTCTGCGCGAAGAAATGGTTTGACTACTTAACATTGCGTCCGAAGAGTCTAATACTTGTTGTACTACCACTGGGCATACTAAATTCTGCGCGAGGAAATGGTTTGACTACTTAACATTGCGGGCGAAGAGTCTAATACTTGTTGTACTATGGGACATACTAAACTCTGCGCGAGGAAATGGTTTGACTACTTAACATTGCGGGCGAAGAGTCTAATACTTGTTGTACTATGGGGCCTACTAAACTTTGCGCGAGGAAATGGTTTGAACTACCTAACATTGCGGGTGAAGGGTCTAATACTTGTACTACCACTGGGCATACTAAATTCTGCGCGAGGAAAATGGTTTGAGTACCTAACATTGCGGGCGAAGAGTCTAATACTTGTTGTACTATGGGGCATACTAAACTCTGCGCGAGGAAATGGTTTGACTACTTAACATTGCGGGCGAAGAGTCTAATACTTGTTGTACTATGGGGCATACTAAACTCTGCGCGAGGAAATGGTTTGAACTACTTAACATTGCGGGCGAAGAGTCTAATACTTGTTGTACTACCACTGGGCATACTAAATTCTGCGCGAGGAAATGGTTTGACTACTTAACATTGCGGCCGAAGAGTCTAATACTTGTTGTACTACCATAGGGCATACTAAACTCTGCGCGAGGAAATGGTTTGACTACTTAACATTGCGGCCGAAGAGTGGAATACTTGTTGTACTACCATGGAGCATACTAAACTCTGCGCGAGGAAATGGTTTGACTACTTAACATTGCGGCCGAAGAGTCTAATACTTGTTGTACTACCATGGGGCATACTAAACTCTGCGCGAGGAAATGGTTTGACTACTTAACATTGCGTCCGAAGAGTCTAATACTTGTTGTACTACCACTGGGCATACTAAATTCTGCGCGAGGAAATGGTTTGACTACTTAACATTGCGGGCGAAGAGTCTAATACTTGTTGTACTATGGGACATACTAAACTCTGCGCGAGGAAATGGTTTGACTACTTAACATTGCGGGCGAAGAGTCTAATACTTGTTGTACTATGGGGCATACTAAACTCTGCGCGAGGAAATGGTTTGAACTACTTAACATTGCGGGCGAAGAGTCTAATACTTGTTGTACTACCACTGGGCATACTAAATTCTGCGCGAGGAAATGGTTTGACTACTTAACATTGCGGGCGAAGAGTCTAATACTTGTTGTACTATGGGGCATACTAAACTCTGCGCGAGGAAATGGTTGGAACTACTTAACATTGCGAGCGAAGAGTCTAATACTTGTTGTACTACCACTGGGCATACTAAATTCTGCGCGAGGAAATGGTTTGACTACTTAACATTGCGGGCGAAGAGTCTAATACTTGTTGTACTACCATGGGGCATACTAAACTCTGCGCGAGGAAATGGTTTGACTACTTAACATTGCGGGCGAAGAGTCTAATACTTGTTGTACTACCATGGGGCATACTAAACTCTGCGCGAAGAAATGGTTTGACTACTTAACATTGCGGGCGAAGAGTCTAATACTTGTTGTACTACCATGGGGCATACTACACTCTGCGCGAGGAAATGGTTTGACTACTTAACATTGCGGCCGAAGAGTGGAATACTTGTTGTACTACCATGGAGCATACTAAACTCTGCGCGAGGAAATGGTTTGACTACTTAACATAGCGGCCGAAGAGTCTAATACTTGTTGTACTACCATGGGGCATACTAAACTCTGCGCGAGGAAATGGTTTGAACTACTTAACATTGCGGCCGAAGAGTCTAATACTTGTTGTACTACCACTGGGCATACTAAATTCTGCGCGAGGAAATGGTTTGACTACTTAACATTGCGGCCGAAGAGTTTAATACTTGTTGTACTACCATGGGGCATACTAAACTCTGCGCGAGGAAATGGTTTGACTACTTAACATTGCGGGCGAAGAGTCTAATACTTGTTGTACTACCATGGAGCATACTAAACTCTGCGCGAGGAAATGGTTTGACTACCTAACATTGCGGCCGAAGAGTCTAATACTTGTTGTACTACCATGGGGCATACTAAACTCTGCGCGAAGATATGGTTTGACTACTTAACATTGCGTCCGAAGAGTCTAATACTTGTTGTACTATGGGACATACTAAACTCTGCGCGAGGAAATGGTTTGACTACTTAACATTGCGGGCGAAGAGTCTAATACTTGTTGTACTATGGGGCCTACTAAACTTTGCGCGAGGAAATGGTTTGAACTACCTAACATTGCGGGTGAAGGGTCTAATACTTGTTGTACTACCACTGGGCATACTAAATTCTGCGCGAGGAAAATGGTTTGAGTACTTAACATTGCGGGCGAAGAGTCTAATACTTGTTGTACTATGGGGCATACTAAACTCTGCGCGAGGAAATGGTTGGAACTACTTAACATTGCGGGCGAAGAGTCTAATACTTGTTGTACTACCACTGGGCATACTAAATTCTGCGCGAGGAAATGGTTTGACTACTTAACATTGCGGGCGAAGAGTCTAATACTTGTTGTACTACCATGGGGCATACTAAACTCTGCGCGAGGAAATGGTTTGACTACTTAACATTGCGGGCGAAGAGTCTAATACTTGTTGTACTACCATGGGGCATACTAAACTCTGCGCGAGGAAATGGTTTGACTACTTAACATTGCGGCCGAAGAGTCTAATACTTGTTGTACTACCATGGGGCATACTAAACTCTGCGCGAGGAAATGGTTTGACTACTTAACATTGCGGCCGAAGAGTCTAATACGTGTTGTACTACCATGGGGCATACTAAACTCTGCGCGAGGAAATGGTTTGAACTACTTAACATTGCGGCCGAAGAGTCTAATACTTGTTGTACTACCATGGGGCATACTAAACTCTGCGCGAGGAACTGGTTTGAACTACTTAACATTTCGGGCGAAGAGTCTAATACTTGTTGTACTACCATGGGGCATACTAAACTCTGCGCGAGGAAATGGTTTGAACTACTTAACATTGCGGGCGAAGAGTCTAATACTTGTTGTACTACCACTGGGCATACTAAACTCTGCGCGAGGAAATGGTTTGAACTACTTAACATTGCGGCCGAAGAGTCTAATACTTGTTGTACTACCACTGGGCATACTAAATTCTGCGCGAGGAAATGGTTTGACTACTTAACATTGCGGCCGAAGGGTCTAATACTTGTTGTACTACCATGGGGCATACTAAACTCTGCGCGAGGAAATGGTTTGACTACTTAACATTGCGTCCGAAGAGTCTAATACTTGTTGTACTACCATGGGGCATACTAAACTCTGCGCGAGGAAATGGTTTGACTACTTAACATTGCGGGCGAAGAGTCTAATACTTGTTGTACTATGGGGCATACTAAACTCTGCGCGAGGAAATGGTTTGAACTACTTAACATTGCGGGCGAAGAGTCTAATACTTGTTGTACTACCACTGGGCATACTAAATTCTGCGCGAGGAAATGGTTTGACTACTTAACATTGCGGCCGAAGAGTCTAATACTTGTTGTACTACCATGGGGCATACTAAACTATGCGCGAGGAAATGGTTTGAACTACTTACATTGCGGCCGAAGAGTCTAATACTTGTTGTACTACCATGGGGCATACTAAACTCTGCGCGAGGAAATGGTTTGACTACTTAACATTGCGGCCGAAGAGTCTAATACTTGTTGTACTACCATGGGGCATACTAAACTCTGCGCGAGACAATGGTTTGAACTACTTAACATTGCGGCCGAAGAGTCTAATACTTGTACTACCACTGGGCATACTAAACTCTGCGCGAGGAAATGGTTTGAACTACTTAACATTGCGGCCGAAGAGTCTAATACTTGTTGTACTACCATGGGGCATACTAAACTCTGCGCGAGGAAATGGTTTGAACTACTTAACATTGCGGGCGAAGAGTCTAATACTTGTTGTACTACCATGGGGCATACTAAACTCTGCGCGAGGAAATGGTTTGACTACTTAACATTGCGGGCGAAGAGTCTAATACTTGTTGTACTACCATGGGGCATACTAAACTCTGCGCGAGGAAATGGTTTGACTACTTAACATTGCGGGCGAAGAGTCTAATACTTGTTGTACTACCATGGGGCATACTAAACTCTGCGCGAGGAAATGGTTTGACTACTTAACATTGCGGCCGAAGAGTCTAATACTTGTTGTACTACCATGGGGCATACTAAACTCTGCGCGAGGAAATGGTTTGGCTACTTAACATTGCGGGCGAAGAGTCTAATACTTGTTGTACTACCATGGGGCATACTACACTCTGCGCGAGGAAATGGTTTGACTACTTAACATTGCGGCCGAAGAGTGGAATACTTGTTGTACTACCATGGAGCATACTAAACTCTGCGCGAGGAAATGGTTTGACTACTTAACATTGCGGCCGAAGAGTCTAATACTTGTTGTACTACCATGGGGCATACTAAACTCTGCGCGAGGAAATGGTTTGAACTACTTAACATTGCGGCCGAAGAGTCTAATACTTGTTGTACTACCACTGGGCATACTAAATTCTGCGCGAGGAAATGGTTTGACTACTTAACATTGCGGCCGAAGAGTTTAATACTTGTTGTACTACCATGGGGCATACTAAACTCTGCGCGAGGAAATGGTTTGACTACTTAACATTGCGGGCGAAGAGTCTAATACTTGTTGTACTACCATGGAGCATACTAAACTCTGCGCGAGGAAATGGTTTGACTACTTAACATTGCGGCCGAAGAGTCTAATACTTGTTGTACTACCATGGGGCATACTAAACTCTGCGCGAAGAAATGGTTTGACTACTTAACATTGCGTCCGAAGAGTCTAATACTTGTTGTACTACCACTGGGCATACTAAATTCTGCGCGAGGAAATGGTTTGGCTACTTAACATTGCGGGCGAAGAGTCTAATACTTGTTGTACTATGGGACATACTAAACTCTGCGCGAGGAAATGGTTTGACTACTTAACATTGCGGGCGAAGAGTCTAATACTTGTTGTACTACCATGGAGCATACTAAACTCTGCGCGAGGAAATGGTTTGACTACTTAACATTGCGGCCGAAGAGTCTAATACTTGTTGTACTACCATGGGGCCTACTAAACTTTGCGCGAGGAAATGGTTTGAACTACCTAACATTGCGGGTGAAGGGTCTAATACTTGTACTACCACTGGGCATACTAAATTCTGCGCGAGGAAAATGGTTTGAGTACTTAACATTGCGGGCGAAGAGTCTAATACTTGTTGTACTATGGGGCATACTAAACTCTGCGCGAGGAAATGGTTTGACTACTTAACATTGCGGGCGAAGAGTCTAATACTTGTTGTACTATGGGGCATACTAAACTCTGCGCGAGGAAATGGTTTGAACTACTTAACATTGCGGGCGAAGAGTCTAATACTTGTTGTACTACCACTGGGCATACTAAATTCTGCGCGAGGAAATGGTTTGACTACTTAACATTGCGGCCGAAGAGTCTAATACTTGTTGTACTACCATGGGGCATACTAAACTATGCGCGAGGAAATGGTTTGAACTACTTACATTGCGGCCGAAGAGTCTAATACTTGTTGTACTACCATGGGGCATACTAAACTCTGCGCGAGGAAATGGTTTGACTACTTAACATTGTGGCCGAAGAGTCTAATACTTGTTGTACTACCATGGGGCATACTAAACTCTGCGCGAGAAAATGGTTTGAACTACTTAACATTGCGGCCGAAGAGTCTAATACTTGTACTACCACTGGGCATACTAAACTCTGCGCGAGGAAATGGTTTGACTACTTAACATTGCGGCCGAAGAGTCTAATACTTGTTGTACTACCATGGGGCATACTAAACTCTGCGCGAGACAATGGTTTGAACTACTTAACATTGCGGCCGAAGAGTCTAATACTTGTACTACCACTGGGCATACTAAACTCTGCGCGAGGAAATGGTTTGAACTACTTAACATTGCGGCCGAAGAGTCTAATACTTGTTGTACTACCATGGGGCATACTAAACTCTGCGCGAGGAAATGGTTTGAACTACTTAACATTGCGGGGGAAGAGTCTAATACTTGTTGTACTACCATGGGGCATACTAAACTCAGCGCGAGGAAATGGTTTGACTACTTAACATTGCGGGCGAAGAGTCTAATACTTGTTGTACTACCATGGGGCATACTAAACTCTGCGCGAGGAAATGGTTTGACTACTTAACATTGCGGGCGAAGAGTCTAATACTTGTTGTACTACCATGGGGCATACTAAACTCTGCGCGAGGAAATGGTTTGACTACTTAACATTGCGGCCGAAGAGTCTAATACTTGTTGTACTACCATGGGGCATACTAAACTCTGCGCGAGGAAATGGTTTGGCTACTTAACATTGCGGGCGAAGAGTCTAATACTTGTTGTACTACCATGGGGCATACTACACTCTGCGCGAGGAAATGGTTTGACTACTTAACATTGCGGCCGAAGAGTGGAATACTTGTTGTACTACCATGGAGCATACTAAACTCTGCGCGAGGAAATGGTTTGACTACTTAACATTGCGGCCGAAGAGTCTAATACTTGTTGTACTACCATGGGGCATACTAAACTCTGCGCGAGGAAATGGTTTGAACTACTTAACATTGCGGGCGAAGAGTCTAATACTTGTTGTACTACCACTGGGCATACTAAACTCTGCGCGAGGAAATGGTTTGACTACTTAACATTGCGGCCGAAGAGTCTAATACTTGTTGTACTACCATGGGGCATACTAAACTCTGCGCGAGGAAATGGTTTGGCTACTTAACATTGCGGGCGAAGAGTCTAATACTTGTTGTACTACCATGGGGCATACTACACTCTGCGCGAGGAAATGGTTTGACTACTTAACATTGCGGCCGAAGAGTGGAATACTTGTTGTACTACCATGGAGCATACTAAACTCTGCGCGAGGAAATGGTTTGACTACTTAACATTGCGGCCGAAGAGTCTAATACTTGTTGTACTACCATGGGGCATACTAAACTCTGCGCGAGGAAATGGTTTGAACTACTTAACATTGCGGCCGAAGAGTCTAATACTTGTTGTACTACCACTGGGCATACTAAATTCTGCGCGAGGAAATGGTTTGACTACTTAACATTGCGGCCGAAGAGTGGAATACTTGTTGTACTACCATGGAGCATACTAAACTCTGCGCGAGGAAATGGTTTGACTACTTAACATTGCGGCCGAAGAGTCTAATACTTGTTGTACTACCATGGGGCCTACTAAACTTTGCGCGAGGAAATGGTTTGAACTACCTAACATTGCGGGTGAAGGGTCTAATACTTGTACTACCACTGGGCATACTAAATTCTGCGCGAGGAAAATGGTTTGAGTACTTAACATTGCGGGCGAAGAGTCTAATACTTGTTGTACTATGGGGCATACTAAACTCTGCGCGAGGAAATGGTTTGACTACTTAACATTGCGGGCGAAGAGTCTAATACTTGTTGTACTATGGGGCATACTAAACTCTGCGCGAGGAAATGGTTTGAACTACTTAACATTGCGGGCGAAGAGTCTAATACTTGTTGTACTACCACTGGGCATACTAAATTCTGCGCGAGGAAATGGTTTGACTACTTAACATTGCGGCCGAAGAGTCTAATACTTGTTGTACTACCATGGGGCATACTAAACTATGCGCGAGGAAATGGTTTGAACTACTTACATTGCGGCCGAAGAGTCTAATACTTGTTGTACTACCATGGGGCATACTAAACTCTGCGCGAGGAAATGGTTTGACTACTTAACATTGTGGCCGAAGAGTCTAATACTTGTTGTACTACCATGGGGCATACTAAACTCTGCGCGAGAAAATGGTTTGAACTACTTAACATTGCGGCCGAAGAGTCTAATACTTGTACTACCACTGGGCATACTAAACTCTGCGCGAGGAAATGGTTTGACTACTTAACATTGCGGCCGAAGAGTCTAATACTTGTTGTACTACCATGGGGCATACTAAACTCTGCGCGAGACAATGGTTTGAACTACTTAACATTGCGGCCGAAGAGTCTAATACTTGTACTACCACTGGGCATACTAAACTCTGCGCGAGGAAATGGTTTGAACTACTTAACATTGCGGCCGAAGAGTCTAATACTTGTTGTACTACCATGGGGCATACTAAACTCTGCGCGAGGAAATGGTTTGAACTACTTAACATTGCGGGGGAAGAGTCTAATACTTGTTGTACTACCATGGGGCATACTAAACTCTGCGCGAGGAAATGGTTTGACTACTTAACATTGCGGGCGAAGAGTCTAATACTTGTTGTACTACCATGGGGCATACTAAACTCTGCGCGAGGAAATGGTTTGACTACTTAACATTGCGGGCGAAGAGTCTAATACTTGTTGTACTACCATGGGGCATACTAAACTCTGCGCGAGGAAATGGTTTGACTACTTAACATTGCGGCCGAAGAGTCTAATACTTGTTGTACTACCATGGGGCATACTAAACTCTGCGTGAGGAAATGGTTTGGCTACTTAACATTGCGGGCGAAGAGTCTAATACTTGTTGTACTACCATGGGGCATACTACACTCTGCGCGAGGAAATGGTTTGACTACTTAACATTGCGGCCGAAGAGTGGAATACTTGTTGTACTACCATGGAGCATACTAAACTCTGCGCGAGGAAATGGTTTGACTACTTAACATTGCGGCCGAAGAGTCTAATACTTGTTGTACTACCATGGGGCATACTAAACTCTGCGCGAGGAAATGGTTTGAACTACTTAACATTGCGGCCGAAGAGTCTAATACTTGTTGTACTACCACTGGGCATACTAAATTCTGCGCGAGGAAATGGTTTGACTACTTAACATTGCGGCCGAAGAGTTTAATACTTGTTGTACTACCATGGGGCATACTAAACTCTGCGCGAGGAAATGGTTTGACTACTTAACATTGCGGGCGAAGAGTCTAATACTTGTTGTACTACCATGGAGCATACTAAACTCTGCGCGAGGAAATGGTTTGACTACTTAACATTGCGGCCGAAGAGTCTAATACTTGTTGTACTACCATGGGGCATACTAAACTCTGCGCGAAGAAATGGTTTGACTACTTAACATTGCGTCCGAAGAGTCTAATACTTGTTGTACTACCACTGGGCATACTAAATTCTGCGCGAGGAAATGGTTTGGCTACTTAACATTGCGGGCGAAGAGTCTAATACTTGTTGTACTATGGGACATACTAAACTCTGCGCGAGGAAATGGTTTGACTACTTAACATTGCGGGCGAAGAGTCTAATACTTGTTGTACTATGGGGCCTACTAAACTTTGCGCGAGGAAATGGTTTGAACTACCTAACATTGCGGGTGAAGGGTCTAATACTTGTACTACCACTGGGCATACTAAATTCTGCGCGAGGAAAATGGTTTGAGTACTTAACATTGCGGGCGAAGAGTCTAATACTTGTTGTACTATGGGGCATACTAAACTCTGCGCGAGGAAATGGTTTGACTACTTAACATTGCGGGCGAAGAGTCTAATACTTGTTGTACTATGGGGCATACTAAACTCTGCGCGAGGAAATGGTTTGAACTACTTAACATTGCGGGCGAAGAGTCTAATACTTGTTGTACTACCACTGGGCATACTAAATTCTGCGCGAGGAAATGGTTTGACTACTTAACATTGCGGCCGAAGAGTCTAATACTTGTTGTACTACCATGGGGCATACTAAACTATGCGCGAGGAAATGGTTTGAACTACTTACATTGCGGCCGAAGAGTCTAATACTTGTTGTACTACCATGGGGCATACTAAACTCTGCGCGAGGAAATGGTTTGACTACTTAACATTGCGGCCGAAGAGTCTAATACTTGTTGTACTACCATGGGGCATACTAAACTCTGCGCGAGAAAATGGTTTGAACTACTTAACATTGCGGCCGAAGAGTCTAATACTTGTACTACCACTGGGCATACTAAACTCTGCGCGAGGAAATGGTTTGAACTACTTAACATTGCGGCCGAAGAGTCTAATACTTGTTGTACTACCATGGGGCATACTAAACTCTGCGCGAGGAAATGGTTTGAACTACTTAACATTGCGGGCGAAGAGTCTAATACTTGTTGTACTACCATGGGGCATACTAAACTCTGCGCGAGGAAATGGTTTGACTACTTAACATTGCGGGCGAAGAGTCTAATACTTGTTGTACTACCATGGGGCATACTAAACTCTGCGCGAGGAAATGGTTTGACTACTTAACATTGCGGGCGAAGAGTCTAATACTTGTTGTACTACCATGGGGCATACTAAACTCTGCGCGATGAAATGGTTTGACTACTTAACATTGCGGCCGAAGAGTCTAATACTTGTTGTACTACCATGGGGCATACTAAACTCTGCGCGAGGAAATGGTTTGACTACTTAACATTGCGGCCGAAGAGTGGAATACTTGTTGTACTACCATGGAGCATACTAAACTCTGCGCGAGGAAATGGTTTGACTACTTAACATTGCGGCCGAAGAGTCTAATACTTGTTGTACTACCATGGGGCATACTAAACTCTGCGCGAGGAAATGGTTTGACTACTTAACATTGCGTCCGAAGAGTCTAATACTTGTTGTACTACCACTGGGCATACTAAATTCTGCGCGAGGAAATGGTTTGACTACTTAACATTGCGGGCGAAGAGACTAATACTTGTTGTACTATGGGACATACTAAACTCTGCGCGAGGAAATGGTTTGACTACTTAACATTGCGGGCGAAGAGTCTAATACTTGTTGTACTACCATGGAGCATACTAAACTCTGCGCGAGGAAATGGTTTGACTACTTAACATTGCGGGCGAAGAGTCTAATACTTGTTGTACTACCACTGGGCATACTAAATTCTGCGCGAGGAAATGGTTTGACTACTTAACATTGCGGGCGAAGAGTCTAATACTTGTTGTACTACCATGGGGCATACTAAACTCTGCGCGAGGAAATGGTTTGACTACTTAACATTGCGGGCGAAGAGTCTAATACTTGTTGTACTATGGGGCATACTAAACTCTGCGCGAGGAAATGGTTTGAACTACTTAACATTGCGGCCGAAGAGTCTAATACTTGTTGTACTACCATGGGGCATACTAAACTCTGCGCGAGGAAGTGGTTTGACTACTTAACATTGCGGGCGAAGAGTCTAATACTTGTTGTACTACCATGGGGCATACTAAACTCTGCGCGAGGAAATGGTTTGACTACTTAACATTGCGGGCGAAGAGTCTAATACTTGTTGTACTACCATGGGGCATACTACACTCTGCGCGAGGAAATGGTTTGACTACTTAACATTGCGGCCGAAGAGTGGAATACTTGTTGTACTACCATGGAGCATACTAAACTCTGCGCGAGGAAATGGTTTGACTACTTAACATTGCGGCCGAAGAGTCTAATACTTGTTGTACTACCATGGGGCATACTAAACTCTGCGCGAGGAAATGGTTTGAACTACTTAACATTGCGGCCGAAGAGTCTAATACTTGTTGTACTACCACTGGGCATACTAAATTCTGTGCGAGGAAATGGTTTGACTACTTAACATTGCGGCCGAAGAGTTTAATACTTGTTGTACTACCATGGGGCATACTAAACTCTGCGCGAGGAAATGGTTTGACTACTTAACATTGTGGGCGAAGAGTCTAATACTTGTTGTACTACCATGGAGCATACTAAACTCTGCGCGAGGAAATGGTTTGACTACTTAACATTGCGGCCGAAGAGTCTAATACTTGTTGTACTACCATGGGGCATACTAAACTCTGCGCGAAGAAATGGTTTGACTACTTAACATTGCGTCCGAAGAGTCTAATACTTGTTGTACTACCACTGGGCATACTAAATTCTGCGCGAGGAAATGGTTTGACTACTTAACATTGCGGGCGAAGAGTCTAATACTTGTTGTACTATGGGACATACTAAACTCTGCGCGAGGAAATGGTTTGACTACTTAACATTGCGGGCGAAGAGTCTAATACTTGTTGTACTATGGGCCCTACTAAACTTTGCGCGAGGAAATGGTTTGAACTACCTAACATTGCGGGTGAAGGGTCTAATATTTGTTGTACTACCACTGGGCATACTAAATTCTGCGCGAGGAAAATGGTTTGAGTACTTAACATTGCGGGCGAAGAGTCTAATACTTGTTGTACTATGGGGCATACTAAACTCTGCGCGAGGAAATGGTTGGAACTACTTAACATTGCGGGCGAAGAGTCTAATACTTGTTGTACTACCACTGGGCATACTAAATTCTGCGCGAGGAAATGGTTTGACTACTTAACATTGCGGGCGAAGAGTCTAATACTTGTTGTACTACCATGGGGCATACTAAACTCTGCGCGAGGAAATGGTTTGACTACTTAACATTGCGGGCGAAGAGTCTAATACTTGTTGTACTACCATGGAGCATACTAAACTCTGCGCGAGGAAATGGTTTGACTACTTAACATTGCGGCCGAAGAGTCTAATACTTGTTGTACTACCATGGGGCATACTAAACTCTGCGCGAAGAAATGGTTTGACTACTTAACATTGCGTCCGAAGAGTCTAATACTTGTTGTACTACCACTGGGCATACTAAATTCTGCGCGAGGAAATGGTTTGGCTACTTAACATTGCGGGCGAAGAGTCTAATACTTGTTGTACTATGGGACATACTAAACTCTGCGCGAGGAAATGGTTTGACTACTTAACATTGCGGGCGAAGAGTCTAATACTTGTTGTACTATGGGGCCTACTAAACTTTGCGCGAGGAAATGGTTTGAACTACCTAACATTGCGGGTGAAGGGTCTAATACTTGTACTACCACTGGGCATACTAAATTCTGCGCGAGGAAAATGGTTTGAGTACTTAACATTGCGGGCGAAGAGTCTAATACTTGTTGTACTATGGGGCATACTAAACTCTGCGCGAGGAAATGGTTTGACTACTTAACATTGCGGGCGAAGAGTCTAATACTTGTTGTACTATGGGGCATACTAAACTCTGCGCGAGGAAATGGTTTGAACTACTTAACATTGCGGGCGAAGAGTCTAATACTTGTTGTACTACCACTGGGCATACTAAATTCTGCGCGAGGAAATGGTTTGACTACTTAACATTGCGGCCGAAGAGTCTAATACTTGTTGTACTACCATGGGGCATACTAAACTATGCGCGAGGAAATGGTTTGAACTACTTACATTGCGGCCGAAGAGTCTAATACTTGTTGTACTACCATGGGGCATACTAAACTCTGCGCGAGGAAATGGTTTGACTACTTAACATTGCGGCCGAAGAGTCTAATACTTGTTGTACTACCATGGGGCATACTAAACTCTGCGCGAGGAAATGGTTTGACTACTTAACATTGCGTCCGAAGAGTCTAATACTTGTTGTACTACCACTGGGCATACTAAATTCTGCGCGAGGAAATGGTTTGACTACTTAACATTGCGGGCGAAGAGACTAATACTTGTTGTACTATGGGACATACTAAACTCTGCGCGAGGAAATGGTTTGACTACTTAACATTGCGGGCGAAGAGTCTAATACTTGTTGTACTATGGGGCATACTAAACTCTGCGCGAGGAAATGGTTGGAACTACTTAACATTGCGGGCGAAGAGTCTAATACTTGTTGTACTACCACTGGGCATACTAAATTCTGCGCGAGGAAATGGTTTGACTACTTAACATTGCGGGCGAAGAGTCTAATACTTGTTGTACTACCATGGGGCATACTAAACTCTGCGCGAGGAAATGGTTTGACTACTTAACATTGCGGGCGAAGAGTCTAATACTTGTTGTACTATGGGGCATACTAAACTCTGCGCGAGGAAATGGTTTGAACTACTTAACATTGCGGCCGAAGAGTCTAATACTTGTTGTACTACCATGGGGCATACTAAACTCTGCGCGAGGAAGTGGTTTGACTACTTAACATTGCGGGCGAAGAGTCTAATACTTGTTGTACTACCATGGGGCATACTAAACTCTGCGCGAGGAAATGGTTTGACTACTTAACATTGCGGGCGAAGAGTCTAATACTTGTTGTACTACCATGGGGCATACTACACTCTGCGCGAGGAAATGGTTTGACTACTTAACATTGCGGCCGAAGAGTGGAATACTTGTTGTACTACCATGGAGCATACTAAACTCTGCGCGAGGAAATGGTTTGACTACTTAACATTGCGGCCGAAGAGTCTAATACTTGTTGTACTACCATGGGGCATACTAAACTCTGCGCGAGGAAATGGTTTGAACTATTTAACATTGCGGCCGAAGAGTCTAATACTTGTTGTACTACCACTGGGCATACTAAATTCTGCGCGAGGAAATGGTTTGACTACTTAACATTGCGGCCGAAGAGTTTAATACTTGTTGTACTACCATGGGGCATACTAAACTCTGCGCGAGGAAATGATTTGACTACTTAACATTGTGGGCGAAGAGTCTAATACTTGTTGTACTACCATGGAGCATACTAAACTCTGCGCGAGGAAATGGTTTGACTACTTAACATTGCGGCCGAAGAGTCTAATACTTGTTGTACTACCATGGGGCATACTAAACTCTGCGCGAAGAAATGGTTTGACTACTTAACATTGCGTCCGAAGAGTCTAATACTTGTTGTACTACCACTGGGCATACTAAATTCTGCGCGAGGAAATGGTTTGACTACTTAACATTGCGGGCGAAGAGTCTAATACTTGTTGTACTATGGGACATACTAAACTCTGCGCGAGGAAATGGTTTGACTACTTAACATTGCGGGCGAAGAGTCTAATACTTGTTGTACTATGGGCCCTACTAAACTTTGCGCGAGGAAATGGTTTGAACTACCTAACATTGCGGGTGAAGGGTCTAATATTTGTTGTACTACCACTGGGCATACTAAATTCTGCGCGAGGAAAATGGTTTGAGTACTTAACATTGCGGGCGAAGAGTCTAATACTTGTTGTACTATGGGGCATACTAAACTCTGCGCGAGGAAATGGTTGGAACTACTTAACATTGCGGGCGAAGAGTCTAATACTTGTTGTACTACCACTGGGCATACTAAATTCTGCGCGAGGAAATGGTTTGACTACTTAACATTGCGGGCGAAGAGTCTAATACTTGTTGTACTACCATGGGGCATACTAAACTCTGCGCGAGGAAATGGTTTGACTACTTAACATTGCGGGCGAAGAGTCTAATACTTGTTGTACTACCATGGAGCATACTAAACTCTGCGCGAGGAAATGGTTTGACTACTTAACATTGCGGCCGAAGAGTCTAATACTTGTTGTACTACCATGGGGCATACTAAACTCTGCGCGAAGAAATGGTTTGACTACTTAACATTGCGTCCGAAGAGTCTAATACTTGTTGTACTACCACTGGGCATACTAAATTCTGCGCGAGGAAATGGTTTGGCTACTTAACATTGCGGGCGAAGAGTCTAATACTTGTTGTACTATGGGACATACTAAACTCTGCGCGAGGAAATGGTTTGACAACTTAACATTGCGGGCGAAGAGTCTAATACTTGTTGTACTATGGGGCCTACTAAACTTTGCGCGAGGAAATGGTTTGAACTACCTAACATTGCGGGTGAAGGGTCTAATACTTGTACTACCACTGGGCATACTAAATTCTGCGCGAGGAAAATGGTTTGAGTACTTAACATTGCGGGCGAAGAGTCTAATACTTGTTGTACTATGGGGCATACTAAACTCTGCGCGAGGAAATGGTTTGACTACTTAACATTGCGGGCGAAGAGTCTAATACTTGTTGTACTATGGGGCATACTAAACTCTGCGCGAGGAAATGGTTTGAACTACTTAACATTGCGGGCGAAGAGTCTAATACTTGTTGTACTACCACTGGGCATACTAAATTCTGCGCGAGGAAATGGTTTGACTACTTAACATTGCGGCCGAAGAGTCTAATACTTGTTGTACTACCATGGGGCATACTAAACTATGCGCGAGGAAATGGTTTGAACTACTTACATTGCGGCCGAAGAGTCTAATACTTGTTGTACTACCATGGGGCATACTAAACTCTGCGCGAGGAAATGGTTTGACTACTTAACATTGCGGCCGAAGAGTCTAATACTTGTTGTACTACCATGGGGCATACTAAACTCTGCGCGAGAAAATGGTTTGAACTACTTAACATTGCGGCCGAAGAGTCTAATACTTGTACTACCACTGGGCATACTAAACTCTGCGCGAGGAAATGGTTTGAACTACTTAACATTGCGGCCGAAGAGTCTAATACTTGTTGTACTACCATGGGGCATACTAAACTCTGCGCGAGGAAATGGTTTGAACTACTTAACATTGCGGGCGAAGAGTCTAATACTTGTTGTACTACCATGGGGCATACTAAACTCTGCGCGAGGAAATGGTTTGACTACTTAACATTGCGGGCGAAGAGTCTAATACTTGTTGTACTACCATGGGGCATACTAAACTCTGCGCGAGGAAATGGTTTGACTACTTAACATTGCGGGCGAAGAGTCTAATACTTGTTGTACTACCATGGGGCATACTAAACTCTGCGCGATGAAATGGTTTGACTACTTAACATTGCGGCCGAAGAGTCTAATACTTGTTGTACTACCATGGGGCATACTAAACTCTGCGCGAGGAAATGGTTTGACTACTTAACATTGCGGCCGAAGAGTGGAATACTTGTTGTACTACCATGGAGCATACTAAACTCTGCGCGAGGAAATGGTTTGACTACTTAACATTGCGGCCGAAGAGTCTAATACTTGTTGTACTACCATGGGGCATACTAAACTCTGCGCGAGGAAATGGTTTGACTACTTAACATTGCGTCCGAAGAGTCTAATACTTGTTGTACTACCACTGGGCATACTAAATTCTGCGCGAGGAAATGGTTTGACTACTTAACATTGCGGGCGAAGAGACTAATACTTGTTGTACTATGGGACATACTAAACTCTGCGCGAGGAAATGGTTTGACTACTTAACATTGCGGGCGAAGAGTCTAATACTTGTTGTACTATGGGGCATACTAAACTCTGCGCGAGGAAATGGTTGGAACTACTTAACATTGCGGGCGAAGAGTCTAATACTTGTTGTACTACCACTGGGCATACTAAATTCTGCGCGAGGAAATGGTTTGACTACTTAACATTGCGGGCGAAGAGTCTAATACTTGTTGTACTACCATGGGGCATACTAAACTCTGCGCGAGGAAATGGTTTGACTACTTAACATTGCGGGCGAAGAGTCTAATACTTGTTGTACTATGGGGCATACTAAACTCTGCGCGAGGAAATGGTTTGAACTACTTAACATTGCGGCCGAAGAGTCTAATACTTGTTGTACTACCATGGGGCATACTAAACTCTGCGCGAGGAAGTGGTTTGACTACTTAACATTGCGGGCGAAGAGTCTAATACTTGTTGTACTACCATGGGGCATACTAAACTCTGCGCGAGGAAATGGTTTGACTACTTAACATTGCGGGCGAAGAGTCTAATACTTGTTGTACTACCATGGGGCATACTACACTCTGCGCGAGGAAATGGTTTGACTACTTAACATTGCGGCCGAAGAGTGGAATACTTGTTGTACTACCATGGAGCATACTAAACTCTGCGCGAGGAAATGGTTTGACTACTTAACATTGCGGCCGAAGAGTCTAATACTTGTTGTACTACCATGGGGCATACTAAACTCTGCGCGAGGAAATGGTTTGAACTACTTAACATTGCGGCCGAAGAGTCTAATACTTGTTGTACTACCACTGGGCATACTAAATTCTGCGCGAGGAAATGGTTTGACTACTTAACATTGCGGCCGAAGAGTTTAATACTTGTTGTACTACCATGGGGCATACTAAACTCTGCGCGAGGAAATGGTTTGACTACTTAACATTGTGGGCGAAGAGTCTAATACTTGTTGTACTACCATGGAGCATACTAAACTCTGCGCGAGGAAATGGTTTGACTACTTAACATTGCGGCCGAAGAGTCTAATACTTGTTGTACTACCATGGGGCATACTAAACTCTGCGCGAAGAAATGGTTTGACTACTTAACATTGCGTCCGAAGAGTCTAATACTTGTTGTACTACCACTGGGCATACTAAATTCTGCGCGAGGAAATGGTTTGACTACTTAACATTGCGGGCGAAGAGTCTAATACTTGTTGTACTATGGGACATACTAAACTCTGCGCGAGGAAATGGTTTGACTACTTAACATTGCGGGCGAAGAGTCTAATACTTGTTGTACTATGGGCCCTACTAAACTTTGCGCGAGGAAATGGTTTGAACTACCTAACATTGCGGGTGAAGGGTCTAATATTGGTTGTACTACCACTGGGCATACTAAATTCTGCGCGAGGAAAATGGTTTGAGTACTTAACATTGCGGGCGAAGAGTCTAATACTTGTTGTACTATGGGGCATACTAAACTCTGCGCGAGGAAATGGTTGGAACTACTTAACATTGCGGGCGAAGAGTCTAATACTTGTTGTACTACCACTGGGCATACTAAATTCTGCGCGAGGAAATGGTTTGACTACTTAACATTGCGGGCGAAGAGTCTAATACTTGTTGTACTACCATGGGGCATACTAAACTCTGCGCGAGGAAATGGTTTGACTACTTAACATTGCGGGCGAAGAGTCTAATACTTGTTGTACTACCATGGGGCATACTAAACTCTGCGCGAGGAAATGGTTTGACTACTTAACATTGCGGCCGAAGAGTCTAATACTTGTTGTACTACCATGGAGCATACTAAACTCTGCGCGAGGAAATGGTTTGACTACTTAACATTGCGGCCGAAGAGTCTAATACTTGTTGTACTACCATGGGGCATACTAAACTCTGCGCGAGGAAATGGTTTGACTACTTAACATTGCGGCCGAAGAGTCTAATACTTGTTGTACTACCATGGGATATACTAAACTCTGCGCGAGGAAATGGTTTGGCTACTTAACATTGCGGTCGAAGAGTCTAATACTTGTTGTACTACCATGGGGCATACTAAACTCTGCGCGAGGAAATGGTTTGACTACTTACATTGCGGCCGAAGAGTTTAATACTTGTTGTACTACCATGGGGCATACTAAACTCTGCGCGAGGAAATGGTTTGGCTACTTAACATTGCGGCCGAAGAGTCTAATACTTGTTGTATTACCATGGAGCATACTAAACTCTGCGCGAGGAAATGGTTTGGCTACTTAACATTGCGGCCGAAGAGTCTAATACTTGTTGTACTACCATGGGACATACTAAACTCTGCGCGAGGAAATGGTTTGACTACTTAACATTGCGGGCGAAGAGTTTAATACTTGTTGTACTACCATGGGGCATACTAAACTCTGCGCGAGGAAATGGTTTGACTACTTAACATTGCGGCCGAAGAGTCTAATACGTGTTGTACTACCATGGGGCATACTAAACTCTGCGCGAGGAAATGGTTTGAACTACTTAACATTGCGGCCGAAGAGTCTAATACTTGTTGTACTACCATGGGGCATACTAAACTCTGGGCGAGGAACTGGTTTGAACTACTTAACATTTCGGGCGAAGAGTCTAATACTTGTTGTACTACCATGGGGCATACTAAACTCTGCGCGAGGAAATGGTTTGAACTACTTAACATTGCGGGCGAAGAGTCTAATACTTGTTGTACTACCACTGGGCATACTAAACTCTGCGCGAGGAAATGGTTTGAACTACTTAACATTGCGGCCGAAGAGTCTAATACTTGTTGTACTACCACTGGGCATACTAAATTCTGCGCGAGGAAATGGTTTGACTACTTAACATTGCGGCCGAAGAGTCTAATACTTGTTGTACTACCATGGGGCATACTAAACTCTGCGCGAGGAAATGGTTTAACTACTTAACATTGCGGCCGAAGAGTCTAATACTTGTTGTACTACCATGGGGCATACTAAACTCTGCGCGAGGAAATGGTTTGACTATTTAACATTGCGGGCAAAGAGTCTAATACTTGTTGTACTATGGGGCATACTAAACTCTGCGCGAGGAAATGGTTTGAACTACTTAACATTGCGGGCGAAGAGTCTAATACTTGTTGTACTACCACTGGGCATACTAAATTCTGCGCGAGGAAATGGTTTGACTACTTAACATTGCGGGCGAAGAGTCTAATACTTGTTGTACTACCATGGGGCATACTAAACTCTGCGCGAGGAAATGGTTTGACTACTTAACATTGCGGGCGAAGAGTCTAATACTTGTTGTACTACCACTGGGCATACTAAATTCTGCGCGAGGAAATGGTTTGACTACTTAACATTGCGGCCGAAGAGTAGAATACTTGTTGTACTACCATGGAGCATACTAAAATCTGCGCGAGGAAATGGTTTGAACTACTTAACATTGCGGGCGAAGAGTCTAATACTTGTTGTACTACCACTGGGCATACTAAATTCTGCGCGAGGAAATGGTTTGACTACTTAACATTGCGGGCGAAGAGTCTAATACTTGTTGTACTATGGGGCATACTAAACTCTGCGCGAGGAAATGGTTTGAACTACTTAACATTGCGGGCGAAGAGTCTAATACTTGTTGTACTACCACTGGGCATACTAAATTCTGCGCGAGGAAATGGTTTGACTACTTAACATTGCGGGCGAAGAGTCTAATACTTGTTGTACTACCATGGGGCATACTACACTCTGCGCGAGTAAATGGTTTGACTACTTAACATTGCGGCCGAAGAGTGGAATATTAGTAAAACTACTACAGGAATAGTTAGCTGTGCGCGTGAAATGATTGGAACTATGACTTGGACCGAGTAAACATTGCGGGTGAAGAGTTATTTACTGGCAGTACTACTTGCAACGGCCAAAATGACAATCGTACAAAATGACCGTAATCTTGCCGTTGCAGCGCGAAATATGGTAATAGAACAGAATATGTAACTAGGACAAAGCGCCTAATATTAAAATTGTTTTAAATTAATGATATAAAAAATGGTAACTATAGGTTAAAGAAATGTAAACAGATTTACCTAACATTAAATTAGACAAACTGTGAGTGTTAAAAAATACTATAAACAAACAACTCTAAATAGGCCAAAGCCTAATATACAGGTTTAAATTAAACAGTTAAATTGTAGTTTGTGGAATTAAGCCAAAATGCCTAGTAATAATTAAATTTGGACTAAATAAGCTACAGACTTTAAATAATAGAATAAGAAAGAGTAGACAGAGTAATATAGACATAGAAAAATCCAATTGTGATCAGTAAGATATATTAAACAAAACTATAACTTAAAAGAGGCTAGCCTATATAACGGGTGGCAATAGGACGGTAATTGTGTTGGTTAAGGAACCAGGCCAAAAGGCCTAATATTACAACAATTTCAACCAAATATAATATTGAATAGTGAATATAAGAATAAGAAGTATAAAGAGAGTAACTTAGGCCTAGCTAGAGAAAATTATAATTCTTTAAATGTAATAATTGTAATCTAAAATGGTATAGCCTAGAATTGAGGTTAGGAATAAAAGTATGTTTGATTCGGTTCAAACGTGTAGAGAGATTGTTTTTAAGATTTTGCCACACCTAGGAAACAGCGCTGCCGTCGTAAGTTGATATATGAAAAGGAACAGTAAATTAAATAAATTAGAAGAAATATAGAGAAATAAATTATTAAAATGAATGTTAAAAAATTGAAGTAAAACATTGCATTAAATAAAGACTTTCATAAAATTCTAAAAGAAATAAGTTGAGCTAATAGCAGTAGAATGGTATGGAGATTAAAAATAAATAGTATGATTACCAAGGTAACGAAGCTCCTATTGGTTTAAAATTTAAGATGGACGTAATGACGTAGGAGTTTGGTCTTTTGAAGAAGAAAGCGTGGCTTTGTCGAGGTAACGCGGGAGTAGCTTCTGGCCCGTTATCAGGAGCGGTCGTGTTTTACAAGGAAGCGAAGATAAAGATCCAATATGTTGTAATACGACCTTATAAAGTGCTTCGATGTGACAGGGGAGGGTAAAGGTATTTGGGCAGATGCTCTAATATCCTCTTAACATCATCTCGACCAAGTAATTGCCTAAACGCCGGACTTAGAGATTTCACAGACGTCATGCAAGAAGAGAAAAACAACATTTTCTCCAAGAAAAGGACAAGGTCCAAGAATCAATCCATTTTGTAAGATACTTCACCTTTTGCAGTACACGGTCATATAAACAATTTAATTTTCTTTTCAATTTATTTTAATTTCAAAATATATAAAATTCAATTCAAAATTAAATAGAAATTTAATAGCTTAAGGGAGAGAAACCTCTCTTAGGTTACCTACATTAACCTGTAAATATTCTAAATTGATTTTCCATTCAACCGTTTGCCTGAAATGGGAATTAACGTATTAAGTTTAATTGATATTATCAAATATGGTTTTATTCTCGATGAACGGATGGAAATCCGTTATTAACATAGTAGATAAGTATGAAAAGGAGTGAAAGTAAATGAAGTTTTTATTAACTGTATAGCCTATTATAACTAACTAGGGTAACCTAAAAATGATTAAATGTTAACAAGACTCTGATATTGAATTAAATGAAGTTTGTATTAAAAGGCATAGTCTATTGTAACTAGATAAATTAACTTTAAAATGTTTGAATATTAATAAGACTCTGATGTTTAACTGGGATAGACAAAAATATGTACAAAATTAATTATGATAATTGAAATTGAGTAAATGTTAGTACAGTATATATATTATGAACCTTCGGCTCTTGATAATATTAGAAAATAATAGAGTATATATAAATAGATAAGTGTGTGGGTTAATATTAGTGATGTAGACTTAATAAGTAGACATATTCTGCACTATTAACCTGAAACTAGATAGGCAGGTTAATTGTAATGTCAGGTTAGATAAAACTTAACAAGATAAATCCTGCAAAATAACATAAATTAAATAACGTTAATGTAAATGTAAATAAATTCTAATGTTAAATAAAAAATTTATATTTGTCAATTAGCTTTGTTTTTATTTAAGATAAAATAAATTCACTAGGTATCCAATTGTAGTCTTTAAGTCAAAAGTGTCTCTCAAAGATTCCACTACACCGAAAGGAGCTTAAAAGGCGTATAGGAGACTAATTGGTTTTTGTAACAAATTCAGGGGTTGGTTCCTCTGAGAGGTTTATTCCTTAAGATACAGGTCTCGAGCCAGCATTCGTAGTCAAGGGATATACCATTACTTTCTTTCGTATAAGAAAAGGTTATCGAGGTACGTTTTGTAGAGGAGTTAGTCGGAGGAAGTCGAGGGTAAGGCAGAGTGAGGTAAGGTCAGTGAGATACTACCATACACAGTAAACTCTGCGCTCGAAAAAGATCTGAAGTACTACTATACCGAGTAAACATTGATGGCGAAGATTGTTTTACTAGCAGTACTGCTACCGGACACAGTAAACATTGAGGGCGAAGAGAGGTTTACTAGCAGTACTGCTACCGGACACTGTAAACTTTGAGGGCGAAGAGAGGTTTACTAGCAGTACTGCTACCGGACACAGTAAACATTGAGGGCGAAGAGAGGTTTACTAGCAGTACTGCTACCGGACACAGTAAACTTTGAGGGCGAAGAGAGGTTTACTAGCAGTACTGCTACCGGACACAGTAAACATTGAGGGCGAAAAGAGGTTTACTAGCAATACTGCTACCGGACACAGTAAACTTTGAGGGCGAAGAGAGGTTTACTAGCAGTACTGCTACCAGACACAGTCAACATTGAGGGCGAAGAGAGGTTTACTAGCAGTACTGCTACCGGACCCAGTAAACATTGAGGGCGAAGAGAGGTTTACTAGCACTACTGCTACCGGACACAGTAAACATTGAGGGCGAAGAGAGGTTTACTAGCAGTACTGCTACCGCACCCAGTAAACTTTGAGGGCGAAAAGAGGTTTACTAGTAGTACTGCTACCGGACACAGTAAGCTTTGAGGGCGAAGAGAGGTTTACTAGCAGTACTGCTACCAGACACAGTAAACATTGAGGGCGAAGAGAGGTTTACTAGCAGTACTGCTACCTGACACAGTAAAAATTGAGGGCGAAGAGAGGTTTACTAGCAGTACTGCTACCGGACACAGTAAACTTTGAGGGCAAAGAGAGGTTTACTAGCAGTACTGCTACCAGGCACAGTAAACTTTGAGGGCAAAGAGAGGTTTACTAGCAGTACTGCTACCGGACACAGTAAACTTTGAGGGCGAAGAGAGGTTTACTAGCAGTACTGCTACCGGACACAGTAAACATTGAGGGCGAAGAGAGGTTTACTAGCAGTACTGCTACCGGACACAGTAAACTTTGAGGGCGAAAAGAGGTAGTAGGTATGGAGTGTTTAGACATAAATATGAAAAATTGAAGAATATGTTTACGCACGCAGTGCGACCTTATGTAATGCACTCTGCCTTCAAAGTTTATGACGTGTCTTAGGTGATAATTGTGTGTTTGTAGCGTAGGCCAATTTTCAAACAAAACCTTCTGGATTGTGAATAATAATCAAAAAAATAATTGTTTTAGATTGTTGGATTGTTTTAGCAATAAAAAAATTATGTAACAAAAATAATGTTGCCTTTTTTTCTTGAGATACCCCTTGCACAAAATATTTGTTAACAGATTGTTACCTGGAAATCGCGATCCTTTCAGTCGGTAATATTTGTTATGTGAGCATGAAAGAGAATAAACCTGGGTAAAGCAAGTCACGTTTTGTAACGATCTCATAGCAAGTTGGACTCATGCTTAATAAGGTTTGAACATAACGTGTTGGAACTAAGATGAATCGGAAAATGTTAGCATAAAGGTAGCGATAACTCCTCGCCGGGCGTTAAATAGTTAATTGTGAGACGCGGAGCCCCTTTAATGTAACGTCTCTATTAATAAAGTTGCCCAACAAGATTGTTTTGCTAAATAGCATTACAATCACGTCTAGAGTGTAATATTTACCAAACTATATTGGAGGCGTTTCTATAAAAAAGTAAACCATTATGAGTGGCTTAAAAGTAAGTGAGCTTATGACCATTTTACTTGAAAAGAAGATCTTCTTGTTTGGAGATTAAAACGTTAGAAAATTTTGTATACCCGTCATTTTAAAAACAGGTATAACGTTTTCAGAAACATTAAAAAAAAGTTCTCTATAGAATGACGTTTGGGAAATGCTTACGTATAACTTGTATAATAAATAAGACATAGACATTGATAACTTGAATAATAAATGAGACATAGACATCGATAACTTGAATAATAAATAAGACATAGACATCGATAACTTGAATAATAAATAAGACATAGACATCGATAACTTGAATAATAAATAAGACATAGACATCGATAACTTGAATAATAAATAAGACATAGACATCGATAACTTGAATAATAAATAAGACATAGACATCGATAACTTGAATAATAAATAAGACATAGACATCCTAAACACAAAAATGTTTTTTTTTTTAATTTTCGTATACGTTTCGGTTAGAAACAATCCACTTCCAGAGACAAGAGAAAAACTAAGTTTATTTCCCTGAAAAATGTACATGTCTTTGTAAATAATATGAACTGGCGCACACCGAAAGGGGGTAGGATTGTAGTTTGTGGTAAATATTCTCGTTATTTCTAACGGGAAAATCATCTGTGTTAATACGTCATTAAACCTTTTGATTCGGAGACAGTCTGTATAGGTACACTATTCCAAGTCTTTGTTCTATATTTAAACTACGGTTTACGGTGTCGTTAATCCCTAATGGATAAATGTTTATTTCAATTAGAAGGTATTTTTATAACCGTTCTATTAATAATAATAATTACATTTTTCAATTTTTAAAATCATTTTTTCCTTAGATAATTTCCTTGACAGCCATATATCTAGACGGCCAAGTGTAAACGAAGTTTTACTCTAGGAAATATTGGCAGATATTGCGCCCAGTTACACCAAACATTAAAACTATAAATTTTATCTCGTTTGCCAATCTTCCAGAATCAGAAAGGGCACTTTTGGGCATTAATTACTAATACAATGCACAAGAATTCTTTTTATAAAATTTTCGGAGAAGGTTATTTGAGAAAATATGTTTCCCTTAAATTGTGAGAGTATAAAAACATATTTAAAAATAATTTAATAATGACTTGAAGCGTGTAAGAGATGGCTGTATTTTATCCCAGATAAGATAAAACCTGATTTCAATAAAGATTAAAACCACGGAAGAATGAGGTTCATATTTTGTCACTATATACCACTAACCAAATTGTTTTTCTTGGTGTCGGACTCGTTTTGCAGCATTTACAGCCTTTTGTTTGAAAATCCCTCGTTGAAAAATTGTGTATAACGTTTTAAGAATGAATGACAAGCAAGTGTCTATACACTATATGCCGTCTATACTCGGAAGAGCCTCACAGGATTAAGCTACTCCACACTCATACGCGAAGCCCTGTCGCGCTGACTGTTTTCTATAAGTAACCTACTAGACTTTGGATTACAAAACTAAACATTTTTAAACTGTTATAAATTTAGGTAATTTTCACAATTTTCATAATTGGATTTTACATATTTTTCTGTGTAAATAAAGGCCAAACACGACGTAGTTATGTTAAAATTTAATGTAATTTAATAAATACTGGAAATTGATATTTAATTTATTATTATTAATCTTATTTATTAATCTTATTTTCTATTATCTTTAGGAGTGGGATAATTAAGTCATCTTTTTCGTCTATTTTAATAGAATATTATGGAGAATCAAAAATTATCAGTTTAAAGAAATTTAGTTTTGTAATCCATGATTTAGTAGGTGATTTATCGGCGACAGGTAGGCCGTCAACGTGTGTGTGTGTGTGTGTGTGTGTGTGTGTGTGTGTGTGTGTGTGTGTGTGTGTGTGTGTGTTGTTTGCGGTTAAATCTTCTAGGTCCTGTGTGGATGTGATGTAATAGATAACTTCGAAATGCATTCAAGAGTTCATATACAACAGTTACAGCTTATGTGACTTTACCGGTATCTGGAGTACATTTTATGTAACAAACTGGGGCTGTCGTAGAGTCTAGGAGATAGTCGAGGCCGAGCTGACAGGGGTATTTACGTAGCTGGGGAATATCCTTTGTCAGATCTCGTGCATGATTGCAAAGTATTTGTTGGTTTCTTTAAAGACTTTGAAATAACAGCATAACATAAGTAACGATATCCGTGTCAAGTCTCTTAGTTCTATAACACGTCGCACTTTAGGAAGGCCCGTTGCATTTATTGTATCGGAGAACAAGAAAAACAGTTTAGGAGCTAAACGAGTGTTCTTGCTGCACAAATATATTACAAAACTACTTAAAACGTATTAAATTATTGTTTGCTTTTAAATACGGCATAACATAAAATCCCAGGAAAATGTGACAGGTTCTGGGTTGGACGACGAGACTGAGGCAGCTAGTTCTTTGACCAACGTCAGTTGAACATTGCATTATCAAGTCCTTGCAGCGTAGTAGAACCGTGCATTATTATGTCAAGCTCCCTAAGTGTAAAGTTTCCCAATTGCGATTTCGCGAGATCTAATTAACTTGGAGTAGCCAGTATATTCCAAACCTGATGATACAAGCTTTTACTCGTGAAAATGACTTTTCGTTCTTGAGAAATTATTAATAATTGCAATCAACCTAATTTGTTATTTCGATGCGAAATAGTTCGTTTCAAAAGGTTATTTTGTGATATTGTCACAACAACGTCTGGGTGATAGGGTTCCCTAGGCCTCCATGAAATATAAGTGTCACGCCATCTCTCTGTCCTTCAGTTCCCTAGGCCTCCATAAAATATAAGTGTCACGCCATCTCTCTGTCCTTCAGTTCCCGAGGCATTCATGAATCATCGGTGTCAACAACGACTAGCTGTCCTTCGGTTCCCTAGGCCTCCATGAAATATCAGCATCATCAACATCTGGCTGTCCTTAGACGTACCCTATGGTAGCAGCTCTGTACTGACTACCTGCTTGCATGATGGTCACATCCTACTTGCCGCTCTGAGTCAGAAAGTCACCACCCAGAATCTGATCTGACTACCGGCTTTTACCAGCGTGCATCTTCGACGTACCCTAACTTTTATCTCGGGTTTTCTGTGTACTTTATTATTTTGATTCCGTCTTGAAAATTCAGATTCAGTTACTAGACCATTCAAGGTTTGTTTTCCTGTTATTTGTTCTTATTTCACATTAATATATTTTCTGAAAGTAATATCGTTATAGTTGTAAATAAACATTTATGTAACTAATGTAATATTTAGAAACACATTTTCTTGTTGTTTTCGAGTGATATTATTACTTTGAAACTGCGATAGAAAATGTTTTCTATCGATTCCCCTTGTTTATTAAACATATTGCTACGATGACGTCGTAAAACAATATCAACAGCTGGTATCTTCTGGGAGCGTCAACTTTTCTATCCGATCCTTAATGTCTTTCTGATGGCAATATCTATAATTTAATCTCCTTTCAAACGATGTACCCTTATATATCGCTTTTTTCGAAGCTACTGCCGAGTGATTGATAGGCTTTCAGGTTTTCAGTTGTTTTCGGAGAAGCAGTGTTTGTTTCTTTTATAAAATTTATTTTGGGTCATTAGTAAACTTTTTTTCATTATAATATAAATCTTTTATGATTATTAAATTCACTGTATTAAAAAAGTGATTTGTTTTATTAACGCGTTTTGTATATAAGACATTCGAATAAGTAATATATATATAGTTTTCTAAAATATTATTGTTATCAGTCACCAAAACTACTGAAATCATGCAATTGGGGTCTCACAAAAACTGTATTTTCTTACAGTGTAATGTTTTATTATTTTTTTTATTGTATTTTTATGTACTAAGTACCAAGTTGTAATTACTTAGGTGTGTTGAGAATGAGTTTTAATAATAGATGATAACTCAAAATCAAATGAGGTTGTAATTTTTGTTTAATTTGTCTTAGAAGTAAATATATAATATTAGTAGTTATTTTCCCTACTTTACTGCTAAAAGTTTGGTATTTTTGTTATAAATAAATTTTTAAAATGTATGTACATTTAAAATAAATTAATAGAAAAATTCATAATATTTTAGGACATATTTTAGGATTTGATTTCTTCTAGTTCCAATACAAAATGAAAATAAGCTTGTTTTTGAAATGAAATTGTTATAAGCGTTAAATGATGGAATTTTAAAACAAACATTTCAGAGCGCATTATATATTTAAATCCGCCTTTCTTAGTAATCGTATTGTTGCATGAACTTTCAACAATGGACGAGTTTGTATGACGAGAAACCTAATCCTATAACTAACCTCCTGAGTTGTTTCTTAGCGAGAATTAACGTCATCAGAGCAATGTTAGCGGCCATACCGAGAACGCCAAGGGTGAATATCACAATCGCTTCCGTCTCACCGCCGGGATGACACTGGAATACTCTGGTGGCGTTCCCCGACAGATTCCCTGGCGATCCGCTCCCGAAGCGCAGGTTGGCTCCTATCATAGCTACCGCTGACCCTGAGAACACACCGAACACATACAGACTATATTCATTGCAAATCACATCTTTACATTTTGTTTTAATATAGTCACTTTATTTTAAAACAGTAACTTTATTTTGCTTGTGTGTTTTATTTATTTTCGATTATTTCATTATTATTATTAATGTTTGTTTATTTATAAACAACTTTTTCCGTCCCGAGTTGCTGCAATATCAGAAGGAAGATGTGTCAGTGACACTTGTTATAAAGAAAATCAATTTAAATTCACATAGATTTAACACTGGTAAATATTTTCAAGTTCTGTTTTATTTCGATTAATTTTTTCGAGTACTTTTGCATAAATCATCTCCGATGCTTATCCAGTTTTATGTTGCTTTATGTGTTACATTCAAATAATAGTTAGCACACAAAATATTCTCCATATTTATTATAATAAAATAATTTACTAAAATTTATGTTATAAAATAGTATTTTTATTACACTATATTTTAAAACAGGTTTCAATTCAATACTATTTTAACCAGTACCACCTACGCCAGGCGGCCTGGTACGCATTCCTCAAACAATAGGAGTGAGCTAACAGCTCTAAATATACCGTAAAACACAAACAGTACCACCTACGCCAGGCGGCCTGCTACTCATTCCTCAAACAATAGGAGTGAGTTAACAGCTCTAAATACACCGTAAAACTCAAACAGTACCACCTACGCCAGGCGGCCCCCTACGCATTCCTCAAACGAGATGAGCATGCCAGTAGCTTGAATCTCACCCTAAAACATAAACAGTACCATTAATAATTACACAAAAACCTCTTAACCACAAACCTTCTTTATTTTACCCTTATGTACATTTCAAAGACTGAGTCTTTGTATGTTATCCCTCTGAGGATGGTTACTTTGTAACTGAAATGTGCATAAGGGTAAAATAAAGAAAGTTTGTGGTTAAGAGGTTTTTGTGTATTTATTATTAAATTCAACCACAGTATATTCCTAATAAATAGTATATTAACAGTACCACCTACGCCAGGCGGACTGCTAGGATTCCTCAAACAAGAGGAGCATGGCAGTAGCTCATTCTACACTGTGAGCCAACAAATGCAATATATTTTACATTTAAATGTTCATATTTAAGTTGTTAGTATTTGTATAATTCCTAATTTTAAATTTAAGAAATTCAGCCATTTTTCTGACGTAAAATAAATCAAACGTCCTTTCTTTCTAAAGGGAAACAGGATTTTTTGTAGAAAATTTCTACATTCTGACATTGAGAGTCTTTTACAGGTACAGTTGGATCTCCGAAGTTACCTAAGGAAATTAAACATGGCTAGAACGCTATTTAAAGAATCTCGACATCCCTTGTTTGCCCATTTTCACGATTATTGGCACAATAACATACAATTGATGAAACGTTGATTTTGTCAGTAAATGTTACGGAAACTGGGTCAACTCTATGTATTGAACTGTCACGGGAGGTTGAGAGGTTTGGGGGGTGATGAGATTTTGAGGTTAGGCGAGCCTGGGTGTAAACACACATAGCCGATGTGACAAGTAATCCGATCTGAATGTGTCCTTTGTGTACAGGACGCGTTAGTCAGGGATGGGTTAATTACAGTTGGCTTTCTATAGAACTGTTCCATATATCGAACGGGAAAATGTATCGAAATACCTCCACATTTGTCGTTCATTCTACCCTATATTGCAATCATTATATAAATAGACCTGTATACATACAAATAAATTAAGCCCCTACTTACACAGCTAATTTTAATTACATTATTCGAACTTGTAAACGTCACAATTTGCCTCTGATTCTGTCATGTTGTACGAATATTTATTATTTTCCTGTAGTTATAAGGTGATTTGTCACCAAGAGCCAATTAGAGTCTCAGACCTACTAAGGTCGGCAAAGAAAAATTTTATTTTAGTTACTTTTTATTAAATAATTACAAATAATATAAATATATATACATATCATAGAAACGCAATATTAAGTGGCAAAATAGAAAGCGAATTACCTAACTCCATTTCAATCTCTATAAAGTATATGGCGTTGGACTATTATTTTTCTATGTTACTCTTTGTTCGCTTTCTTTTTTTTCTAATACTGTATATGAAGCTGTTGATGAAATATAATTTCTCATTCTATCCATCTCTTGTAATGCTTCACTATTGCAAGGAACCTTTCTCTTATAATTTCATATACAACTTACAGTAATAAATTTCTAGCTATGGGAAAGTTGACTCAGTGCCAAAGGGCTGGATTTTGAACATAGAGTCATTCAGTTCGAGACCTAGCGAGACGGCAACTTTTTAAAAATTGATTTAATAAATAAATATTTGAATTAACTGTATTAACATCAATTGTCATCCTCTACAGGTATAAAATATGTATTTGAATTTGATTGGATGAATAAATACGTGTTTTATAAGAAATTAAAAAAGGATTGTGAAAATAGATTGGATTATGATACTTACCATAATAAAATGAAAGCCTTAGAAGAGGATATGTAGGCGATCAAGACATCACAATCGTATCTGAAGTAAATCTACCCTATCAGATAAAAGGGATTTACCCCTTATAATCACTTGAAAGCCAAATAATAAGAAAAAGAAAATGGAATTAGAAGATTAGTAGATTTAAGAAAAGAATATATTTACCTTCATTACTGGGAATAGGAGCCAAAATAGCATCACGTGACCAATATTTGAAACCAAGTGTGATTCCAATATTGAAAATTATTCGCAATAATAATTAATATATTATTCAACTGTTCACTTAATATTGTGTGAATATTGTTCAACTTCGCACTTCAACTGTTATTGGGCTCACCACGTCAATGCTAGATGAGATTCTAGGAAACGTCAGAACTTGGATTATATGTACTGCAAAATGAACGGAATATATATAAACAAATAATATGATTCTGTCATCTTGTATTAAAAACAAAATAATCAATACAAGATGACAGAATCAGAGCCAACTTGTGAAGTTCTAATGATGTAAATAAAATCAAGTGTTTGAATAGGGGCTAATAAAGCGTACTCTAGATATTTGCGACGCAACGACGGATATGCAGATGTTCGCGTTAGCACATCAATAGTACGACTGCGAAGTTTAGAAATATTTTCCACTATTGCCAAATCTTCCAAGTAACAATTGTTCAAATTAAGATGATTTATTTCTGAAAATTTTTTAACACAATTGCAAAATTTTGTGATTTTTCGATCTTGTGTGTCCGTATATACTTTTTATTTTTTTAAACCGGAAGTTTACTTATCTTTTGCATGCAAACTGCCGTTTCGCACCATTTTAATTACGTTTCAAGAAACTTTAGTGACCTATAAGCCGGGGATTGTGGCTTAAAATAGGGCAAAGATTGGCTAAACCTCTTCTGACGCTGACAGTCGCTTCGTCTAACACTTTACCTTCTGTGATGTGACAACACAATAAGAAAGTAATCGTGAATAAGTAGGGGTTTGAGGCTTTAAAGTAGGGCAAAGATTGGCTAAACCTCTTCTGACGCTGACAGTCGCTTCGTCTAACACTTTACCTTCTGTGATGTGACAACACAATAAGAAAGTAATCGTGAATAAGTAGGGGTTTGAGGCTTTAAAGTAGGGCAAAGATTGGCTAAACCTCTCCTGACGCTGACAGTCGCTTCGTCTAACACTTTACCTTCTGTGATGTAACAACACGATAAGAAAGTAATCGTGAATAAGTAGGGGTTTGAGGCTTTAAAGTAGGGCAAAGATTGGCTAAACCTCTCCTGACGCTGACAGTCGCTTCGTCTAACACTTTACCTTCTGTGATGTAACAACACGATAAGAAAGTAATCGTGAATAAGTAGGGGTTTGAGGCTTTGAAGTAGGGCAAAGATTGGCTAAACCTCTCCTGACGCTGACAGTCGCTTCGTCTAACACTTTACCTTCTGTGATGTAACAACACGATAAGAAAGTAATCGTGAATAAGTAGGGGTTTGAGGCTTTAAAGTAGGGCAAAGATTGGCTAAACCTCTTCTGACGCTGACAGTCGCTTCGTCTAACACTTTACCTTCTGTGATGTAACAACACGATAAGAAAGTAATCGTGAATAAGTAGGGGTTTGAGGCTTTAAAGTAGGGCAAAGATTGGCTAAACCTCTCCTGACGCTGACAGTCGCTTCGTCTAACACTTTACCTTCTGTGATGTAACAACACGATAAGAAAGTAATCGTGAATAAGTAGGGGTTTGAGGCTTTAAAGTAGGGCAAAGATTGGCTAAACCTCTTCTGACGCTGACAGTCGCTTCGTCTAACACTTTACCTTCTGTGATGTGACAACACAATAAGAAAGTAGTTGTGAATAAGTAGGGGTTTGAGGCTTTAAAGTAGGGCAAAGATCGGCTAAACCTCACCTGACACCAACAGTCATTTTGTCGAACACTGTATCTTCCCCCGTGTGATAATACAATAAGAAACTGGATGTTGGTAATTTTGAGTTTGTTATTTTAATGAAAAATAACAGGTTACGCTACTGGAACATTAATTTTCCAATATAGAAATATATATCCTGGCCGTGAGGTGAAATTAAATTGGTAATTTCCCCAATAAATGGGCGAAAACGTAATTAAAATTCCAGCGGAGAGGAGAAAATGTCGATCTCGAAGTGGAGTTGCTATTAATTGGACGTTGATTGCTTATCAGCAAAAGAGAGCTTCATACTTCTTGGTGCAGGCATTTCTTTTAATTTGCGCAGTTAATAGTCTTTAACTACGGTCTACCTAAAGTGTATGCCTACTTTTTTTTTCAAATGACCAGTTTTTGTTCTCAATTGTTTACAAAATTATTATTTTTAGCGCTTGTGAATACAAATTGTTTACATTTTTAGTGAAACTAATCATTACCTCCTAACAGAAGGAAGTGTAACCGAAAAATAGTAGGCCTAATATATTTATTTTGTGATGTAATGAAAAAGCAATTTTTAGGAGTATAGAGACTATGAGGATAGCATGGAGAATAATGTAATCACATTGAATTCAAACGTCACATTGTGCATCACCTTGTGTATGGCTTCACCAAATGTGTATTGTTGGTAGGATTAAGGAAGATAAATTAGGAGCCTACAGCGGTTGGAATGGACAGGGTAGGTTTCTAGAGGTTTACTCTTAGGTCGTGTCTGACCGTAAACCTTACCTGACAATACCTAATACATAGGTAATAAAACGCTCTCCTTTCCGGTGCGAATATTAACTATGGTTGCTGTGATTTTGTTTGCTGCACATCTGAATAGTTGAATAGATGACAGTTCAAACCATCACAGATGTTACTGTGCCACAGTTTCTTCTCTTACCAGGTCCCCTGTTAAGACTTCTTAAAGTTCTCACCAGAAGCATTCCGTATTTACATTGATTCCTGGGCAAAACCTGGATATTCCCGTATTCCAGCTTTCTTCTCTTCGTCGTCTATCTTTCCCTCCTGACACGACGGATGGGTTACTTCTTTGTAAGATACGTCGCATATTACTCGTAAGCGAATAAACTATATCCTGAATTTCAATGATTCAACCCTTTTTAATAGTTTTGATCAGCTAATAAATATATTAATTTATTTAAATTTTGATAAATTTCAGTAAAAATAATTCAATATAATTATAATGTTTTGTATTTTTAATCCAATTTTTGAAATGAAAGGCCTGATACCTTTTAAGAATTGATTTCAATTGAATTTGTTAAAAAAATCTAATAAATGTTTTTTTTTAATATAATAAAATAGTGTATAAAAATAATAAGATACAAAAATTGAATGAAAATTTTAAAAATAATATTTTCGGCGATTTTTGTTGAAAATTTGCAAAACCATTAACTCTAATTTGATATTTATGGTTTTAAATTTGATATAAATGTAAACCATCTGTATTATTGTTTCTTATAAAGTATTATAATAAATGTTTAGGTAATTTCTGTATAAGAGCCTATGAAAGTTTTCACTTATGTCGGCACTCCCCCCCGAGTGTCAGAACCTTATTATTTTGGTAAATTATCTTTTAGTAATAAATTATTATTTTCTTGTTTCGGGCACAGTAAGTTTCCATGCATTCTTTGACGAATGGTAGAATTGCTTTGAAATGCATTATTCAGCTAGTTGCGGCGCATTCAGGGCTTTTATAGCCTAAAAGCTTAGCCTGTCGATTAGTACACATCACCAGTGCCGCTTGCAATAACGCCCCCAGACTGCAGCGGTTAGATTAACTAGCTGTGTGAATATTGCCACGCTGATCCTCTATTGAGTGTGCTTCCCATTCAATAGTGCTTTAAAAGGGTTCTACAAATCCGGCAAAAAATTCAGAGTGACAATATTCTCGATTGAGTCGTTTAATATTTAATCCTGTACAAAATGCAGAATATATATATACACACACGCGCGTTATAACAGCGTCATTCGGATTTTATCTTTTAAAAAATAAATTGTAATCCTGTTTGACAATATTCGCGACTCATGAACCTAAGCTATCGATATCGAATCAACAATAATTTTTGAAGTGATTTCTTATCGCTCGGTATGACCCTATACTTTTGCACGGGATTGATTCGATCTCACGCGTCACGAGACGCTTGATATATATAGATATACATTTACTTGTATTACTCTCGGCTGATTAAAAGTAATATTGTTAATATATGAGTTGCACATGTAACTTTTGATTGAAATAAATTAAGTCACAGTTATTACTAATTAATTATGTATACTCGATTAATGTATTCATTCAAACAGTTAGGGCTATTAAATTATTAAATACAGATACCTAGATCTAAATTTAATCGTCATTCATAAACTGCTGGCTTATGTTCTCCGATATTGCCTTCTAAAGATTACAATATGCAATAATTGCCTGACTGTAGCTCTTGAGAGGCGTTGATAATGTGCCAGGGTACAGGTCGCTTTTAATCTATTAATAAAAGGATCCTTATTCCATCTGTCAAAGTTACCAGTAGCAATTAGGTACAAAGTTATTATGAACCCTTCATTTTTATTATCAGGGAAATGTTTATTCTATAACGTATTAGTAAAGTACCAAAGCTTAAAATTATTTTTTTAAAAATAAATTAATTATAGGTTAAACATAATGCGATGGTTAGGGTTTGCAGTTCATAGTTTTGACTTTACACATCACAGCATCTGACTAATCCCTCGAGATGTTTGACGAACATCACCAGCAGATACTTTAAATAAAACAAGGAAAACCCTTAAGAAAACGTGAAGCCACTTTACTGAAACTGCACTTTACTGAAACTGCACTTTACCTTGTTTTCTGTTCAACATGTATTTGGTGGTTTATATATAGGGTTTTTGGGGAGTTTTAAGCTGATGATTTTCTTACTACCCTGTTTAATAAGGATTTGGTGAATTTACGTGTGTTGATCGGTTTAACCTTGTCATTCACTAGTCTCTTATAATTTTCTCTATATTATTTAATCTTGGTAAAAGAATATTCATATTATCTTTCTATATATAAATGTCATGCTGGTCTGAGTACGTTTCAAATATTTATGTATTTTTCGCGTCAGTGCAGTTCCAACGACTGCAAGCCAACAGCTTTTTAAACTGTCAGCTGTTACCAGCAATCTGTCGCAAGCGAGGACAAAACTCTCCATACTAGCTTACGACAACCCCAGTCACATGTGAAACCTTACCTGTTACCAATTACGTTGTATATTAACAAAAACAAACGTTATATATATATATATATATATATATATATATATATATATATATATTCCCAAATTAGCGAGTGAACATAAGGGCATATATGAACGCATAGTGTAAATGATAAATGACGGAGTTGATGCGCCAAGACGAATTGGGAAAGTATTTCTTGTCAGATTAGTTCTGGCGACGGTTTTAATAAAACTAGCATAGCCTTACGTCTGTATTGATTTACTCGCTGAAGTATTGCAAAATATAACTTATACGAAACGTATGCTTATTTTTTTGTCCCTCATTTCCTATCCATGCAACTATCATTTGCCATAGCAATGCCTGACAGGATGCAGCTAGTATATTATAAAATGTTGATAAAAAAGAAGACCTGGGTAATTATTATACGACAAGTCTATTTACAAATGTTTATTTGGATTTTCATGAAAGTAATACAATCGTTCGATTCAAATTGCTGCTAATAGTCTTTGTTTCAAATTGAGAATAATTATTTGTTATACTTCTGAACACTAATAACTTCATATGTTATTTGGAAATCCTCTGTATGTGAAAGAGATTCTTATTATTATTATTATGTCTTAATTAATGTTTTTACGTCCTAATCACCGTCTTGTTTTTGTTTCAGGTATGATCGGATTCATTCTTGAGTTGAATTGTAAAGAATTAAGTGAGTATATTTAAATATTATTAGTATACCGCTTTCTTAAATGTAACTCTACCTGGATTAAACAGTAACGCTGAAGTGTGTAAGTAGATTCCTTACGAATTGTTATACGTGCGAAGTAGATGTATTTGTAAAAACGGAACCTTATCACTGCCCGGCATAATCGTAACGGTCTACGTCAGTGTATGACTCTAACGTGTTGTGTTTAATGGAGCTTGGGAAAGACATAAGATACATGCAACGGTTCGATCATGATCGGGAAAACCCTTCAATGTACAAGCGTATTAAAAATAAATAACACATACCCTACAATACATTTTACAGCAAAACAAATTAGATCCACGCTAATCGTTACATAACCAACATGCTGTAACATAAAGGTCACTAATTTTTAAACAAATCTATTCTACAAATACATACATATTATGTAAGCAGTTAAATAAATAAACTTGCATTAATTAAATCGTTCTCGAAAGAAAAAAATCTTTATTATAACACCAATTACGAAAAATAAATGAGATTAAACGTTGCTTAAGAATAAAACAAGTAATGTAAAAAAATGTTTAAAGTAAATTCCTACTGAGGTTAACACACAAAAAAAAAATTATTTTAGTTACCCTAGAGCACTGTTTATGATATAGTGTGGTAACCATGGCAACAGTTTATGGTTGTACAATGGAGGTTTCGACGATCACCAGAGGGGTGATATTCATACACAATTTTGAGAAATATTTCTAGGAATTAGAAAGTTGGCGCAGTGCCAAGGTGTGCTAGACCTCGAACATGAAGATTTTTAGTTCGAATTCGGCTGAATCCCACAAATTTTATAATATAATTATTGAATAAACATTTGAAAAAACTGTATTAAAGTCAATTGTCACCTACTATAGGTTAAAAAAATGTATTTGAACTTGATATTGGATGAACAAAAACGTATTTTTATTAACGATGGCAAATTTGTATAAGATATATATATATATATATATATATATATATATATATATATATATATATATATATATATATATATCAGGAGAGTGGAGGAATTTAATAACATAAGAAGTGTATTTTTGTTTGTTTTTTGTTTGAAGAATTTCCAACAATCTTTCTTCTTAATCGGCGCAATCGTTCTATCATTGTCAGGGTAGGTATTATTGGAAAATTCTAGGATCATTGGAAAATTTCATTGTCGGTTTCTAAGGAACAGTGGTAAGTTTTAGAGACTGCATTGATTTCAATAACACTTCTTAAGCGTGTCCCGAAACACTTGGGAAATAAATATTCGTTAATGTAACGTGTAAATTGTTATAAATGTTTCACGTCCACACTTCTCACTTCTATAGTTTCATTCACTGCTTCCCATAACATGTAATTACAACTGGGCACTAATATTAGAAGGGAGATACTAGGATCTTCCTTAATTCTCTTCCAAAACATAAAACGTCGTCAAAGCCAAAAATTATTACAATTTTAATAAAATATATTTTTCACAAGATTATATATTTTTACGGTCTATAAAATTATATGCAATGGAAATCAGTAGCAAAGGAACCCTCTACTGGTGAGATTTAAAATGCATTCAGAGCTGTAAATGGTGAAATACGGAGAACCAGGAGTCCAAGTGCCCAGAGGACGTTAGCTCTACTAGAGTATGTTGAAACTTTGGACAAATATAGAATCCTAAAAAGGTAATGTAGTTCCACAAACCTTTCATAGTTTATTTGGGTTTGCCTCGTCAAAGAAATAAAATATTATGAATAAATATAACAATGTCATAATGGTGGAAGTCACAATTTTACAGTCTTGGTTGAAACGCTGTAGTTGAAGCAGATCCTTTGTTTTCTGGACGTTATGTTTACTTCGGAATAGTGTACGTGAAGAAACGATTCATATGAGGGTGCAATATTCAGTAACGTCTTCACATCAATTAAAATGGAGACTAGTAACGTATCTCACTGCGTTTTAAATATTCCCGTTTAAATACACATCTCACATTGTTAATTTGTTGTAAAGCAATTTTTGTTTCTCGATCTTAAACACCTGTTCTAAATTAAGTAATATTAGCGTTAGGAATTGCGAAGGCACTTTATCTCAACTAAAACTAATGAATTTTAAAGGAGATTTTTTTTGTATTAGGTTTATCTTTCCGTTTACTAACGCGTACGTTTTAGGCAAATTATCGACAATAAATGGGACTTTTATTGAGTAGAATATTTATTCTCCGGAAATGCATCATATAAGTATATTTCACTAGAGTCGGGATTACCTGAACCTGTGGTTATCTCATGCCTAGTATGAGGCGAGCTTAAAGTGTGTTCCAATGGTTTACTGTTTCGTACGACACTAATAATTTCTTGAATTTTGTAGCCATTACGTTCGGTGAATCTTATTAATCACTTAAACAATAGTTTATGACTATCCGAACTTTAAAAACTAATAATTTGTTAAAGTCCTTAGTGCTTACAACAAAATAATCTACGCTCTCCATGACACTTGTGTGAAGATTTACCATCGGCTGGCTGACATACTAGGGTGAGGTTACATGACTACCTAGAAACTACACATTATTTTAGAGGCCCATAATGCTTGTTTGCAGTACCTAACACATTAACATCTCATACATCTGGCCCTTATCTAAAGTAGAGATTAGAGGGCACACAAATCAACATCTAATATGAATAGACCTTAATTACTCTTAGCTGTGGTTATCCTCAGCTTAGTACGAGTGGAGTTTCAAGTGTGCTCGAGGTAGCTGTGGTTATCATCAGCTTAGTATGAGTGGAGCTTCAAGTGTGCTCAATGCAGCCATAGTTATCCTCAGCTTAGTATGAGTGGAGCTTCAAGTGTGTTCAAGGTAGCCGTATTTATCCTCAGCTTAGTATGAGTGGAGCTTCAAGTGTGCTCAAGGTAGCCGTGGTTATTCTCAGCTTAATATGAGTGGAGCTTCAAGGTAGCCGTGATTATCCTCAGCTTAGTATGAGTGGAGCTTCAAGTGTGCTCAATGTAGCCATAGTTATCCTCAGCTTAGTATGAGTGGAGCTTCAAGTGTGCTCAAGGTAGCCGTGGTTATCCTCAGCTTAATATGAGTGGAGCTTCAAGGTAGCCGTGATTATCCTCAGCTTAGTATGAGTGGAGCTTCAAGTGTGCTCAAGGTAGCCGTGGTTATCCTCAGCTTAGTATGAGTGGAGCTTCAAGTGTGCTCAAGGTAGCCGTGGTTATTCTCAGCTTAATATGAGTGGAGCTTCAAGGTAGCCGTGATTATCCTCAGCTTAGTATGAGTGGAGCTTCAAGTGTGCTCAATGTAGCCATAGTTATCCTCAGCTTAGTATGAGTGGAGCTTCAAGTGTGCTCAAGGTAGCCGTGGTTATCCTCAGCTTAATATGAGTGGAGTTTCAAGTGTGCTCGAGTTAGCCGTGGTTATCATCAGCTTAGTATGAGTGGAGCTTCAAGTGTGCTCAATGCAGCCATAGTTATCCTCAGCTTAGTATGAGTAGAGCTTCAAGTGTGTTCAAGGTAGCCGTATTTATCCTCAGCTTAGTATGAGTGGAGCTTCAAGTGTGCTCAAGGTAGCCGTGGTTATTCTCAGCTTAATATGACTGGAGCTTCAAGATAGCCGTGATTATCCTCAGCTTAGTATGAGTGGAGCTTCAAGTGTGCTCAAGGTAGCCGTGGTTATCCTCAGCTTAGTATGAGTGGAGCTTCAAGTGTGCTCAAGGTAGCCGTGGTTATCCTCAGCTTAGTATGAGTGGAGTTTCAGGTGTGCTCAAGGTAGCCGTGGTTATCCTCAGCTTAGTATGAGTGGAGTTTCAGGTGTGCTCAAGGTAGTCGTGGTTATCCTCAGCTCAATATGAGAGGAGCTTCAAGTGTGCTCAAGGTAGCCGTGGTTATCCTCAGCTTAATATGAGAGGAGCTTCAAGTGTGCTCAATGTAGCCATAGTTATCCTCAGCTTAGTATGAGTGGAGCTTCAAGTGTGCTCAATGTAGCCATAGTTATCCTCAGCTTAGTATGAGTGGAGCTTCAAGTGTGCTCAAGGTAGCCGTGGTTATCCTCAGCTTAATATGAGTGGAGCTTCAAGTGTGCTCAAGGTAGCCGTGGTTATCCTCAGCTTAGTATGAGTGGAGTTTCACGTGTGCTCAAGGTAGCCGTGGTTATCCTCAGCTTAGTATGAGTGGAGCTTCAAGTGTGCTCAATGTAGCCATAGTTATCCTCAGCTTAGTATGAGTGGAGCTTCAAGTGTGCTCAAGGTAGCCGTGGTTATCCTCAGCTTAATATGAGTGGAGTTTCAAGTGTGCTCGAGTTAGCCGTGGTTATCATCAGCTTAGTATGAGTGGAGCTTCAAGTGTGCTCAATGCAGCCATAGTTATCCTCAGCTTAGTATGAGTAGAGCTTCAAGTGTGTTCAAGGTAGCCGTATTTATCCTCAGCTTAGTATGAGTGGAGCTTCAAGTGTGCTCAAGGTAGCCGTGGTTATTCTCAGCTTAATATGACTGGAGCTTCAAGATAGCCGTGATTATCCTCAGCTTAGTATGAGTGGAGCTTCAAGTGTGCTCAAGGTAGCCGTGGTTATCCTCAGCTTAGTATGAGTGGAGTTTCAGGTGTGCTCAAGGTAGCCGTGGTTATCCTCAGCTTAGTATGAGTGGAGTTTCAGGTGTGCTCAAGGTAGCCGTGGTTATCCACAGCTTAATATGAGAGGAGCTTCAAGTGTGCTCAAGGTAGCCGTGGTTACACCCAGCTTAGTATTAGTGTATTCTAATGGTTGTCAACGAAAACCATGATGTTCCACAGCCAAGTAAGGTTGAAATTATATTTATAAGTAGTATATATTTTTATTATTATGAGTGATAAACAAGTGTTGGTTCGTTGTCTTGTACTCCATAGAACCAAATTTTATGGCGTGCTTGAATTGTCTTTGCAATGTCTATGGATTTATCAGAGTATAAATCTTCCTTTATAGGATAGATCAAGTGAGAAAGCCGGGAACAACTGCAGGGCAGTTGGAAATATGATGTGTTGTGAGTTCTTTCTAGAGGCAGTTGCCACAGCTTTGATACTGTTTTGTCCCATCTGCTGAAATGTTCATGTTTTTATGATTTGTTCTTAGTCTGATGAGAGTGGCGGCTGCTTTCCTGTCAATGTTGAGATGAGTTACTTGATTATAAATTTTGATCCTCAAGGGGGCAATTAGTTATTGCAAAAAAATTTGCATTCAGTTGAAAAAAAGAAAGGTGGAACCAATATTACAAAAACTTCTGTTTCTTTTTGCTCTGTGAGTTATCCATTGCAAACAGATATAAATCATGGTATTTTTGTGAAAATGTTATTTTTACTTTTATTCTTATTCTATAGTTGATAGAGCCTCGCTCACTATATTCCTGAAGACTCTCTTAACTGCCTGCCATTAGTCTTCTTTACACTGACATCAACTTGACCTCATTCACTGTAATCCCACTGACCCACATTAGGTGTTCACGTCATCTATCTTCATCTCACTTCTATTAATACAGTTGCAGATAGGACAGATGGTAATCAATACTGACATGTGCCGACACTAAATGTGTTTTAAAGTACGTATTAACGTGTTGTATTGAAAAAAATATCGTGTTAGTAAAACGAATCGTTCTCTTAAAGTTTAAAATATGATTTTCTTTTAGATAACTTAAATAACTGATATACATTAATATACTATATTAATTAAGCATTGCGCTATTAAATAGCAAATTAGTTTGTCTTGTATTTATTTTCTGGTATAAGGCTAGTATCGAAGAGGTTATGTTGTTATGACAATTATTCTTAGTGATTCCTCTCTAATTCTCATCAGTGGGACCATGTATTAAGCATGACTTTCATCCATATAATATCGAGTGACATCGTTCTTTTTCCTCTGCACGCAAGAGGCAATGTTCTAAGAGCATGTTCTGTTCTCCCGCACTCTCACCCTTTTCTCTCTTTCTCTTATATCTAAGAGCTGGTACGCAATTTCAAACAAGTATTTCAGTATTCTATTACCTTTAAAATATAAGCTACAGAAAAACCTAACCCGTATTATAAACATTTTTTTAATACCTCATATTATTTATTTTCTAACTTCTAAAGACCTTACATTACCAACGGCCACACCATTAGATTGATGAATAAAACAAGCTTATTAATTTAACATCGTCTAATTTGTTCTAGCACACATTAAGTGAGTTCCAATTTATGGTTTTAAATACATTATGATGATTTAATGAGAAATCTTTGATTCAATAACTAATACAGTACAGTATTAAATAAGCACTCTCCCTTTTGGACAGTGATAATTTCAATCTTTATTAAGTCCCTTCCTCTTTAATACATTAATTTAAACTTGTCGTTTTTTTATTTAATTTTATGTATATTATAACGAAATTTATTAAGTTAAGAAAACTGTTGTTAAATATTTGAACTTGTGAGATCGTAGTACACGGTCGCTATTTAGCAAGGGGTAGTCTATTGTTATATCTTTCGGCCAAAAACTGTTACTGCACCTATCTAGTAAGCCATAAATATTAATCAACGTCGAAAGCTTTCATTGTAGGTAAACTAAGACGTGGCTGTTATCGATGGAGAGGCGCTTTACTTGTACATCGAGGGACCATGCAGATTTATGGCGAGAAATTTCTAAAAACACCTGCACATTGTGAAAAACCTGCACATTTGAAAGTTCTAGAAATTCCCAGCTAAGCCAAGAGGAATGTCATTCTGATAGGCTGGAACAGATTTGTGCTCCATAAGAAAGCTAATCAAATTTAAAGAGGGGTACGGACCCGTACGGAAACGATCCAGAACGAAACACGAAAGTCAGTCAATTTTCAGGACTGGAAGGAGTCAAGTTCTAGGACTCGAGGGAGTCAAAATGCGGGACTCGAGAAAGAAATATGTTCAGTTTAGTGAGAAATATTAAATTCAAACAAAGTAACGTCGCAGTGTAAAGTATCAAGTGAGATTAATGAAGGAGATGATTAAATAGAGAGTGAAGTAAAAGAGGAAGATTAAAGGGTAATAAGTGAGATGAAAGTAAGGGAGATTATTAAGTAATGGGTTATATTAAGTGAGGGAGATAGAAAAGGTAGTACGAGAAATTAAATAAGTGAGATAACTATATAGTAAGTGTAATAAGGGAGTGATTTAATAAAGTAAGTTACGCATAGAAGCATTTCGAGTGATTAAGAAAAGCGAAATTGAAAAGAAAATATTAATAAGTGAATTTGTGTCAAGTGACGTGAAACAAGGAACAACGCAAGTAATAAGTAATAATTTATCTTAAATATAAAGCCAACTCTTTAAAGTAACAAATATTAAGAATTTTTTAAACTTTATTAATTCTTTAAAAAGTAATAATTCATTCAAATATGAAATGTATCAAACCAGGTGCAGTAATCTATCACGCCCTAAGATAATTAAGGACAGTTTAAATAGAATTGTTAATTTAATAATAATTATAAAAGTCTTGGTGGCTACCGGCATCAGTAGAGTTAGTTTGAACTAATCTAATGTAACTACATATAAATGCTAACGTTTGAAGTCAGGATTAAAATAAATCAGTTATTGTAAAAGCTAGTAGCTGCGTTATTAATTGATTTCCTAAATGTCAAATGTCATGAAGGACGATGAGAGAAGGCGTGTTTTATATATATATATATATATATATATATATATATATATATATATATATATAAACTATTATAACTTTCAGTTTTTGTGTCGTGTACATCTTGAGGTTTTCCTAGAAATTACACTTGTTTATATTATCTGGGCAAAAAAAAAAAAAACGCTACTTACTGATTTATTCAGAAGACCCGTTTCGGCACTAGGTCAGCTCTTTTTCAATGTTATGAATTACTGACAAGACTGTTGCTCAGGTGTGTTGTGTTTGGGTGAGTCTGTCGTGTATTTTTAACAACTAATCTATGAACAATAGAACACCGCAGACTCACCCAAACACAACACTGTGAGCAACAGTCTTGTCAGTAATTCACAGTATTGAAAAAGCGCTGACTTAGCGTGAAACGCGTCTGCTGAATAAATCAGTAAGTAGTGGTTTTTTGCCAAGATAATACAAACAAGTGTAATTATTATAACTCTTTACAATTTATTTATAACTCGTTTAACTACTCTTTAAAAAAACGATCCTTAGCAACTAGAATTTTGTAACCTCCCCCTCCCAAACACGTCTGCACTACTTTGAAGCTCAAAACTTAGCCCCGTTTTTGCCGGTGATTTTCCTCTTAAATATCGAGCATTTTATTCCTTCTTTATGGTATTCCGGTCACCAGAGTTTAATATTAAAAATATTTGAACGACTAACGTTCGCCCAACAGTTTCTCCTGCTGTTTGTGTTTGTCTCGTAGCTACGCCTAACTTGTTATTAGATTCTTGATTGCTCCATAAGTCTAACTTTCCTTCACGCTTGTTCACAGAATTATTTTAACCTTAGCTATTATCTGCACCCAGGGTTTTTTCCTTTAAATTTTCCACCTTAGTATTTCACAACATTAACCACTAGTTTTAAAATATACCTCATAACTTTATATCATAATTTATGAAACGGGTAATTAATGTTTCGATCGGTAGATTATTGCAATTCTTTAATTACTGCGTTTCAACTAGTAAAGTTTATAATTTAAAACTGCGAAAAATAATGGCAAAGATTAACTTGTTTTATGTCTTACAATTTAAACTTTGATAAATATATATGCTAATAGTCTTCAACGCTTATTTTGTGTCTATATTTGTTCTGAGATTCGCTACTTTGTATTTTAAAAAAATCTGTTATTACAGTATCTGCAATAACAGGCCATCAAACAGATTTTAATTTTGTTCAAGCTAATTTATGTTTTCTGAATTAGAATTATAGTAACATTTTTATTTGAAAACTGCTGACATATTACTGCGCCGGTATAAAACTAATGTTAATCCTTCGAGAAGAGGTTTGAAGCAGCTCCAAGGTTATGTTGTGTGGGAGGTAACGCCATCTCATATTTGTAATGCACAGATAAAGCCACACAGACAAAAGGGTTTTGTCCCTGCATTAACGCGCCTGAAATATCAACGGGGTTTCCTCTTAACTGGTGCTTGTGAGTATAAAGGAAGGAAAGCATGTATGCCTTTGACTGGAGGTACGTCTTTCTATCAGGTCGTGTAGGATAAAAATTCTTTTAATTTGTATTACATTTAACTCTTATTAAATCTATTACAAAACTTTCTTTTTCAATTCCTTTTATTAGTTCACACTCTTCCTAAAGATATCTTGTTCAAATTAGCAATCGTTAATCAAATAATTTGTATTCATCCATTGAAGTTCAGATACATTTTTTTAAAACTTTTACGGGATGAAACTTGATTTTAATAGAGTTTGTGCAAATATTAGTTCATTAATTAAATTTAATAAATTTCATATGGACGAACTTTTATGTTTTATGGGTCGTTCCATTAATTGTAATTATTTATTAAGAAGTAACTAAAAAAAAATTTCTTTTGTTGGTCTAAGTAGGAATTGACTTTGAAATAAAATTGTTATAATAATTGTTATGCTGATTTGTGTTTATTGAAAAAAATAATAATATTGTATAATAGTTGAGAAAATTATTATTTTTAATTATTATTAGTGTAACATTCAGACATTTTTACACAGATCTGTACAAACAGTCATTACGTGTTAGATTCAATTTAAAAATTCTCGTGTGTATTGTGTCGTGCGATGTAATTCGAAGTCAGTATGTTTTGTAATGCAACGTTTATCTTCTCACCCTCTATCCACCCCCCGGCAATGAGGGTCGAGAACGATTTATCTCTCACAGATACTAGACTCAAGGGGTTAGGACTTGAGATAATGTCTTAAGTTTCTATTTGCAGTTGCTTATGGACTCACTGTATACGTTTTAACATTTCAAGTTATTTCTTGACTGTTTTGAACTTATCCTTTTAGTACATGCACTTGTCCTTCTACTTGTACATTACGCCTTTGTATTCTTTAAATTTATAAAGCGGCATTTCTGTTTAGCTATGCACATCTGAAGTTTTTGTGTAAATGCGGTTCGTCATACGTACGGTTAAACTAGGGTGACTTTGAAGCGGGGCGCACATATGTCCATCTGAAAACATTTTACACTCATCCAAGATTTGAAATATAGAAGAAAGTAACCATAGGAAGACAGTACAAACCATATGCGACAGTAATATAAATCAGACCATCACAGTTTAGTAGGGAGATGATAATTATTTGGAAACAATTGGAAATATTGCACTTATTCAATTATTTTAATGAAGAATTATATATATATATATATATATATATATATATATATATATATATATATCGCAATATGTATTCTTGTGTATTAATAAAGAACATAAGTCAAAATACAAATACAAGAATTATAATTGAATTTACAATTCAAAGCTTTTCGTTGGCTAACAGTACCAACATCATCAGGAATATTCCTGATGATGTTGGTACTGTTAGTTAACGAAAAGCTTTGAATTGTAAATTCAATTATAATTCTTGTATTTGTATTTTGACTTATGTTCTTTATATATATATATAATAACCTAAATTTTGTTATAATTATAATTTATTTTTAATGTTATTTACTTACCTTACCTATCTAGTGTCACACCTTCGGGTTTATACAGAATTAACAATCTTATAAATTTTAAACATCACCTGCATTTATTTCTTTACACATTATACAAAATTTATTTTAATATTTTGCAGTGACAGAATTTATATCTTAACTAACATTACAATTATAAAAGGTGGACTTTGAGGCTTTTGAATTCTAATAAAATAACATAACAAAGATAATAAATTCAGTATTTAAATTTTATAGTTGTTCTCGGGTCGCTATTACGGGAACTTTGCTTCTTAAATTAGAAATGGTGAACTAGATTAAATTTTATAAATGGTAATGAAATTAAATTTGCTCTGAACTAAAATATATAGATGTCTGTTGGCTACACTTATATTCAAAAATTACTTATTGTTCTGAAGAGTCCCTGGAATCTTGGCCTTTGTTACCTTCTGCACTTACACTTGACACACAAAAAAAACTTACTTACTTAAGTTCCCACAGTTTCCATCTAACGGTACACGGTTATTTTCCCAGACTATTTCGATCAGTGAGTGGATTTTTCCGTTCATAATAAGTTTGGACCCTTCTATTGTCAAATTGCCGGCACACAGTTTATAGCTTTCCCGGAAAAGGATAATGGATGGTACCTGCTTTGTCTGCACTTTACAAAACTATTTGTGTCTTTCTTTGCTAATCCTACAGATAATTATTTTAGCAACTAACTGAATTTACTATAAAGCCTCGTACTTTATGTTATAATATATATATATATATATATATATATATATATATATATATATATATATATATATATATATATATTCTTGATATTTAACGTTATCCATTGTTTTTCCGTTGCACTGACTTTATGAAGTTAATATATTACTATGTAAGTAATTTTATCCACCATTAAGTGCAATAATTTTACCTTGAGTGATGAGGCACCTTTCGGTCAATTGACCATTGTCGAATCACTGATGTTTTTCTGTTGTGGATGTTCGGCCTGTGAAGTTGGTGTTTGTTGACGTAACGCGCACTTTTTCTTGATCTGTGTGTATGATATTTCTATATAGTATGTCTTCTGTATCTACAAACAACATATCTTTAAAATCCCGCCTTTTTTTGGTACACCCTGTCATATACACCTACATGTTCACATACCAAAGCATTTATTTGAAAAATGAATTGGTTTGAAGAAAGCTCGTTTTCCTTTAATTTCTCATGAAAAATATCACCATTAGTTCTGATATTCTATTTGAACATTGCTCCTAATGTTACATTTAATCGAGATTAATTCTCAGTGCAAATATTGTTAATGTTTGTGTAAGAGTCAGTAAATGTTGTATTTACAATAAGTGCTCAAAGCGGGCCATAATTAATAGAGCCTCCAGTATAAACTTGGGTACAGCGGGATAATTCTACAGAGCGCGTCAGATGGATCCCTTGGGCTAATCGTAAGGTTTGATATAAAGGCGAACTGATTGTTTATAGTGACGTTTGTATTGCAATGTGTAGAAACAATTTATTTACTTAAAGTTCGGACTTATATAGAAAGTCCTGATACTCATGGAAAAAATAATAAAACTTGGTGCTGATATTAGAAGTTTCAATTTTTTAAAATTGAAAAAGGAAATAAACCTGACTACAATACGCACAAAAGTTTAAGAACTCAATGTGTTATTAACTTGTTAGTTTACAGAGCAAATGTAATTGAAACGTAGTTGGTTAGGATGGACCTGGTTATAAAATAAAATAATTGATAAACTAGTGAATGGACCTTCAAATTAGTGTGTTTCATTACATTACTGTAATAAGATAGGCCATCTTCAGTTCATGAATCAACTGTTAACGTTATTAAACATTTTTGCCAACCCCATACCTAACTTTAAAGCATACTTTGTAGATAGAAGTGTAGTGTGCATAGTTTCTGTTTTGTAACAAGTAATAAAAAAATATATTATAACCTCAATACCTACTTTAAGATAAAAAATATTTGAAAGATTAGTATTATCACCTTAGAGTCATCCAGTACAGGTTTAAAAAAAAGTAAATGAATAAAAAGTATTTTATTAACGTTTGGAAATTTGAACAAGATACATAAATAACTATGGAGTATATAGGGAGAGAGTGAAATAATAGTAAGAATTGAAAAAAAAAACATTGAGTTTTTAAAAAAAGTGGGTTAAAAATGTATTTTATTTTTTGTACAATTTTTTGTTGCGTATTCGGTGACGAGTGATCGCTATTAATAACTTAACGATATTTTTACAAAATATTGGTTGTTTGCAGCAAGGATTGGTATCTCACATATTTCAAATTTTTGCAGATTTATTTCTACACATATACGATGTTTAATGTACTAATGTACGAAGTTTAATGTATTTTAAAAAGTACTTCCACTTTTTAAACATTAAACTTTAAAACATTTTACCACATGCACGGGACAAGAGTTAATGTATTTCACGACTCATATTCAGAAGGGATTGAAATATTAAATAGGCTTTATGAAATTGTGACAAATATCTGTTGATGAATATAGAAAGTAAAGACAGTAAATATGCGTACCTTATTGTTGTAATTGGCGGGGATAAAAGGGAACTGAGAGACACTTGAAACTGAAAAGTTATAAACTTGATAAAACTCTTTTTGAAACATATGTAGAGTATAACTTTACGTCTTTTATCGTGAAGAAAAAATAATTACTGGGTTTAATTTTCTATTTCATGTACAATTACATATCTCAACATCAATTTAGAGTTTTTACCCAGAGGTACGTTATCCCCTGCAAACTCATTTTCGAGATCAGCTCAGTTGATTTTCAAAGTATGTTCTATTTTTCTCGCTGTTTTTATTTTCTTGTATCGCTAATTAGAGTGTTCATAGTAACAGCAATTCACCAAAGGTGAATATCAAATGAAGACTCTCATAATTCTCATTAATCACTCACTAGTTTAACAAGTTCATTTGGTCGCGTGAGCTCATCACTGATGAAGGCGACATGGTCGCCGAAACTTGTCTGTTTGAATAACTCGTGAAAGTGTTTTTTTAATGTTTGTCTTTAGTTTCTTTCTATTCAATCTTTTAGATTTTGTAAATTTCGAAAGGTCTTTAAAGTTTCGTATGAATATTCAGTGTATGCAGGATATCATCATATCTCTCTGTAAGGAATCCCAATGCTTCAATTGCCTTCCCATTAAGGTCATTGTACATTTTAATAAATATCCGTACTTTATGTATGGTAGGGCTGGTCGATATTTTCTGTCACGGTTACTTGTCACTGTTATTCGTTTGTCTTTGGTAGTGACAAAATATGGAAAATTTTAGTTCCAGTGACAACGGATCGATCGGAAGTTACTTCTTTTGTGATTAAGCAAAAAGTCACAGTCACTAGGTGAAACAGATGTCATGGGTTGATTTGTCGTTGTCACAGGATGAAACGGCTGTCATTGGTTGATTCGTCTGCTATCACCGCTCGGCTAACGGTGTCAATCATCGTGTAATGTCTGAAGGGGAGGGAGGGCTCTCTCTCTCTCTTTCTCTCTCTCTTGTGATTGAGCAAAATGTCGCTGATGTGACTGAAAAGTTACTGATATTTTACCACGGCTGTCATTGGTTGATTTGTCGATGTCACTGGTTGTACTCATTTACGTCGTAAATGGGTGGTCGACTTGTGTCAGGTTTCAAGATAGTGACAGTGCTATGTGCAGTAGACCCTCTATAGTTGTTAATTTCGTAGGAGTTTATTTTAAAATAAAACAAGCTTTCCAAAAAAAAGCGCGGTGTGGAATCATTTCATCAGTGTGGTATGCCTGCCTGTTATTGGCACGTATAGCAGTATCAGTTTCCATTTTCATCGGTAAAAGTCACCAACCCAAACCTGGCGCTGTAATTAAAACCACCGATCCGTTAAAGTCCCTAATGTACGTCACTTACTACATTTCATCGAACCTGTTTAAGATCACTAATTACTTTATTTTTAATCAATTTTAAATGAAGGGAATAAATACGAGATGCGTATCTTGTTTTTGGAGTGTACCTGCATTTTCTAAGTATATTTTATAATTTGTATAAGTTTCACTTTCATAGTCATGTTTATATTTTCCTATTTTCATATATTATGTAACTGTGTTGTTTATGATTTTTGTCGTCTATTTAGCCGCTTTGTCGTTACCTTTATGCGTACATAAAGTACCCATATGTGACAGTTCTTGAGCATAAAACACACGCTTCTTGCGTTACACACAATTTAACATATTACAATTTGTTTTATTGGGCATCCGTCGTCGTATGCAATTCAACGTCTTCATCCAATTGCTTCAACGTCGTATCCGTGCTTTCACGTTTCACTAATATTCAGCAAACCTTTCTACACAGCTTTCTCCAGTGGTTATTTGTATTAAATACATAACTACCTTAGCAGCATCTCCGTGTACCTATATATGTTTTTATTAAGCTTTTTCAGAGATCCTACATTTTATAAAAATGAATCTATGGTCATCTTAGTAATTACAATCTATATACTCTTCTCCCCTGCCATTATTTTTCTCATGCGTCGTAGGTTATATAGTATAGGTCTCATAGACCATTCACGTTCACCAATACGTCTATATGTTGTTTCTTTTTTCTCCTTCTTTCATTTATATATTTGCATTTTCAAAGCCTATATATACCAATTTCAAAAACAGACCTATCTTTTCTTAAACCTCTTCCTCTAAGGTATATTTATATTAAAGACAGTGTTGACTTGGTATCTCCTCACAATTGTCTGAGCTTCCATTAATTTCTTGTTTTAAGCAGTAGGTTTTATTTTATTAGTTATATCTTATTAGCTCGACATGTAAACATTTAACATTTTATGATTTCAATATGTTTTTAATTCTTCAACCGAGAATCTGTTCATGTACTATGGCGGCACCCGTCAACTTGTTTTTAAAACCGTTTATTTATTAGTTCTATTATTCGCCGACAAGACAAACAATAAATCTCTTTGCGGAACAAAAGCTCAAACAATCGTTCATTGTCTTCTCTCCCTACAAGTGCTTGTATATATATGTTCACATAGTGTGAACCTATATTTGCTCACAGTTTTATAATGTATACACTTATACCTTTTTGTGTTTAAATTAAGGCACGGAAAATGGGTTTTTAATAATAATGACATGACCAGTATCGGTGGCAATGGATTTATTTTAAAGCTGTTACTTTAAACATTAAACTTAACGTGAAACTGACGAAATGTGAGTAAATTTAAACCACCAAAATGTGTTATTGCATAGCTTGTGTGGAGGTTTAAAAAAAATGTTGTTCATTTTTTGTACTACATAAATGGATCTTTTTATATGTTATGTTAGTATTACATTGCTATTATTATTCGTGCATAATATTCTTAGTAGTTTTCTCTTTTTATAATGTTTTAGACAGAATATCATATTATAATTGTCATTATGTGTCTGTGGAATTGCTACTGGGTCATCACACGCATTCCCATCTGAAAAGAAGGGATGAGCATGGTCGATAGCCAGGAGAATAGAACAAAGCATGTAGTCCACGTAATATATTATAAGAGAAGTTTTCTGTGGGCTGATAATTCAAATTTTTATTCGTAACAGTTTATTAAAAACATTAGTTTTTGTTGGACGTTTCTGTCTACAATATCGACATAAAAATTTCAATAGAACGAAGACCACTTCTTTAGCCAGGAGAATAGAACAAAGCATGTAGTCCACGTAATATTTTTAAATGTAAGTTTATTCAAGAGAAAATGTCTTGAAACAGTATCCGCCTGCAGTGTATCGCGATGAAAAAAAAATATCAAATAACTGAAGTGATATTTCAAAACATTTTGGCAATGCTCAGTCCCCTGCAGAATCTGTACGGGATCCAAGACGGCTTGTAACACTCTCCAAGCACTGATTATACCTGCGCGTATTGATCGTAATAGCGCACTCTTCCAAACGCATAAGTTAGATTAGGTGAAAACTGTTTGTAATATAAAAAAATTAATAATCGAAAGAAATTTCTAATGAAAAATAATAAGACTTCTAATAGAAAGATATTTTTTTAAGAGTAGCCTGTAATACTAAAATATAATACATTACATCTGTTTCAATATTGATATTAACCGTTGGTAAATAATAGGTAAATCTATCTGTTTAACTTAATAGTTTTATTGAGGACACTTAATTTTAGTAGTAATAACTGTGACCTAGTTTCCGTTTTTTTATATGGTATATATTTTTTTCAAATTCACATATAATAGTTTTAGTTATATTTGTAGGTATTTTAAACGCATTTGGAAAAAATATTCCATACCAGATAATCAGTAATTGCACAACAAACCTAACAGTACATAATGCCCGACATGCATACAGGAAACTCATTATATTGCACCCAAATATTGCATTTTGTTGACATTTTAACAATGTGTTAGACATGAAACTAGTACTGGTAACGAAGATGTGCTAAAGAATGTAATAATTAATAATGTAATTCTTTTTAAACATTATTTATAAAATGGTTAATGTAGTGGGACCGAATGTATTTGAATTGTATTTGAATATCTTCAGTTTTATATATATATATATATATATATATATATATATATATATATATATATATATATACATACATATATATATATATATATATATATATATATATAAATAAATTAGATAGATAGATAAATATATATAGATAAATAAAGCAATAAAATACACACAGGATAAGAAACAAAAATTAAATGAAGAATTAGATAACATTACAAAAATAGCAATAGAAAATGGATACAACAAACACCTTATAAAAAATATATACAATAAATTCACAAAAACCTAACCTCAATACAACACTACAACCGGAACACAAAAATAATAAAAATAAAAAAATCTACCTAAAATATAAATACACCTACAACAAAGAATACTACACTCCAACATACAAACCAAACAACAAAATAATAAAATATCTTAATAACACAAACCACAAAACAAATTCAGAAAAACATAACCTATCAGGAATTTACAAAATTACATGTAACAACTGTAACGCATTTTACATAGCGAAAACAACCAGATCATTTAAAATAAGATTTGAAGAACATTATAGAGCATTCAAAAACAAAAATTCAAAAGTATCAAATGTTGCAGCACACCTAATATCACATAAACATGAAATAACAAATTACGAAAATAACCTAACCATACTTGAAATAAATAATAACCCAATAGAACTAAACTCACTAGAAAAATACCACATTTATAAAAACATACACAACAATTTAATGAATCTACAAAAAACATATACAGAAGACATACTATTAAAAAACATAATACACAAGACTCAAGAGGAAACGTATATGACGTCAACAATTACCAACACAACGGACCGAACATCCGCACCAGAAAAATTAAGAAAAAATCATCAGTGATTCAACAATGGTCAAGTGACCGAAAGGCGCCTCATCACTCAAGGTAAAATCATTGCACTTAAATGGTGGATAAAATTACTTACAATAGTAATATATTAACTTCATAAAGTCAGTGCAACGGAAAAACAATAGATAACGTAAAATATCAAGAATATATATATATATATATATATATATATATATATATATATATATATCTGTGTGTATGTGTACACGCAGTCTCAGACAACATGAGTAGGCAATTTATCGTCATTGTGGAACTATGTTACAATGAAAGTGAAAGGAATTTAAAATGTGTCACTCTTGTAACAAGTACTTACCGATCAACAGATGATCAATAAATTATAATTATTGTTTTACAGCTACGTATATGTAGACATAAGGTACTCTGTGGCCGAAGTATTTTTTGAACCACATCAACGATACTGTGCAAACTTCTGAGTGGGCGACGCCGACAGTACAAAATCACGCACTCATTGAGTCTATATTTAAATATTCCAATCGTATATAAAATTTTATATCTCGTATTTTAAAGTAAATTTTGTTGCATAATTTTTTTTAATAATTAATAATTTTATAAAAATTCTTTTGGACTTTCATCTTTTCTCTCAAACGTTTTGTTTTCAATAGTGTATACATAAAATTAAATAATTGAAATATAAATATTTGTTTGTGAGGTATACTAGTCAAGTATATGTGTTTTACAACAAAAACATGAAACATTATTGATATTTTTACTGTACATTTTGCTATGATTCTTGAAAAATTTAATTGATGTTTTTCAAATCAAAGACATTTGAGCATTAATCTTTTCTCCTACCCTCTTAAATTTATAATTTTTTATCATGGTTATTTTTTGTTGCTACATAGTTTGTTACACGCTTCCCTTCGAAAGTGACAAAACTAGCTGCGTAGACGTACCTCACTATAACCGTAGCTCCCTTACAACAGACTGGTTTGGAAAATAGATCCCACCATCTACGCGAATAAGCGCTGCATAACTGACCCTTACACATGTGCTGCCAAATTTATTCCTTCTGCGAGGTTTTAAAAACACAGTAAACTGTATAGATAAATCAGGAATGTTTTTAATACTCATCAAGTGCTGATAAATAGTCTGTAAACAAATAAATACCCTGTTCCACTTAAAATGCAACAGGCCTGAAAAGTGACCTCTCTTCTTTATTACATCCTCAAAATTTTCATTATCAAACTGTAGACTTCTCAACTAAAAGTCAGAAGAAAAGGCCAGTCGCCATTAATTGTACGTTATAGTAGCCACAACTATTGTGTAAACTTATTAGGAAACTTAGATAGGATTTTAATGTGTTAATTTCTTTTTTTTAATAAAGTCATTAAGATTTTAAAGTTTTTACGGTTTTGTTTGCATTTACATATTTTAGATAAATTTTTGCTTTATGACTTTAATGAACATAGACATCCTTCAACTCGAATAATCAGTTATAATGAAGGTACTCTGTAAAATATTTTATACATACACAAATTTTATTTTATACATATAGCATATAATGCTAAAAATGACTTGTGCGTTTTATTTTTACCGTCAAACCTTAGTTGTTTCCACCCAGTAAATTTAAGCAGTAAATGCAACAATGGGTTCAGCTACTTTCAGATGTAAATTAACTCCTTTTGGGTAAGATTAGCTCCACCCCCCTCTTTTATGTTTCTCTTATTCAGTATGAATGAAACAGCTCAGCTCACAAAGGTTACGTCAAGCGCTTAGAAATTTAGAACATTTAGTTTATTCCAATAGGAATAATTAATTCAAATTATTAAATTCGCATTTTGACTCAATGAAATAATAATAAAATGTTTATTACATACCTGACATTTAATCTCGTAGCGTAATACACAATTAGTGTAATTTATTTTCTCACTTCTATACATTAAACATTATTCCACCCCCTAGAGAACCCTGGCTAATCGGACAAGAAGTAAACTGAACAAAGTAGTTCTCCGTATCACGGGGATTCTAGTTTTCCCTCTTTTCTACTGTTTCTCCTTTTAGATGAAGTCTTTCTTTTGTAAAGTTTAAGGATTTTTTCTTAATATTTTGAAGATTTTCTCTTAGAAGAGGTATTATTTTTTAAGTTTTACTATTTACCTCCTTTCAAAGAAACCTTCTTCAACCTCGACTTTTTATAATTAAAAGTTTTAAAAATTCACGAAGTAATATATGCTGGCACCTATACACTTCTTTTGCAGTGTACATATATAAATATATTCCCGGTTATGTACAATCAGTGTGAAGTCGTGCGTTTACGGTATCTGTGAGAGATCGCCATAGAGTAGCCAAAGCGTCATCCCCAGGACATTACCTGATTAAAACTCATTGTCTTGTGTTTGCTTCTATAAGGACCCAATAAAACACAGCAATTTTTAAATATTTATTTGTTGAATTTGTCAAAATATTATCTCTGTAATCGAAAGATATCTCTTAATTTTACCTTGATTTAAAATTATTTTCTCATAGGGGTATTTTGTAGATATTTTGAACCAGTCACTTAACACCGAACTTTCAAGATGAGCCTCTAGGAGCGAAATGTGCTTCATTCAGTAAACTTGTAAGGTTTTTTCCATTTGGCGTTATTTTATTACATGTCTCTGAATTTTCGCCAAGATTTTAAAATTGCTGATTGTTTATTTCTATAATATTTCTTCATTAAAATCCATTATTTAGTTTGCAAAGAGTAACGGGGTCCTATACTGTGTAACAACCGAAAAATACGCTACTAGCAAGCACTAAAAATAAAACAAAATAAAATTATAAGCTTGAAAAACAAATAAGAATAGGCGAGTGCCTTGACAATAAATACATTTAATCCCAACCTACTGGTTCAAACATCGCAGCAGTAGATTGTGTTGTTAGTTACAAAAGATATCTTATTTAAAAGCCCTGCATTGTAGCTGCAGTCCGAGACAAGATGCCCCAAGGGAGCCCCAGTCAAACCGCACGTACGTACTTTCTTCAAGAAGATAAACTATTTATCGTCTTATATTAAAAGGCGGTACAAACGTGTATCAAGTACTTTTCTCAAAAAACCCATCGGAAAGTAATACATTTCTCAAATCTTAAATGATATATATGCAACAGATTTACTATTTTTTTATAAACTTAAGTTGTAATCTTGGATATATTTTCACCTATTTTATGCATAAATAAAATCGTAAGAGCTCGAATATAACATGAGCATACTGTGTTTATGAAATAATAAGGGATAAATATTTATTTAATTTTGTTATTTATTTATATGTCAGAGTGAGATGGTGATAAAAAACCTGGTAGAGGACAGGATCTTGACAACATTTGTGCAGGCATCATAAAGAGATGTAGGTCCTAAACACTCGTTGCACCCAAAAGAAAGAGTAGACCGAGTTAAGTAGGACTGACGAAAGTACCAAATGGTTGTCCGCTACCCGCTTCACTCTAATTCAAACGCGTGCAACTACATTCCTGAAAATATTGCGCAGTGGGTAACAGGACATACTGCAGACATATTCTTAGGGGTAAGACTACTTATCACGAGGCTACTTAGGCATTCTACCTGCCAATGCTAGCCATACATTTCCTATACTGTTAGCAACAACGGAGTATTTCTTATTTTCTTTACATCTTTCACCCCAACCTGAGTAATCGACACACATATTATGACCCTGAAAACACGTAGTTGTACTTCAGACATACCTAAAGCAAAACCCTTCAGACCTAGCAGCTTTTGTTATTACCTTATCCACATTTCTGTTTAAATCCTTTAGAGCCGGTAGTAGTCAAATTGCCCAATCATTGTAAACCATCAAAGAAGAATGCTTAGGGAGTAGTATGAGAGCGGACAAAAAGCGTGGACGCAAATGCAAAAAAAGTAACGAAGTTGTACTTCAGACATACCTAAAGACAGAATCCTTCAGATCTAGTGGCTTTCACACAACGGTGTCAGCTGTTATGTTTAATTAACACGTAGGCCTATAATCTGTCCTGTCCTAATCAGTAGCCTTGAGGGCTAGAATTCGAGGAATATATCGTATCGCGTTGCTGTGTGAAATATTGTTGGCCTGCTACTTTACCTAACCTTACTAAACCAGTGCAACAGTCAATGGTATTAGAACCCCGAATACTTCGAGAATTATATCAGAATTTAGGAATAGATCATATGTAAGCTGCCCAGGTCATATAGTTGGCAAGTCACGTAGCATAACCTAACTAAACCATTGTAACAGTCAATGATATTAGAACCCCGAATACTTCCAGAATTATATCAGAATTTAGGAATACATCATATGTAAGCTGCCCAGGTCATATAGTTGGCAAGTCACGTAGCATAACCTAACTAAACCAGTGTAACAGTCAATGGTATTAGAACCCCAAATACTTCAAGAATTATATCAGTATTTAGGATTAGATGATATGTAAGCTGCCCAGGTCATATAGTTGGCAAGTCACGTAGCATAACCTAACTAAACCAGTGTAACAGTCAATGGTATTAGAACCCCGAATACTTCGAGAATTATATCAGAATTTAGGAATAGATCATATGTAAGCTGCCCAGGTCATATAGTTGGCAAGTCACGTAGCATAACCTAACTAAACCATTGTAACAGTCAATGATATTAGAACCCCGAATACTTCCAGAATTATATCAGAATTTAGGAATAGATCATATGTAAGCTGCCCAGGTCATATAGTTGGCAAGTCACGTAGCATAACCTAACTAAACCAGTGTAACAGTCAATGGTATTAGAACCCCGAATACTTCGAGAATTATATCAGAATTTAGGATTAGATGATATGTAAGCTGCCCAGGTCATATCGTTGGCAAGCCACGTAGCATAACCTAACTAAACCAGTGTAACAGTCAATGGTATTGGAACCCCGAATACTTCGAGAATTATATCAGAATTTAGAAATAGATCATATGTAAGCTGCCCAGGTCATATAGTTGGCAAGTCACGTAGCATAACCTAACTAAACCATTGTAACAGTCAATGATATTAGAACCCCGAATACTTCCAGAATTATATCAGAATTTAGGAATAGATCATATGTAAGCTGCCCAGGTCATATAGTTGGCAAGTCACGTAGCATAACCTAACTAAACCAGTGTAACAGTCAATGGTATTAGAACCCCGAATACTTCGAGAATTATATCAGAATTTAGGATTAGATGATATGTAAGCTGCCCAGGTCATATCGTTGGCAAGCCACGTAGCATAACCTAACTAAACCAGTGTAACAGTCAATGGTATTGGAACCCCGAATACTTCGAGAATTATATCAGAATTTAGAAATAGATCATATGTAAGCTGCCCAGGTCATATAGTTGGCAAGTCACGTAACATAACCTAACTAAACCATTGTAACAATCAATGATATTAGAACCCCGAATACTTCGAGAATTATATCAGAATTTAGGAATAGATCATATGTAAGCTGCCCAGGTCATATAGTTGGCAAGTCACATAGTTTACCCTACCCTAACCACTATAACTGCCAACGGAATTACAGCCCGTGAATAGAATTCGAAGATTGTGTCATATCTGATCTGTTCGTTTCAGATAGTTAGCATGCCACATAATTTACCCTACCCCAACCAGTGTAAAGGCCAAGAGTGATATGACCCGGAGGAATAGAATTCGAGGGATATGTCATATCTGATCACCCTATGTTATATAATTGGCATGCTATACTACCCTGGCAGGTATAAAAGCCAAAGGAATTATGATCCCGAGGGATAGAATTGTAGGAGCATCAGGTCTGATTCCTGCAAGTCATATAGTCGTGCTAATATTTTACTTTTGCTTATTGCGACACCACACATAATCTTACTCCACATACTCAACCTTCTGCAACGAGTTATTGCAGTTGCAAATATTTAAACCTGACTATAAATAAAAGCTCTGCATCACGCTCTGATTAATCTGCTTATAGGCTGGAACTTTGTTCCATTGTTCCAAAGATGAGTTTAACGTTTTTGTGGTACATCTAATAACCAATTATTCCGCTGCAGTGGCATGCCATTTCAATATGCACATAGTTCACTACCCAATTCAATCTGGATATTGTAATAATCGGCTAATTGTTATGTGTGAGTGGTTAATCGGTACGAGTGGTACTTTCAGAGTATAATCGCCCTCCGATTGCGCTTCTGGCAGCCATTACGATGACGATATATTATCCAACAGCCCTTAATTCAACGTAACTGTAACTCTGCTTTGTTTCCTGTAAAACGTGTATACAATCTATATCCTTTCCCTCTAAGTTTTATAAGTTGATAAGTTCAAACAATGAATTGTTCTTATAACTAGGACAATTTATATTAATTGAATCTATTCTTACCGTAATTTACGTATTTCTAAGAAGGGACCACTAGGTACCGAAACAGCTATCATATTCGTTAAAGACCAGAACTACTTCAAGAAAGCATCTCTGACCCATCTTTCTCCACTTTGACTGTCCAAACGGTCAACGAGTGTCTTCTACTTCTAGCATAAGCAATCCTTCCTCTCTCCTTTAACCTAACATAACCTCATTTTCTCTACCGTTCCTTATCCTTCTTCTTCCAAGGAGGCTTTTTAGCTAGACTCATCTCTCTTGTACTTCTAGCATAAGGAATCTTTCCTCTCTCCTGTAACCTAACATAACATCATTTTCTCTACCGCTGCTATTCCTATTTCTTCCAAGGAGGCTTAATAGCTAGACGCATCTTTCTCAACTTTATATTTATGACTCTGCCCAAATGATCAACGAGTGTCCTCTACTTCTAGCATAAGGAATCCTTCCTCTCTCCTTTAACCTAACATAACGTCATTTTCTCTACCGCTGCTATTCCTATTTCTTTCAAGGAGGCTTAATAGCTAGACTCCACTTTATATTTATGACTCTGCCCAAATGATCAACGAGTGTCTTCTACTTCTAGCATAAGGAATCCTTCCTCTCTCCTTTAACCTAACATAACGTCATTTTCTCTACCCTTCCTTATCCTTCTTCTTTCAAGGAGGCTTAATAGCTAGACTCCACTTTATATTTATGACTCTGCCCAAATGATCAACGAGTGTCTTCTACTTCTAGCATAAGGAATCCTTCCTCTCTCCTTTAACCTAACATAACGTCATTTTCTCTATCGTTGCTTACGCTTTTTTTACAAGGAGGCTTAATAGCTAGACTCCACATTCTCCACTTTATATTCATGACTCTGCTCAAATGTTCTTCGTATTTCTTCTACTGTATGAGAAATCCTTCCTCTTTCCTTAAATATCAGTAGGCTACGATATTTTTTATATATCTCTACACGACATAGCCTGTAAGATACATACGACCCCGCTGGAAATTGAACCTTTCTCAAGAATGCGACCCTGCATAAGGGAGACATAGCTACCCCCTTCTTTAAGACCAAGGATGTTTATCGCTTTATCTCAACGGTAACCAAAATATCCCACAAACCTTATGCTGTTCCTCCTGTACAACGGAAACAATGGTTATCGCGTCGTACACTATAAGTGGAAGAGTTTAGTTTCTTCAAAATAACCATTATTTGTGACGATTTGAAACAAACCTTTCACTCTATATACATATATATACTTTGTACATACTTATAATTTTTTACTTTTTATAAATTTATTATTTTTTTGTATAGACTATTTTTACTTCGAACTATTTTACGTTTGAACATAGCGTTTTATTTGTATAGTTTTACTGTATTTGGGAAAACAGCAGACTATTAAATTTTAATTACACCCTGCATTGATTCTGATATTTTAACAAAAAAATTAAAAATTTGTTTTGGTGTGTGTGTGCGCGCGCGCGTGTGTGTGGGTGCGTGCGTGCTCGCGCGTGTGTGTGGGTGCGTGCGTGCTCGCACGTTTGTGTGTGTGTGTGTGTGGGTGTACGTGCATGTGTGTTTGTGCGCGCGTGAGTGTGTGTGGGTGTGCGTGTGTGTGTGTGCGCGCGCGCGCTCGCGCGCGTGTGTGTGCGTGTGTATGTGCGTGTGTGTGTACACGCGCGAGTGTGCGAGATAACGAAGCAAGCACTGTTTAAGCCTTCGTATGAGCCAGTCTTGTATAAGTAATATACCTATAGTAAATCTAAAGGCTAAAGTGTTGCTTCGAAATTTATGGATACTTTCAAACTGGGAGTTAGTATTCTAAATATGTCTGGAGTTAGTATTCTAAGTATGTCTGGGAATTAGTATTCAGAGCTGACAGACAGGTGGATTTATTAGTGGCCAAAATCGTAAGATTTTAGTTACCAAAGTAGATTCTCTATCGGAGAAAACCATACTTCCCAAAACAAGGCGCATGAAAAGTACGACAAAAATTAGGAAGCCCTACGTTTGGAGAAAGGGTTGCTATGGAAAGGAGGAGTGTTCTGGGAAATTAGGTTTTCACAGTCGAGGAGGGAAGCTTGGAGAGACGGAGGAAGACGACGTCGGGGGAGCTGGAGTAGTCCTACCCTAGGAGACAGAGATGAGACGATAAAATAAAACGCACACTAGGACACAAAGTGGTCGTGACGCTTATAATTTTCACAGGGAGAAAGTGACTTATGCATCATATGCACCGTACTACGATGCCAAAAATCGTCTGTCTCCCCAGTAACGTCTAATGTTCCGGGAAATTGTTTTAATTCGACCTGAACCTATGCACAATGCATTGTAGTTTGTCACTAAATTTTTTGCATTTAATAATGAGTATTTGAATTAACAAAAAATAGTTAGCCTGAGGATATGTGGAAAACAATGGTACAATCTACCTTTAACACAGTACAGAGTTCATATTAGATGACCAGGAAATAGGAGTTATATGGCTGCAGGACACGTTGTTCAGACATTCAGTAAACCGAGTAGACAGTGTCGTACAAAATCGTTGGTACGGAGGTCCGTCGCCGTAAAATTGGTTTTGACGTGAGGAATAAATCAAGACATACGATTTCTTCTTCGAAACTTTTTACGTCGATAATATTTTGACAGTAGTGTAGGAGAAGATATTACCTTTTGTGCGTGATGTGTTTCAATTCTGATTTAGTTCATCAAAACCATTCAAATCTATTCTTAAAGTAGTACATTTTGTTTTAGAATGTTGACCTTTAAAATATGTGCTCCTCGATGAACAGGAATCGCGGAGATATTGGAGTAAAGCTTCAGAGCGAATTGATAGTAATACTTATATTTTGTAATCAGTTACAAAAATTTTGGCTCTTATATGTTGTAATCTCCCATTAAGTACTTCAAATTAAAATTTACTTTATTTAATTAAAACATCTTACGTACTTACCGACATAATTGTTCCCTTGAAAATAATGCCTTTTTTATAATAAATAATTTTATACTATCTCTCAGCCTTATTTCCTTTTTATCCATAAGCATAGACAGGGTTACATTAAAAAGAGATTTATCTACAGTAAAGCAAAAGATTTAATCTCTTAAACAGATTAAAATAAACTAAAAACTTACTACATTTGTTATTTTTAAAAAGCGAATTGGTCGTATGATGAAATTATTACAGTTAGTATAATTAATGATGCATATAATTTAGTTCGAAACAAGATTTATTATATATAAAGTTTAATTTAAAATGTCCAGCACATACTTTAATAAATGTTTATACTAGTGACATTACGCACGAGTTTCTGACTTACGTTCGCCATTCAAACTTTAGCTCAACTTTGATATTATCTCTTATATTCGCATTCAACTTGGGATTCGCATTTGAATTTTAAACTGAAAATTAATAAACAAATTTTCGTAAAAATAGTATTTTTACGCACAGTGATTCTGTAGTATATTGAATTCTGCCAAAAAATGTTTTTAAAATTTTGTCCCCATACCTGATTTGTTCTACACGAGGTAAGAGAATCGAATAGGTGAAGCCACGTCTTGGCTGGGTGAAGCTCACAGTTCTGTACAGCTCCCCACCCCATTCTTTACTATGTAGAGCATTCTTATTGGAATTCATCATACTACCGTATTTTGAAATACTTAGAACAAAGAAATATTTCTTCTTTCACATGTTTGGAAACGGAAATTTTCTTTCACATTCAGAGATTTACAAATCATTTACACACATTTTGTTTAAACAAATATATGAAGTAACATACTTTGAAATTTGTAGTATTTTATATGTATAAATGAACATACATAAAGAACTAGCAGGCCAAAATGCCCATGCAATAACAAAACATTCAAAATACATAAGGTATTTAAAGGATAATAATTCAGTAGTCAAATCATTTGGAGCAGGAAAAAAGCCCCAGATTTAAAGGTTTGCGCCCTCTTCAAAATTAGTTGAAATAAAGGTAATTTTATTAAAACTTACAAATGGCCTTAAAGGTTCAACTATTCAGATATCTACAAAGGCAAATGTCACGTGACATGGTTTTTAACAATTTCCTTTTAAACAATATTTAAGATAGAGTATGAAAGTAGAATACCACACGGATGACCTTATCTAATCGAAAGTAATAGCAGTGGGTATGGATCGAAGTTTTATAGAATAATTGAAAACTAATTGAACAATCGACCTAATTTTCGGTAAGCACAAAAATGCTGTACAACGTTTAAGAGCTAATAGAGTGTCGTGTCTTTGCAAAGACTAAGTGGTTTTAGTTAGTTGTGATGTCAAAGCGTTACTGTTGGACGGTTCTCAGCATTTTCATTTGCATATTTAAATTGCTGTATAATCTTTGCTCCTGTTCCTGTTTTAAATTTCGTTTTACGTAGAAAGGGCGTCAATGTATTGACTCTTACATTATGGAGTGAGAATATTCATAACATTCACAATATACCTTTTAAAATTGCGTTTTTTTACTTATTACTTGTGAAATACTTTTACAATACAAATATTCACTAATACAAGAAAAGAAAATATAGGCCTATAGAAAGAAATATTTATATATATATAGGGATATCTATATATATATATATATATATATATATATATAGATATATATATATAATATGAGGAAAGCTATCTACGATCGGGTCATACTCCGATTGAGTTTGAAATTTTAAACATTATATTTCGCGATTGACGTAGATTATCATTTGGCAGTAGAATATTTAAGCTACTCGTTCTTTTAATCCTATAGAATGACAGATATAGCAGCACCCTGTCTATAAAAACGGAGGTTCTGAAGTCGATGCCAAAATAATCAAATTTTGCCTCTGTGACTTGTCATGGCAAATGATGGTCAAACTGAGAATTGATGTATTTGCGTAGTAAATCCAAGTTGAGTCTTGCTTGTCCGATGTAATTCTGGGAATATAAACTTCTTAAACATTTTCGAAAACTTAATGATTACGATTTTTTAGAAAAATGTCCCTTAGCTCATTGCTAGTTGGCAATTAGTTACATTGCAATTTCGTTCAAAATCCTTAAATTAGTTTGGGATATTTAAAGAGTTTAAAAAACCTAATAATAATGATTTATCAGAAAATTTTCACTTAGCCCATTGGATTGCTGTAGTTAAACATCCCCTACGTACCAACCTAGGTGCAAATCCTTAGAGTAATTTTCAAGAAAAACTATCAAATATATATATGGACTCGCTCTTCTACTGTTGTTGGGTTCACCTCGTCAATGCTGGATGAGATTCTAGCGAAACGTCAGAACTGTGAATTTATGGACTGCAGAATGAACGGATGTACTCCAGATAGTAACTATTTATCATATATATATATATATATATATATATATATATATATATATATATATATATATATATATATATATATACAATTTTCGAAAACTTGATGATTACGATTTTTCAGAAACCGAACGTCGCCGCCTCCACATTTTCCGCTGCTAAGTAAAAATTTTGAAACGAGCTATTCCTAGCCAGCTGCTAGAACACTGTGCAGTGCTCGCCAAAATCTGCCAGAGAACCAATCCGTGGACCTTATTTGAAAAAACCTAACTTGCTGAGATTTAACCCTTTAGGTATCCATTTCCTGGGGAAGGAGTTCATTTGAAGGCATATTTATGGCAAAATGACCCTTTTTGTTTTAGGAGTGTGTAAGGAGTATGAAATTTGTTTTAATAAATAAACTACTGTTTTAATTAAATAATAAAAATATATACAACTCACAAATATACAATTTTTTATTTCAAACGCGTTTCGACGACTACTTTGTCGTCATCTTCAGTGAAAATACACAAATGAAATTAACTAAAAAATATATATATATTAAACATAACCTATAAAGTTTTAGCAAAGGTAAAAACAAAAGTGAAAATCAGATCTGGGCATTGTCAAATTTATAGCCACAGCTACTAATATAATTACATTAAAATAACATATGTTAGTTATAAATATTTAATTTTGATATTAAATTTTGATATTTATTTTGATATAAAATATTTAATATTTTTATTATTTAATTATAACTTTCACTCACAAGCCAGCTCGAATATTATTTATAACTACTGTTTTGTTTGCAAGTTAGTAAAAAATAGGTTTTTGTTTTATTTTTAATTTATGATTATACAGCACAGTCTGTATGTTTCTTATTTTAACCAACCCCTTAAAACCTTTAACAATTCCTTTTATTAGCATTTACTTTATGACTTCTCTTCTACCCAAATTGACTTGTAATTTTGATGGTAATTCTGTATCCCATTTAACCCATTCTTTTAAACATTTACTATCAAAATGTATTTGAACTTTTTTCTTCATTTACATTTAAATAAAATATTCTAAGAAAAATAAGTTTAAATTATAAAAATTAAAATTATTTTATTCTTGTTCTATTTAACCATTTAGTACCAAAACAAAATTTACTTCATTTTCTAAATAAAGCTTTCTTTATTTTCCAAAATTCTCTTTTAATCCCCTTGAAATAAACAACTGATCTTTCAAAATCAAAATTTATCAACCAACAATTTTAACCTTTTATCTTTATCTGGATATCCTTCCAGAACTCATTTCAAAAACAACATATTATTATTTTCTATTTCTATAAGTAAGTAAAGAAAATATGTCTTATCTCTAAATCTGAAATTCTTAAGCTAAATTTGATTCACTAGACCAGCATAATTTTTTCTCAAATATTAACTTCTAATTTTGTTTTGTTCATTTAACATTCAACATAATTTACCTTTAATTTTAATTAAAGAAATTTTTTCAAACTATAATTTTGTCCCTTTTTTTCTGCTTTACTGTCCTTTAATTTATTCTCAAATAATTTTGTAAACCATTTAATCCCTCTTAATTTTAATTAATTCTCAAATAATTAATTTTAACGTTTTACCTTTAGTCCAAATTACTATAAAAAGAAACATTTACATTTAAAAAGGCCATATTTGTCGGCCTATTGATACTCCTTTAATACCAAGTTCATAACAAATTATTTAAACTAATTTTTACATTCTACGAATTTTTCTTTTCCGGCCCGGAGGACCAAAAAAAATAACAAATTTGTTTGGTAATAATAGTTTCGGAGGACCAATAATTATTATAATTATATAAATTAATAGTTTGTACTTACGTGCACCGTGGAATACACACTTATGACACTCGCGTATTAAATAAGCGATCACATTCGATATAAACATTAATAAAATAGTTACATTCACGTATTCTAGTACCTAAGGTACGGAGATTGGAAAGTATAATATTATACTAGAAAGTAGGGGTATCTGTCTACACTCCCGAAAGGTCTAACTTGCTCTGCCGGTTCAAACTGCAGAACCAATCCTATCACGGGTGAGCTTTGTCTGACTTTGGCGGCGGGTTTAAATAAAGGAAATGAGTCTATATTAATTTTAAATACGTAACATACCGGGGGCCTTGAATCCTTCTAGGATTCAAAGAGAACTAACACAAATATAATATCTTTAGAGTTTATAAAAATAAAAAGTTCATAAAGGAAAATAAAAATATCTCTTTTTATTATGCGCAAGTTATAATATCTGCGCAAGTTCATTATGAGCGTACAGGTAGAGGGAAAACCTTGTGAGCAGGTCTTGTCAAGGTTCCCTGCTTTGTCTTCAATTGAACCACTCTTACTACACCATCCTTTCCTGGAGAAACACTACTTATCCTAGCCAGAGACCATGCGAGAGGTGGTGCAGGTTGATGCACTAACACGAGGTCGCCGACGCGAAGGTTGACAGTTGGCACGTTCCACTTCCCCCGTTGCTGAAGAGTATGGATATATTCTAGATGCCATCTCTTCCAAATACGCTGGTGAAAGGCCTTGATTAGCTGCCAGTGCTTGAGTCGGTTGGCAGGAACGTTGAAAAGATCCTCTTCTGGAACTGAAACCAATGAAGATCCTATTAAGAAGTGACCCGGGGTGAGTGCATTGAGGTCTGAGGCGTCGTTTGACAGAGGTGTGAGAGGTCTCGAATTCAAAATAGCCTCTACTTGAGTTGTGAGAGTGGAAAATTCACACAGAGTTAAAATATGTTCACCGATGACACGTCGGAGGTGATGTTTTGCACTCTTGATTGCTGCTTCCCAAAGACCACCTTGATGAGGAGCTGCAGGCGGGTTGAAATGAAAGTTGATATTGTGTTGTGATGAGAATTCAGCAAGAGGGGTTCGGCCTGAAGAGATGATGAGATTTTGTAAAGCATTATTCGCTCCAACGAAATTCGTTCCACAGTCAGAATAAATATTTGTGCAAAGACCGCGTCTAGACACAAATCGGATGAGAGCGGCAATAAACCCATCTGTCGACAGGTCCGATACTACTTCAATGTGTACAGCCTTTGTCACAAGGCAAACAAAGATACAAATATATGCTTTGGTCAAGCGAATTGAGCGCAAATTGTGCATTTTGATGTTAAAAGGACCTCCGTAGTCAATTCCGGTGTTGAGAAACGGACGAGAAGGAGTTAATCTTGCTTTTGGTAAATCACCCATGAGCGGAGATTTATTGTGAGGCTTGTGTCGAAAACATACAGCACATTGAAAAATGCGAGAGCGTATTACACTTCGGGCCGAGAGTATCCACACATCCTGTGCAAGAAGTGATTGAGTCAATTGAGCGCCCGAGTGTAAGTATTTTCGATGATAAAAATCAATAAGAAGGTTGACGACATGATGTCGTTTGGGCAAAATCACAGGATGTTGCACATCCGTAGGAAGTTTTAAAGCGTTGAGACATCCTCCCACTCGTAGGATATCATCCTTGTCGAGAAAAGGAGAGAGTCGACGGAGTTGTGACGAGGCGGGTGTAGTTGGATCCTTCTTCATGGCAACGATGTAGTCTCTGAACGCTGATTCTTGAACCATCTTGAAAATTGCCAGTCTTGACGCTCTCATTTCCAGAGTGTTGAGAGGACCATCGAGCTTTCTTGAATGACGAGCGTTATGAGTAAATCGCAAAATATAAGCCATCACACGCTGGAGTCAGCTAAAGTGAGAAAACTGAGTGAGGAGCTCCCATTCATGAGGAGCAGTTGATATAAGAGATATAGGTGAAATGGGTTTCTCTTCTCCTGTGTCAGTAAGTTTTGCAGGCATAAAATGAGATACCGGCCAGTTATCATTAGATTTTTGTAGCCAAAGGGGGCCGTACCACCATAATGAGTGCTGTGGTAAATCTTTAGGAAGTAGCTCACGCGACGCGCAATCAGCAGGATTATCTTCACTCGCTACGTGTCTCCAGTAATGAGAAGGCACTAATTCTTGTATCTGGGCTACCCGGTTGGCAACAAACGTCTTCAATCGATGAAGAGGTGTTTGTAACCATGTCAGTGTTACTGTCGAATCACACCATAGAAATACAGAAGAAAATTCCACCCTTTTTTCAAAAAGAGAGATAACATATCCCACTAGTTGGGCGAGTAAATGAGCTGCACTTAGCTCTAATCGAGCTACCGTGAGCCTTTTCAGAGTGGCTACTCGAGTCTTCGATATTACTTGCCGAATTAACACAGAGTCGTCGCTAAGTTGGCATCTCAAGTAAACGACGGCGGCATAACCGTTCTCAGAAGCATCTGAGAAACCGTGTAACTCAAAGTTTCTCGAGTGTGTTATTCGTAATGCACGAGGAATTACAATTTTTCGTAGAGTATTAGCCGAGTCTGTAAAGGTTTGCCATAATTTCAATTGTTCAGATGGAAGTGGTTCATCCCAGTTCAATCCTTTGATCCAGAGTAGTTGCATAAAACGCTTGGCCCACATAACAATGGGTGAGAGAAAGCCACAAGGGTCGTAAATCTGGGCAATGATACCGAGAATTTGACGTTTAGTCCTGGAATTGTGAGGAAAATTCAAATTATAGGTAAACGTATCGGTAGAGGGTGACCAGTGAAGACCTAATATAGTGAAATGTGGTTGTTTACTGCCTTGAAGGAATACAGAGGTCTCTAAATGAGCATCAGGAAGATCTTGCAGCAGTTGACTTGAGTTAGATGTCCATTTGCGTAGTTCAAAGCCTCCGCGAGCCAGGAGCGAGATGAGTTGCTTACGGAGGCTCAAAGCCTTTTCTTCAGAGTCAGCTCCAGAGATGATGTCATCTACGAACGTCTGCGTGCGTAGAATATTTGCAGCTTCAGGATAGGAGTCACCTTCGTCTGCAGCGAACTGATGTAAGGTTCTAATGGCAAGATACGGTGAACAATTCACTCCGTAAGTCACTGTCGTGAGCTTGTAGATTAAAGAGGGCTGATCTGGACTTTCACGCCATAAGATCATCTGATAGCACTGGTCATCAGGGTGCATTTTTACCTGTCTATACATTTGACGAATGTCACAAGAAAAAACAACGTTATGAATCCGAAAATTTAGTAATAAATCACAAATATTCGTTTGCATCTTTTTGCCTGTTAATAAAATATTATTAAGAGAAATACCATTAGAGGTTTCAGAACTAGCATCAAATACAGTACGTAAACGAGTTGTGCTGCTAGACTCCTTTAAAACACCATGGTGAGGAAGGAAGTAATGAGGTACAGTTAGATCAGTATTATGAGCGTATAACATGTGACCAGAGGCTAAGTAGTCAGCCATAAAATCAGTATATAGGGATTTAAATTGAGGTTGAGCACTAAATTTCTTCTCTAGAGAGTGCAGTCTTTTTTCTGCATTTAAACGAGATTGACCCAGAGGAGGATGTTCAGTTTTGAATGGTAGTCGGACGCAATATCGGCCAGATTGGTCCCGAGTATGAGTGGCGAGAAAGTGATCTTCACATAATGTATCTTCTTGAGAAAGCTTAGACACAGCAGGGGGTTCTTCCTGTTGCCAAAACCTTTGTAGTGAGTAGTGAAGGTCAATGTCGTTGACAACTAGAAGTGTAGTTGATAATTGAGAGCTAGAGTTACTATGAAGTTCGCTACCAGATAGACATGGTGCGTTACCCATTACTAAAAAGCCAAAGTGTGTGCCTATTAGCCTGGGTAAACCAGGTCCGAGGTTATAAGATTCTTGAGTAAGTATGAGTGGAAATAAAGCACCACCAAGAAGAACGTCTATGCCTCCTGGCAAGTAAAACGTAGGGTCTGCCAAAACATAAGGACGAACCTTGGAAAGAACTTCAGAGTCTACTTGTGTGCTTGGTAGGTTAACACAAATTTTTTCCAATATTTAAAATCTTTCATTAATTGAAATAACCTTGCCCCCAAGAGTTTCAACAGCAACTGAGGTGAGACCTTTTGAGCGTAAGGGTACCTGAGACAATCCTACCACACTATGAGTGGTCTTAGTACGAGGAGCATACAATAATTGAGCAGCACGCTCGGTGAGAAAACAAGATTGACTGCCAGAGTCAACAAGAGCACGAAATACATGAGCAATACCGTTAGACGAGGTAAGCTTAACAAGTAGATTGCCTAAGAGAACAGTATTAGAGATTTGAGACGTATTCTGCTTTTCTTGACAGGTCATAGTGATTGGAGAAGGGGTTATTTCCTGTTGAAGTGTCGGAGAGTCTTGACGCGAAGTTTGAGGTGTGGTTCGTTGCATCGTAGAGTGATTTTCAAAATGTAATAATGTATGATGATTTTTGTGGCATTTGTAGCAACTAAACTTTGACCTACAGTCCTTAAGATGGTGAGTACCTAAGCATGAGGTACAACGCCCCTTTTCCTTTACAATTTTAAGACGGGATTTGGCGTCCTGACTCTTGAAGCCCGGACACGAATATACCTTATGGTCAATTTTATTGCATATAAAGCATGGATGAGGTTTAACTTTAATGGAGGAGCCTTCTCCATAATTGTAGGACATCAGTGATACTTTTTGTTTAAAGTATTTATTTTGGGAACCAGAGGGGGTGCGTGATCCAGACGAGGAGGGTTTCGAGGTGAAAGGAGAATGAAGATTGGCATCTTCAACTTCATTACATTCTTTATTTAAAAACTTAATAATTTCCGCTGCATCAGGTATTGTAGTGGAGTCAACTCTCTCTTGAGTAATACTTGATGAACGGAAGTTTTCAAAACTGTTCCTAAGTTCACTATCCATTTTTCGTAAAAGCATAGCAGATAACAAAGGATTTTTACTAGTGATATCGATGTCAAGACCTTTAAGAGCTTGTATATTTTCTGAGTATAAATTTAGAAAATTTCTCATTTGTTTAGGCGTGTTGTTTACAGAGGGCAAATCTAAAATTTGATTAAGGTGTAAAGTAACTAACCGCCTCGGCGAGTGATATCTTTCTTTTAATAAGTCATAGGCCACTTTATAGTTAGCGTCAGAAATAGGGAGAGATTTAATTAAATTTAGCGGTTCTCCTGAGATAACGCTCAATAAATATTGAAGTTTAGAAACTGCTGGTAACGATGCATTTTCATGAATGCTAGCGTTAAATATATTAATGAATGACATCCATTCGAGAAATTCACCATCGAAATGCTTGAGTTCAAGCTTAGGCAGTCGTATATGTAACTGAGGAGTAACTATTTCACATTTAGGCCTTGTTGATGACATCTTACTTTCTATCGAATATACGGTAGAATTAACATAATCGACTAACTCGTTGATGCTGTTAAGAGGAGCGTAGTTGGGTTGAAAATTCGGGTTAGCCTGTATTTCTAGTTCATGATAAATGTCTAAAATATCAGAAAATTCTTCACGAAGCCTATTTATAGATTTAGCGCGCACCAACAATTTTTGCAGAATTGACTTATCAGATGTTTTTTTTGTTAGATCAAAAATCTCTTGAATTTGACTAAATATATTGTCTTTCTTTGATTTAATAACTGCCAAAGATTTTGCCATGATTAAATAATAGTTTTATAGTAGAAGATAACTGCTTTAATTTTTAAATTACAAAATGTTTTAAAGAGATTTGGCCTATGAGCGTATATATTTAACGGAGAGATAAATAAGCCTAAGTAAACAACAAATCGACGTAGGCTCAATGAGATAACCTTCTATAAACAACTGAAATCACTTTTCATAAACTTTTACAATCAATTTAAACCAACATATTAATGCACGCCAAAGCCAAACAAAGATAAGAGAGGATCAGCTGTTTCATATACTGCGACATGAAACTAGTTTTCCAGTGTTTGCATGCACAGACAAAGTTTGAAAAAACTTGTAGAAATTGTAGAATGAACACATATAATGAATTGTATTTTATTTTATTTTTTATATAGGTCTTAAGGCTCAAGATCCGGCCCGGCTGGACCAAATTTGTTTGGTAACAATAGTTTCGGAGGACCAATAATTATTATAATTATATAAATTAATAGTTTGTACTTACGTGCACCGTGGAATACACACTTATGACACTCGCGTATTAAATAAGCGATTTCTGGCCAGAAAACTTGTTCGTATTCCACGCACTGATCACATTCGATATAAACATTAATAAAATAGTTACATTCACGTATTCTAGTACCTAAGGTACGGAGATTGGAAAGTATAATAGTATACTAGAAAGTAGGGGTATCTGTCTACACTCCCGAAAGGTCTAACTTGCTCTGCCGGTTCAAACTGCAGAACCAATCCTATCACGGGTGAGCTTTGTCTGACTTTGGCGGCGGGTTTAAATAAAGGAAATGAGTCTATATTAATTTTAAATACGTAACAACTATTATTTAAAAAACCTTGAAATTCTAACTTTGCTTTAATGTCTTTATGATCTAAACAGTTTATAAATTTATGTTCCCAATTTCCAAATTACCATAAATTATTTTTATTTCAAACTATAAAGTTTGTTAGGGGAAGTCCTCCATCTTGTGGTTGAAATACCCCCACTGAATATTTCCCCCTCTAATTTATGTATTAAACAAAGCCACTGCTTGATATTTGTGTATCTTTAAAAAGAAAATTTATTTAAGTTTAATTTTTTGAAATCGCAATGTTCCACAAAAATCTTTAATAGAAAATTTTAATTTATTTGAAAAAGAGAGAAGCTAGAATCTGACCTTTCCATTTAGAATCTCTCCTCTGGCTAGGTAGGTTGACTCCATCTTCTCCCTCTCTCCTTTCTTGGCCATTTTGGTTGCGATGTGAACTCGTCCAACAAGTCGGCGTCACCTCGCTGGCTTGTCTTTGGTTAGCGCCCTGGGCCTAAACAAAGCATTCCTTCCTTCTGCGCTAGATCTTGACTCCTTTCTGCTTTGGCTTGACGAATTCCAGATCCAGTTTTTAATCCATTTAAAATTTTGCTTTCACTCTACGTTTTTAAATTTATATTGATTTACTCATTTCTCAATTTTCACTGTTTATTCTTAAAAAATTTTTGTTTAATGGAAATTTAATTTTAATCTGTTCACATTTTTAAAATTTTGAAGCAATGTTGAATATTACGAAACTCACTGACTCTATTTTCCGTTTACACTTTCTACCGCAAACACACAAAATTCTCGAGGACGCCACGACATTGGTGTTAATTTTGGAAACCACTTTTGGAAGAGTTTCCTCCCCAAAAGGGTTTCAAAAACACACGAGACTACATAACAGCGATTTCACTCCGAGCTATTAGCCCTGCATATTTTCGTTTTACTTATCGATTTGTAAACTATGACAGTCTTACAGAACGGAGCTCCCCGGCGACACGTCTTTACTGCTTGAAGTCCAAAGAAACGATACCCTCTACTTGTCGATTTTTTTGTAACCGTCGCCGAGCGTATTTCCTCGCTCCCTGTTTTCAACCAATGACGAGGCTTCAAAAAATGACGTAATTTCTGTCATGTGATGTTGTCGTCATTAGCGGCTTATTATTCTCCTGTGTGACTTTCTGTTCGAAACCGATCGCTATTTATGCTTGTTTTCTTAACGATCGTCTAACTCTTTTATCTTGCTTTTTCTTCATTTCTGCGTCTCGGCATCTTCTCCTTCTTTTGAAATTCTGTATCCCCTCGAATGTCGTTGGTGTTTCTAGGTTGATTTTGACCTATTCCCCCTTTCTCAATGTATGTAAATTATAAAATAAAAATAATAAAAACCTCTCTCCCTGCTAGTTGCTTTTTTCTTTTGTTTTATACCCTTTAATAACCTACGACAACCCTAAGGTCCTTTTATATCATTTTCCCCCTCGTAAGCTGGTTTACATAACCCATCCAAAATACATGACATTTCCTTATTCTTGCAAAGGTAATCTGTGATATGTAATTGCCCGTTGCAACACACACACACACACACACACACACACACACACACACACACACACACACGCGCGCGCGCGCACACACACACACACACACACATATATATATATATATATATATATATATATATATATATATATATATATATATATAATTAAAATAAAGTAAGCGCTTTTATTCCATCTGCGCCTTGCCATCGAGCCAGTTTTCTGGCGCCAGCAGTCGACTCAGCGACTGTTCCAACTTCTTTCCCGACTCAGCGAGTTGAGTTCGTCTCCGTATCGTTCAGTTTGCATATATTTTACAGGATTTTGTACAATCAGCTAAGTAGTTAATTATTTTAGGAATTTATTTCAATTTTTTTAATATTTCTTGTTAATCGAGGAAGTAATATCTCATCTAAATTGAATATAATTTGATTTCATCTGATTTGTACTGTAACATCACTTATTGGTTTGTCGTCTGAATCTACAAATTGTATTGCTTTTGGCCTTAACTCTTTAGAAATGGAAAGAACCTCGTGTTAGAAACCATACAATAGAATACAGTGCTCATTGTGAAAAGGGTTTAGTGAGTCTTACTGTTTTAGTCCAAACTCAGACAAGGAAATTTCCGGACTATTTTCATTAGCGTATTTAACAGGGTAGTTAGTAGACAATTATATTTTATAACAAATAAAAGACTTACAGAAAACTCACAAATTATTCATTTATTTACTCAGACGCTTTTCAATGACGAAGTCATCATCATCATCATCAATGAGTGTTACTACTTCAAAGTCTAACTTATAACTGAACACTCACTGATGATGATGATGATTTTGTCTTTGAATCGCGTCTGATTTGTTTCTCCAGAAGAAAGATTATCAGGAATGATAATTGAATTAGTAAAGGTCAATAAAAATGTAGATTTAATAATTTATCTCTATATTGTAATCCTTAGAATTATTCGGTATTTTTATTTTGGTAATGTGTGTTTCAACTATTGACAATATTCATTTATTCTTTTTTTATAAATGAAGCCGTTTGATAAGTGACAGAGCTGTTAACGTAATATATTGTTCATTTGCAACAAAAAATCTAAGGATTTTCAAAGTTATGAATGGGAACAAACATATTCCCATTAGACTGTATTTTCTTTCCTTACTCCAACAAATAACTTTGCAGGCGAGCTTTGAATACTTATTGTGTCAACCTTAGCTTAGTCAATTGATAAATGGCTGGCGTGCTTTATTCACTAGGATCAAGTTTGCAAATTTAATCTTAAATTTAATCTACGAAATTATTTTGTTTCCTCATCTTGCTTTCTGTAAATTATAAACAGTGAATTTATGAGCGCGCATGTTTTCTTACAACTGCTTACAAAAGACATAAAAAGGTATCTCCAAACTATTAACACATTTGGTTTATAAACAAACTAAAAATATTACTCTTTTTTATTTATAGAGGATCTTCATAGAGAATTGTTATATTGTAAACGGATGATAAAAACAAGCCATTCAGTTCAACATAAGTACTCGTGGAAACTTGGAAAGTGTGAAATGTTATTCCACATCGGGAAACCTTCTTAAAAATACACAAAGTTGTATTAGAAGTGCTTCCAAAAATTGCAAGGTCATCTCCGCTGGTAATGGCTGATATCAGTAGCGGGGGGCATTGCCGAAGCTTCCGAATCTTGGTTAGTATTTAGTTCGCTAGGAAAGGGGGAAAAGCGGTATCGTTTCTTGTGTATCAGAAGTTTTAGTGTTTTATTTTAAAATCATTAAAACCGAACCCATTTTGACAACGTAGTTGTAACGAAAACAACTGCGTACTGCCAAGTACAGTATAGTGTACAGCTGCCTGCTTATGTGAACCTGTATACATCGTGCTGGCCAAAAAACAATGTTTTCATCATCTGTTCTCGCTCTTCAACTGTTGTTGGGTTCACCTCGTCAATGCTAGATGAGATTCTAGCGAAACGTCGGAACTGCGATTTTATGCACTGCAGAATGAACGGATGTACTCCAGACAATAACTATTCATCATATATATATATATCGCAATATGTATTTTTGTGTATTAATAAAGAATTTTAAAATTATATATATATATTTCGTGACGGACTCAACAAGAAGCTTTACTTAATAAATGCGTGTTTCGCTGTCCATCGCCAAGCGATGCCATTTAAGCTATTAATTATCAGAATTTGTTGTGGGAGAAAACTTGTAGCTAAAAGTTTATTCATAAAGGAATTAATGTTAAATGTTTAGATAATTACAAAAAAACATTATATACCGTGCGGCAAACCGCTTTTTAAATTGAGAGCGCTGATTCGTTTGCTACAGTGCTCATTTACCAGTTTGACTTTATACGAAGTTTTAATTAAACTTTGTAATCAGAGTTTTTAGTGATTTCGTTCCATGGAAGTTCATTAACAATATCATTATTTTACATCCAGTAAACTTTACTTTGTTGTAGAAAATTAACTACGGAAATTACTAAACTAAATATAGAAATACTCCAGCATTACGTTTTAATGATTAAGATTAACGAGCAGACGTATTCAGAGAAAATATATATTTTGACAATATCTTTTTAAAATTATCTGTAATAATTTAATTGATTTGATAACGTACTTGACATTTAAGAATACTCTAATTTCCATAAAGAGATTAACTGAATTCACGCTGTTTGTGAACAGCGTTGGTGTAGCTTTATCAACATCTTATATTCAATAAAGATTAACTCATACTTCATTATTTGTTGACAGATTTCGTGTAGCTCTATCAACAGGTTATTTTCCATCAGATTAATTTCAACTCCACTATTTGTTGACATAAAACGTGTTGCTTTATCGAGCTGACGAACTAATACCACATAGGACGAGATATGGGGATCTAGGACGTTTCGCCGCGGCCGTTTCGCCGCGAGAACCTTACTTATTAATTGAGAGACGACTACTTATGTAATCCTCACACATACAGGAAGGTTTGATAGTTATAATTAATACATGTACGGATTGATATTGAATTTTCACTTCTAATAATTTTCTGTCAAAAGAAAAATTCGGAAAAAACTTTCCTTCACACTTTTTCCGAGGCTTAGGACTGGCAGCAATTCGCTGGCGTGTTTAAAAGTGTTTTTTGTTTTTTATATATTTTGTTTTTTTATTTTTTTGTTTTTTAATATTTATATTGTTTTTAATATAGCTTTCATTCCATATTTTTTATAATAATATCTTGTTTCATATCATCTCAATATTGTGACCTAATCCACGAAGAAACTCCACCATATTTCTATTGTTGTATGTTTCAACTCTCTCATCTGCATCCCGATACTTTTTTAATTTTTGCGATGGATTTCTTCCTGCGACAAGATGTTCGTGGTAGAGATCTCTTCCATGTTGCACTTTTCGCAGACTTTCGATAAATTTCCAAATCGTGGGGCTTGTCATCCCAAGTTCTACTTGTAATCGTCTATGAGCCGCTTCAGCGTGATTATTAGTCCTGTCTTCACCTTGAAGTGTCTCGTAAACGTTCCACATTCTATGGGGAAAAGTGGGTTGGCGACGTCCATTTCCACGGCGATTCCTTCTTCCAATATAGTTATTTTCGAACCAATCAAGAATGGGTTGTAGTTCTACTGGCATTGTATTTCCTCGTTCCTCAAGAGCTTGCTCCAAGTCATCCATAGGAACAAAATCCAAACACGTAATCATTCGGGCTTGAAGCGCAAAGGTAGCGTCGTTATTGTAGGAATTTAAAAGTCCTGCAGATGATAAATGTTTTTTAAGGTTTTGAGCTAAATGGAAAAAAACAGCCACGAATGCGTGTATTAGGAAAGTTTTCAGATAAACTTTGAAATGCTGCCAACTCGAAGTCACAATTTACGCTGCGTGGTTGTAGATCAGGCATCAGTATTCGAAATTGTTTCAATCCGGAAATAGTATATAGCTGGGGAAACAGATTCGGAGAGATTTTGAAAGTACCGTCCACAAACAATGCGCTACAGGCTGTAAACGCGGCCAAGTTATTTTGTCGTCCAAAAATTAAAATCCTGTCTTCATTTGGTCCGCTATCGTTTAAAAGGAAATTTTCGAACTCGCCTTCTCTGATGCTGTACCTCCTGTATTCTTCTGGAATTTCTAAGGTTTCCAATGTCATAGGACTCGGCGGAGCAGATGATACATCATTTCTTTTTCTTCTTATTACTTTTCACAAAGCTGAAATAGTAGGAAGAGCTCCTTGGCACGCTTCACTGATATTCTGGATACAGTTATTTATTACTTACGATGTTGATTCCATTGTTTCTTCAGCTCTCCTCTTCATATTAACAATGAACACTCTAATGCTTCAATTTTTTTCTGGATTGGCACTGTGCGCATGAATATTAATATGTTTTATGACGTTGCCATTGTCAACGTGAATTCTGGCTTTACACTCGTTTCTTTTTTCACATCGCCAAAACTGCACTAATCCATCACTGGATATTCTATCAAATACGTATAGAAACCCATCATCAGCAAACTTCTGCTGACCACGCTTAGATTCAAGAACTACTCGTTCCATTGTTTACTAATACCACTAAGCTAATGCGTATTCACTTTAGGGTTTGCAAGTTGGCTATGAATTTTATTTATATATACATCCATTTATAGCCTATAGGTAAACTATAATCCCCACTTTCTTACTAAAACTTTGAGGTCACCTCAAACAAATAATTACCCCTAGTTATTGATAAACCAGTTGCATAAACCTAACATCTTCCAGGTAAATTATTAATGGTATCTTTTCAAAATTTTCTACTCGTTTAGTCCTTAGTCCATTATTCATCATTATCTGGATAAATTCTGGGAAATTTCATTCGGCAACAAACAATTTATCAAAAGAAAGTAGTTATCCGATAATGAGCCTTAATCACCCGCTGTTGGTCATTTACCGTTATTCAAGTACTTGGTATTTTGTTGTGAATAGTAATAGAATAATGAGATTCCACAGTCGAAAGTAACCACCGGATTAGTACTTGATAATTAAATTCGGAGAATTAATTTACTCAAAGGTTAATGTTTTTATGAAATGTGTGACAAACATCTTATATACAAAACAGAAATAAGAATCAGGTAATACTGCTAAGCTAAACTATAACCAAGCGTGGAAAAATTATAAGTATTTTGGGTTGAAAATTTTTTTTTTGAACGGTACGCCATTTATAAGGAAGAAACATTTAGCAAAAAATTGGCTCGCGGCGAAATTGGACGAGATACTACTGATATCTCATAGGTCAGGATGTTTTTCAAACAATAATTTTCAAAGGCAATTATTTAAACTTTAATAATATTTTTCATGAGAAAAAGCACAGAAACCTTTTTCACGCACTGCTGCTGCCATTTAGGTGTCAGATTGTACTAACCCCTCCCATTCTCTCCCCTTCCCCTTATTTCATGCTCCTTGACTGCACCATCCTTTTCATTTGAGCCTAATGAGTTTCCTTCCATGTGCTTAAATCCTCTTTATATAACTTTGCTTTCGTCGGCATATTTTATCATCTAATAATTATTATTTCATTTAATATTTCTCTTCATTTTTTTCTATAATTCTTGTTATTTAATAGTTTTTTTAAAATAAAATTCTACTTTACTTTAAATATTGCAAATTGTTAATGTAGAGAAAAGACATGTTCGTGAAATTCTTAGCTACTTGGCCGTGTTACTTGACATTCCCTTTGTAATTTAAAAAAACCTTAAGAGGGCCTAGAAAATGTCTAAATTGACAAAAATGTTCAAGCTATTGTATTTAAACATTCTTGGTAGTAAATTGGACTCTAGACTCATTTCCTTTCAATATTTCTTTTTAAGTTAAATAAACATTTATACACAACATACAAATACAAAGAAATCAATATATAAATAAAAAATATAACAATATATATATAACAAAAGAATAAAATTAGATAATTAAACATCTATATACAAAACACAAACACAAAGAAATAAATATAAAAAAATCGTAATATATTTTTAAATATTAAATTTCAAGAAATATGTTTAAGTGGTGCAAGAGGACGATGATCCGGTCAATGGCTGAGACATCGTCCTCTAACACCAGTTTTAAACTGCCTTTCACATTAAAAAGGGCACGAATATTGCTTAAAGTAACACAATCCAACAAAATATGTTTTATAGTGAAGATATCGCCACATTACTGACATATTGGTGATCTTCACGATGCATCAAATATTCATGAGCTGCAAAAGAGTGGCCAACGCGAAGGCGTGTAACCACCACTTCCTCCCTACCCCTGAATAAAAGACCTTATTTTAATTTCCTTTAAAATTTCCGCTTATTCTGAATCACGGTATGCCATTCGTCATTTCAAGCAGCGAGCAATAAATGTTTCGCAAAACACACATAATCAGATGCCATCACTCGTTGAGTAATGTGCACCAAACTAGTATCATTCTCCGCCGCTCCATCCGCTTTTGTGTTTCCGATTATTCCACAGTCACCAGGAACCAAGCAGAACGTTACCCCCACACACCCCCACCAATTGAAGCCTGTCTACAGCAAACAAAATGTCCTCAACTAAAGGGTTAACAGAGAAACATCCTGAAGAGCCTGAAGAGCACTTTTGGAATCAGAACTCAAAAGATAGTGGGAAGATCGAAATTGAATGACGGTTAACGCTTTAAAAATGGCAAATAGTTCTGCCGTGAAAACACTGCAAGTCGAGGGCAACCCGTACGTGTAACCACATCCCGAAGCATAAAACGCACACCCAACGCCATTGTCCAGTTTAGATCCATTGGTGAAAATAATTTCACTGTGTTGATGAGATTTATAGGTTGATAAAAGTTCCTGGTGATAGACCACATTAGGAGTATCATGTTTTATGTAACTGGACAATGAGAAATCAAAGTGTTTGCTTTTATTATCCATGAAGGTACTTAGCACATTGTTCGTTCAAACATTGTAGGAAGTTGCAACCCAAGGTTATCCATTATTCGTACCGTTCGTACGTCAGATGGAACGGTCGAACGTTGAGTGTGTCGTAAACTTGATGCAGAATGTTATTGAAGATTATTTTGAATGCCGGATGATTAGGCTTTCTTCGAAAACCAGACATTTAAGATATTTGCATCATCTGACGTCGTCTTGAAATGGCAGGTTCCCCAGCCTCGACGAGAAGACTAGGGATTGGGCTAGTTCTAAAGGCACCAGTAGCAAGTCTATGCTCAGAGTGGTGGACTACATCGAGAGTTTTGAGAACTGTAGGTCGTGTAGATTTATATGCCTGACAGCCGTAATCCATGTACGATCTAACTACCGCGCAATAGAATCGAATCATACTAGTTCTGTCTGCTCCCCAATTCGTACCAATGAGGACTCTCAACATATCCAATTTCTTGTTGCATCTCAGCCTCAAGTCACGCACATGTCAGATCCATGAGAGTCTTTTATCAAATAAAAGACCTAAAAATCGAAGGTTTGAAGTAGATTCCCATCGAGATAAAGGATCGGCTCCTGGTGTTGCCTACGAAGACTAAATGCTACACATTGGGTCTTCGAAACAAAAAATTTGAAACCTGTAGTCTTTTATCATTTCTCTAATCTGCATATTGCTAATTACAAAGATCTATGAGCAGGCACATAAATACAAAAGTCATCTAAAAAAAGTTAACAGTGTACCGGAGATCGTATAGTTATTAGATATTATACTATTTATTGCAACGGCAAATAGCGTGACGCTCAGCAGGCTGCCTTGCGCTACACCAATCTCCTGTTTATAACTGTTTGAATAACTCGTCTTGTGCCTCCAAGACGAACGCGGAAAGATATATTTGAAAGAAAGCTTGCGACGAATGCTAGGATATGCCCTAGTAGGTATACCATATGATTTCAAAGTATTCAGAATTCGTCTTTTACATGTCATATCATATGCCTTCTCAAGGTCAAAGAAAACAGCAACGAGTGTTTTGAGAAAGGCATTTTGAATAGCGGATTCTAATAAAACCAATTGATGAACAGATGATCGTCCTTGTCTGAAACCACACTGTTCGTTGCAAAGTAGACCGTTGGTTTCTAGGTACCAGACAAGACGGCGGCTGACCATCTTCTCCAGTAGCTTGTACAAGACGCTAGTTAGAGATACAGGAATAACTACTAGGATTGGTTTTGACTTTACCTGGTTTTAAAAGAGGAATTACTGTCGCTTCTAACCATGCATTGGAAAACACTGCTATTCGAATAAACGGTTGTATACCCGAAGGATGAATAGTTTTGACAATGATGGAAGATGTTTAATCATAGAGTATACGATGGCATCGGGACCTAGTGCAGAATCTTTTATTGACGCGAGAGCTGATTCCAATTCTCCAATATAGAAGGGAGTGTTCAAAGGAGAGTCTTCAGCCAACCCAACAGTGAAAGGGGGTTGGTCTTTTCCTTAATTTTATATATTTGGAATTTTGTATTATAAGCTGTAGTTGAAGAAAAGTTAGAAAATGACATTTCCAGTCCATTAGCAATATTAGCACTGTTTGTGGGCAGCTTGCATCCGTATTCTTCAACGCAATGGCTGGCAATGGAATGGAAGTTCCACACACTGATCTTAATTCTCCACACAGTGGATTATGGGGTTGTTCGCTTAATTGAACTAATGTACTGTTGCCAAGATTTCTTTTTACTGAGCCTAAATATCCTCCTCGCTTGCGCACGGAAAAGTTTATATTCCTGAAGGGTTTCATTCGTTGGGTGTCGCTTGAGTCTCCTTGAAGCTCTTCGTCGTGAAAGTAGTACTTCTGAGCATTCATCGTTCCACCACGGCACAGGCGGGCGGCATGGATATACAGATGTTTTGGGAATGCTTTTATCGGCGGCATTTAAAATTATTTTGGTAAAGTTATCAATTATTGCATCAATGGGTGTCAGATCATCTATGTCAAGTGATACAACATATTTCGAGAAGACGTCCCAGTTGGCTTTGGCTAAAATCCAACGGGGATGTCGAGCGTAACAAGACGGAGAGTTACATAATTTGATCGTACATGGTCGCTACCATACGTGTCGTTAATTATCGACCACGTGCATCTTGAAGCCAAAAGAGGGCTGCAGATCGATAAGTCAACAGCTGTCCATCCACCAGTAGATGCTGCTAAATGAGTGGGAAGGCCATCATCCAACAGACATAAATCCAGTTCCGTTCTTATACTCTCCATAAGATGTCCCCGAGAGTTGCAATTGGGATCCCCAAGACAAATGGTGGGCATTAAAATCCCCTACTAATAACAACGGAGTTGGAAACTGGCCTATTAAATCTACTAAGTCTCTGTGTCGTATAGTGTCGTTTGGTGGCAAGTAGACACAACACATAATGAACTTATATGGGACAGCTGTTTGAATACCTACAGCTTGTACAGGGGTTATTAAGTTTATAGATACCGCATCGATACACAGGCAAGTATGGCTACGCCACCCCGTGCTCGATCTTCTGTAACGACGTCGGCTCGAAAAACTGCATTCTCCCTTACATGAAAGTTTTGCGATTCGTGGAGATGTTTCTCTTGTTGACAGACGAACATTGGATACACATCTCGCACGAGTACCTTGAGATCTTCTATGTGTCGTCTAACACCGTTGACGTTCCACTGCATCACTAACTTGCTAAGCAAAGACATTTATTAGCTTAGCAAAGAATTAATTTTACTCTCATTAGCGCTCTCTCTTTTCTTGCCTAGGACGTTCTTAGACGTTTCAGGATTTCCATCCTCAGACTCCATCCCCGAACAGGTGGATAAGGCATCCCCTCAGATTCCATATCCACCTGTTCGGGGATGGAGGTTGAGGAGGTGTAAGATTTAGGAGGGTTGGTTTTAACATTCCTTCCGTTCCTTGTGGTATTCCTGGCATTTGTACCAGTTGGAGCCATTTTGCTGGTTTCAACAACGGAACTTTTTTTAACAGTCCTTTTTTGTTTTCAAATGTTGAAGACATGAACATGTGGCAATTTTTTTTTGGAAGGAGATACATGTTTCGTTCAAAGATTTGCTCCGTCCACCAAGCCTTCCTGCGGAAGAGCTAGGTAAAAGAGGCAAATTATATGAGATGTTAGAACTCTCTTCCAGATTTAAAGAAGGACCGCATGTGACTAGGGATAGTAGGCGAGTGACTTGATTTCTTAAGATTTCAATCTTTTTTTACAGGTCAGCACAGTTCGAACATGCTGCCTTTGTAGCAGTAAGAGTAGCGGAATAAATTTTTCCATCATCCTTTGGTTGAGTGGATCTATATATTTTCCTTGCCTCTGAGAAAGGAATCGTCTCTTTGGCCATTATGCCTAGGACAGCCTTTTCTTCCTTAAAATTAGGGCAATTAAATGACCGCGCTGGGTGTTTGCCACTACAGTTGGCGCACTACGGAGCATTAATGCAATAATTTTTATCATGGCCTTCCAAGCTATATTTACCACAAACGCACTGTTTCGAACACGTTGAACTAATTTGACCAATCCTCTGGCATTTAAAACATCGCCGAGGCTTAGCCACATACGGTCTTACGGAGAGCCATTGGTAATCTGCATCTATATATTCACGTCTTTGTCTGTCTTCATAATAGGCACGACATGCATTACTGACTGAGAAGACAGTTCTAACTTTATTTCGTCGACAGTGACGTTCATTAAATCTCTGCATGTGATGACTCCCTTTGAAAAGTTCAAGGATGTATGGTAGGCTACAGATACCATGACCTGATCGAAGAAGGAGGTCATTTTTTAAAGAGACCTCGTTTTTTTCTCACTACAGGTTGCAACCAGCAGTGTCCCTTTTCGTAGTTTCTTAATAGAGGCGACAGGACCTCCAGCACAGGCAGTTATCGCCTTATTGATAAGAAAAGGAGAAACTTTTGAAAGATCTTTCCTCTCTTCGGCACTAGAAAATATTAAATATTTTGGTGATTGCAATGTCTGTGACGTTGTCACCATCAACTTCATACTGGAATCATAGATGTTAGGATCGTCAGGAGAATCCATAAATTTGATGTTAGGATGGGTTTTTGAATCTAATAATTTTTTTAAAGCTAGCCATCGTGTTAAGCGTTACGGGCGAGGCTATAGGATCGGGTACATCCTTGGACCACATAAAGATCATTTCCAACCCTAAGAACTCTGAGGCCTGTAGCTTTTCTCCTTAATATGGACGATACGCGCCGAAGAGAATACTTAAAACATGATTCGAAAATACACAGGATTAGGGCGCCATAATAAAAAAGACAATGGGTGTATTGTCACGACCTACATGGAAAAAAAGGTGAAATAATATGTTTGCAGATAAAAAATGGAAAAATCTATAGTTAGCGATGAAATTAAACTGAGAAAAATTTGAAGCACATAATTTTGAATCTTGTAAATCAAGATATTTGGCTGCAACAAACCTTTTGCTCCAAATTGTTGAGATGTGTTGAAAACTTTCTATCCAGACGAATTGCATTCCTCTTTATGGTGGAACGTTTGTCTAGATCTCGATTTTATTTCCGCTCTTCGTGGAAAAAAGCCGTTCTTATTGTTTATCATTTGTGAGTAATGTTAGTTATACTAGATAAACACATTAAATTTTTTTTAAACTTATGAAAATTTAAAAATTAAATCTTGTATTTTAAGGACAATTTTAATTAGTTTACCATGCCGATCAATATAACGGAAATGATATACCGACTTTTATTTCATGTCAAACAAAATAAAAAGAGATCCAATTAAATATTCACTCGACTGAACAAAATGCCGTTGATTAGCTCGTTATAACAAACGCTTCTCTGGTTCGAAGGGATGCAGGCGGAGTTGACACGTTGCGTCGTCGCTTTCCCGTTGACATCAAGCACGTTGCCATTTCACACATAGGAAATCATTATACCTGGCTTCCAATTAGCGTATTCACGTCTAAATATTTTACGTTTTCATTAATTGAGCAATGTAAACGGAAACGAAATTCGATATAGGTGTCGTCAGAAACCAACCCCAATCGTTAAGGTTATATTTCCGTATATCATACTTTTTGTTGTTTTTGTTTGTTTTTTTAATTAATAGGGATGAATGATTTATCTGAACAGTATTCTAATGGGCGTTTATTATAAATAACAGCTCTCTTTTGTTTGTTTGTAAATTAAAATATTAAATTCAACAAACCCTATATTTTTTGTATTCATTGAGACATGTTGACAGTTTTTGTCACACATATAACTTAACCTCACTCTCCATGGTACTCAACAGAATTCCCTAAGCTCAGAGGTGTTTGTAATCGTCCATATAATTCGTCCATAATAGGCTCGAATTATACGGAAGTTCGAAATATCGGACTCGGATTTTCGAGAGTCTACTACGGACGTATTTTTAGCAAGGACATCCAGAGGCGATTTCAGGATGATGTTCCGTGGCTAATCACAACAACTAGCCCTAGATGGACGTGAAGATGGTCTGCTTTGCGACGCTTCTGCGAGAACGAACTTTTTATTATTTTTGTAAAATGTAAATTAATGTAAAAAAGTATTATCGACGGCCCTTAAACCGATCTAGTGCGTTTGCTGCTGACCCAAGGACCAAGGATTCGAGGGGGAACCAAGGATTCCAGGAGAACATCCGAGGGCCAAGAGGAAGAATCACAATGAAAATTTTGGGCAAATCTAAATTTTAATAGTATAAACCAATTTTTAAAAATTTATAAATATTCTGAAGAATAATTACCCGATTTTGAATTAATAGTAAAATCATCAATTAATAAAAAAAAGTAAATTAAAATTAAGAGAATATATAAGCAATTGACTTATTTTCAAAAAGCTTCATAAAAGGTGATTATAAAATAAAATATTGTTCCTGTAATTAATATCAAATATGAAAAGCAAATGATTAAAGTTACATTTAATTAACGAATAAATTAATCTATCCACTTGCTATTCAAAATAAGAAATAAAGTAATGTATTTAAATGTTAATGTCATAAGTATCAAGAGAATCTTGGAACAAAAGAATATGAAGTGATTTACGTCCATATATCCCATATTAAGAAAACAGAATTATGTGTGGGAGCACAGAAATAATTAAAACACAGTGTTACTGCTCCCGCCGAGGAACGAGAAGTTCGGAAAGGCCGCGGCAACACACACACACACACACACACACACACACACACACACGCACGCACGCAGATATATATATATATATATATATATATATATATATATATATATATATATATATATATATATATATATATATATATTTAACAAAATAAACATCATCGCGCCATATATCTATCTTCTAGCAGAAATTGAATATTATTGGTATCTTTTTGAATTTACACTATTAAAAAAAAAGAGTTCATTCTTTTCAAATCAATTAAATTTTTTAACATATCAGTTTCTGATACCTATTTGCACAAGAGAATAGTTCCCGTTCTCAGAGGGAGTCTAAAAGTTCCTCTCATAGTAACAAAATCTGGTGGTTAAAAAAAACCTGTATATTTAGGTCGAAATTTAAAGATGTTAAACGTATTTGATAACTACGCGTTGTATTGATATGAGTGTAGCTATAATAATAATAACAAATAATAATAAAGAATGTAATTGTTAAAACAATTAGCCGCATTAAACAACACCGTGATGGAGGTCAGTCTCCTATACGATAGTGTTGGGATCCATATCCATAAGAAACAAGACATTTTAGATAAACAACCACTTTGTAAGCAGCTCGGGCGGCAGTGCATCAAATTTGGGTTTGGAGAAATTGGACGTGAATATTTAATAAGGCTGCTCTACAGAATTTCTACTCCGATGACAAAATTAGCTTCCCTTCGCCACTACAGTTTACGGACGCCTGAGTAGTAAATTTTATATGCATTAGCTATTATAAAAACGAAGCAATAATTCTCAACACGTTTTCATGCAGTACACGGACCTCATTATAACATGCCTTCACTAATCGTCCTTCAGGATAAATTGACTCTTAGGAAATCAATTATTAACGCAGCTATTTGCTTTTACAATAATTGATTTATTTTAATCCCGACTTAAAACGTTAGCGTTTATATGCAGTTACATAAGACTAGTTTAACTAACTCTACTTTTGCCGGTAGGCATCAAGACTCTTATGATTATATTATTAAATTACAATTCTATTTAAACTGTTTTTAATTATCTCAAGGCGTGTATAGGTTACTGCACCTGGTTTGATAAATTTTATATTTTAATGAATTATTACTGTTTAAAGAATTAATAAAATTTGAACGATTTTTAATATTTGTCACTTTAAAGAGTCGGTTTTAAATTTAAGATAAATTATTACGTATTACTTGCGTGGTTCCTTGTTTCACTTCACTTGACACAAATTCCCTTCTTAATCTTTCCCTATTAATTTCACTTACTATTTAGTTATCTCCTTTATTTAATCTCTCGTGCTACTTTTCCATCTTTGTTACTTAATATAAATCATTACTTAATAATCTCCCTTACTTAATCTCACTTATTACCCTTTAATCTCCCTGTTTTACTTTACTCTTTATTTAGTAATCTCCCTTATTAATCTCAATTAAAACTTTACATTGCGAGGTTACTTTATTTGATTTTAATATTTCTTACTAAAAACTCAACGTAGTTCTCCCCCGAGTCCTAGAATTTGACCCTTTCGAGCCCTGAAAATTGACGGACTTTCGTGTTTCCCTTGGGACCGTTTCCGTAAGGGTTTCGTCCTCTTTTCAAATTTGATTGGCTTCGTTATGGTGCTCAAATCTGTTCCAGCCTATCAGAATGACATTCCTATTCGCTTTCCTTTGGCTTGGTGGTACTTTCTCGAACTTTCCCAAGTAGCAGGTGTTTCGTTGAACGTGCTTTTCCTGCATTTTTAGAGATTTCTCGCCACAAATCTGCATGGTCCCTCGATGTCCAAGTAAAGCGCCTCTCCAGTGATCGAGTCATGTATTGGTTTACCTACAATGAAACTTTTCGACGTATATTAATATTTATTTCTTACCAGATGCGTGCAGTAACTGTTTTTGGCCGAAAAATTAACTACCCCATGCTAATTTTACACCACTTAACTAAGTAAATACGTAATTGCTTACTTGCTGACGCGTTTCAAAACGATCGTTCCTTTTTCGAAGCTAACCTTCTACTGTAGAAGTCAGCAAGTAAGCAATTACGTATTCACTTAGTTAAGTGGTGTAAAATTAGTTTAATCAGTGAATTCAAGTTGATTACATCAAGATACCCCATGCTAGGTAGCGACAGTGTGGTATGATCTCACAAGTTCAAATATTCAACAAACATTTTTCTTAACTTAATGAATTTCGTTATAATATATATATATATATATATATATATATATATATATATATATATATATATATATATATATTATATTTCGGTTTAATATTCCTGATGATGTTGGTACTGTTAGCCAACGAAAAGCTTTGAATTGTAAATTCAATTATAATTCTTGTATTTGTATTTTGACTTGGTTCTTTATATATATATATATATATATATATATATATATATATATATATATATATATATATATATATATATATATATATAAATTTTAAATGTGATAATCCGTTTTCTTGTAATATAATAAATGCATATTTAAAATAATAATGGTTTTAATTTATATATTTTTCAAAGCTTTTTGCCAACAAACATATTAGCATCTTCAAATGCCATGTTCTGCAATACATTCATATGTTTATTGGTATTTATACTTCAAAGTAACTTTTGCCATGGCATCAATGACCTTGTAAATAGTTCGGTGTTTGGATTTCATTAGTTTGTTTTTACTAATTTGTTCATTAGTTATTTTTTCTTCGACATAAAGTTAACGTTGATATCATGGTAAAATTACATGTAATTATAAATAAACCAATATACGCATGAATTAATTTTTTTTAAAAAAATTTGTTTGTCAATGTTTTTCCTGGAAGAAGCTAATACATTTATTGGAGAAAAGCTTTTAAAAAATATATAACTTAAATTAATTATTGTATTTGAAATATTTAAATTCATTCATATTTATGAGAGTATTACTACTTGGTTTTAATAACATTTTAGTAATACGAGTATAAATATAAGACGGCTGTTTTGCGAGACAAGTATAATAATTTATTCTGGTACGGCGACGTTGCGATAACTACATTGTTATCAGGCCATTCTCTTATAAAATTATCCGACTCATAATCTCAGATAATATATGGCTACAACATAAAAGAATGGCTTTATGATGATGTCGATCTAGTTATCTAAACGTCGCTGTAGCAAAATAAATACATTATTAAACTGTTCTCGACACGCAGAACAGCCGTATTTTATTTCTATTACAAAATCGGTGCGAGTGTAACCTGAATTTTCAACAATTATTTATATATTAAAATGTGAAACTATTACATAAATCATTTAAGGTATTAGTGCCTGTCAAAGTAGCTAATGTATGAGAATCAGCGATTTATTGATGCTAAATCAGTGATGGACCAAACCATCCGAAAGAGCACAAAATTTGCGCAGCCTTCATAGAAACTATTAGCACTCGTTACGAAGTACCGCTAAAAGAGAAAAGCATATAAGAAAGCATTATTTTTATAATTTTAGAAAGAATGGGTAACTCACCCAATCAATTTTTCGTCTACTACTTTTCATGGTTATGACGTTAGCCTTACAATATTGTAAACTAATGAAATCGGCGAACTTTGTGCTTCCGGTTCCCATAGCGTTGGAAACGGTTTTGTTTTCAATAGTAATTGTTAGGTTTTGCTTTCGGGGATGGTTGTTTGAATGGAAATATGTGTGTCCAATTTCCCCTACTCGTATGGATCCAATTCGACTTTATTTTTATTTAATAATGGATACAAATGTTTCTAATATTTTACATTTGTATTGTTGGTTAGCTAGTGCTTAGGGGTAAAATTAAAGCAACAAACCGGTATTTGAGCAAGGAAGTGGACAGTGGGCGAACATGAATGCGCACGCATCGCGTTATGGTATGTATGAATTTTCTTGTTGCGGATAAATATTTCGGCCATTCGTCGATTTACTCCGCAGACTGTACACAGATTACGAAAGTTCTGAGGTGCTCTGAAGCCACAGGAGTTGTTATTAGAAAACCAATCGCAAAACCAATGATTGGTTGAAACTCTTTTTCGCGTGGAGAACGTATTTGGTTATCTGCTAGCATTAATCATGGATTCACAAACGTTCAAAAATTATAAAGAAATAATAAATCACAAGGTAATAGAGAAAGGAAAAATGCAACCATGAATAACGTTTTTATCCGGTATTTTAGCAAGTAAAAGATAACTCATTAACTAAAATGAAAAGAAAATTGAATACGTTGAGTTGGAAGGCAGGGATTGAGCAAGTGTTATATTAATGATAACCCGTGCACTGTGATTAACCTACTTGGGAAAATAGGACGTTTAGCCACTTGTCAGTGGGTATTTTGTGGGGGATTAAGTATGGCCAACTCAACCATCTCATTGGCTTACTGGCAGCGAGTATGAGTGGTTTGCTAGGACCGGAAAACTAATGATTAGATAATCTTCTGTCTTGACCGTATTTTAACGAAAATAAAAAAAAAACTGACATAAAACCAATTCCGCTTCATTTTGCTACATTGATATCATGATTAAGAGCTTTCTTGTGTTATTCTAATGATTCAGCAGTCATCATCGTGCCCAATCGTATCATTAGCATTTCCAGGTAAAGTGACTGACGTGAACATTTATATTGATAGAAATAAACAATCGCAACCTTAGCATTTCCAGGTAATGTGTCTGACGTGAACATTTATATCCATAGAAATAAACAATCGCAACCTTATCATTTCCAGATAGCGTGTCTCATGTGAACATTTATATCGACAGAAAGAATCAATCGTAACTTTAACATTTCCATAGTATCTCTCTGATGTGAACATTTATATCGATAGAAAGAAACAATCGCAACCTTAGCATTTCCAGATAGCGTGTCTCATGTGAACATTTATATCGACAGAAAAAATCAATCGTACCTTTAACATTTCCATAGTATCTCTCTGATGTGAACATTTATATCGATAGAAATAAACAATCGCAACCCTAGCATTTCCAGATAGCGTGTCTGATGTAAACATTTATATCGATAGAAATAAACAATCGCAACCTTAGCATTTCCAGATAGCGTGTCTGATGTAAACATTTATATCGATAGAAATAAACAATCGCAACCTTAGCATTTCCAGATAGCGTGTCTGATGTAAACATTTATATCGATAGAAATAAACAATCGCAACCTTAGCATTTCCAGATAGCGTGTCTGATGTAAACATTTATATCGATAGAAATAAACAATCGCAAGCTTAGCATTTCCAGATAGCGTGTCTGATGTAAACATTTATATCGATAGAAATAAACAATCGCAGCCTTAGCATTTCCAGATAGCGTGTCTGATGTAAACATTTATATCGATAGAAATAAACAATCGCAGCCTTAGCATTTCCAGATAGCGTGTCTGATGTAAACATTTATATCGATAGAAATAAACAATCGCAACCTTAGCATTTCCAGATAGCGTGTCTGATGTAAACATTTATATCGATAGAAATAAACAATCGCAAGCTTAGCATTTCCAGATAGCGTGTCTGATGTAAACATTTATATCGATAGAAATAAACAATCGCAACCTTAGCATTTCCAGATAGCGTGTCTGATGTAAACATTTATATCGATAGAAAAACCATTATAATTTTCGATTTCATTTTAAATTTAAAAATAGATCCTCTTTCAACGAACTCGATATTTTCGTTATATTTGGTTACAAAATAAAACAATTAATTACAAAGCTTTAAGTTTTCAAATATTTTTCAAAATGCTCATATCGTTAATAATGGGGTGATGAGCATGGCATAGGGTTAAACTTAACATGATGTCCTTCAGCTTGGGGCATGCATCATTCCACATTCCTCTGCTTACCCGGAGCTACGCGATCATACATGTAACAGGGGCGCTTTTTAGAGACATACTCCAGTATCAAACTTTCGGCAAATACTGAGTTTCATAGGTGAGAATTATAAGTTATTGCAAAAAGGTAGTTTGCTTTCCTAAAAGTTTGCTGTATTTCCAAACTGAGACGGCACGGTGGTGGCGCCTAATGCAAATCGATTTTACGCTTTATTTCTACCTACTAGGCACGATCAACATTTTTACATGTTTTGGAGATGCGCGTACCAAAAACTCTCTTATATCATTCGATCAGAATTTTTAAAATCAGTAAATAGATACAATTGTCAAAATAGACTATATCATGTTTGTGATACGTGAGAAGTTGTTTTTTTATACAAGGTGAATGATTTAATTTTAATTTTGTATTTGCTCAAACTAAATATTTCGTAGCTATTGACATTAAAAAAACATTCCTTGCTGTCTTTGGGTTAATATTTTTTCAATATACATAGAGTGAAAATGTTTTCTACCTCACATTATATCACTAATGATAGAAGCTTTCAGCTAATGTCACGTATTAATGTCCATGACTTTTTTACAATATCAATCCAATATCTTTACATCGCCTTGTCCAAAATAATATAAATTCAGAGCGATATATATGTCTGTAAAACGTTTTTGCCGTCGTTCGGCTCTATTCTCTGTCTTGATTGCGTTAGTCCTTTTTATAAACTTGTCGATTACATTTGTTTCTTTCGTTCGGCCATAACTTAGTTTTCGTTCTCGCTTATTCATTTACCAACTTTGTACTTGCCTAAGAGAATAAACTTTAAAACTCTAAAGAAAGTTTTATCCCAACATCTTACATCATTTATTAAGTATATGATTATTTTTACAATTCTACAAAGATTAGACTTAGTGAATGTTTGAAAATTTTTAACAGTTCTGTGTTTTATTAAATTACCAGCATTTTTCTAAAGTATTGTTCCACATAATAAATAGGATAAACAATTAATGATAGTGTATCTCCGTATACATCGTATGTACAGGATGCGGCAGCATAACTTCCTTTTTTCAAATGCGCGCTATTCAGTCGATTTATGTCATAGCGAAGGAATAGTGGTCTCGTTCGATAGTCTGGAATCTAAAGTTTTGCTCTGACACAGTTCAGTCGCGGTTATGCGATGGGAGGCCTACTTTTCGAGCGGATGTTCTGTAATCTCATTCCAGCGTGCCTTTCGGAATCGCGTTAATTTAACGCCGTTGAACCATGTCCCGGACCGTAAATCAATCGTTACGTGAGTTGCTACGTTTAGACAAACTGCGCTACTGGGCTGACACCAATTCTCGAGAATTGCATCAAAGGCCTTTGCATACACCAAACGTTACAGTATGGTGTGCATTTTCTTCAGCTGGAGTTATTGGTCTCTGGTTCTTAGAGGAAAATAAGGTCGCAGTGATAGTGAAGCCGGCCCGGTATGTAAACATGCTACAAGAATTTTATTTCTTACGAGATGAATTGGACTTAGTGGAACATTTGGTTCCAACAAGACGATGCAACGGCACACACTTCAAGATCATCGATAGCGGTTTTGAGGGAAAAACAATGAGAGGAAAACACAATCTCAATTTGGGGTGTTTTAGAGTGGCCGGCCAGCTCTTCTGATTCAGCCCCTTGTGATTTTCTATGAGGTTTTTTTTTTAAATCCCGTGTTTACATTAACCGTCCAAGGACCATACAAGATTTGAAGACCAACATCCATGAAGAAATTGGCAACTTACCGCCTGCTTTAATGACAAGAGACATAAGAAACGCTAGAAATCGGTTTACTCAGTGTACCGACAATTGCGGACATTACCTACCTGGTTTCATCTTTAAAACTATGTGAAACAAAACTTTAGAAATGTACATACATTATTAAAAAAAAATTATAAATTAAGGTCTCTTAGGACGGATTCTATTGCGTTTAGATAAAAGGATATAATCGTATATATGTATGAGTAGCCGTCTTAGTGCAGTTCTGCTGCCATTCGTCGGTAGGTGGCTGTCACTATTTGTTTTGGTAAATCAGTTAGTGTCTCTGTCCCTGCTACTTTGATGTACTCCTTCGCAGAGGTCCGTAGTTTCCTCTTCGGGTTTTTCAAAACGAGTTCTTTTCGTTAGCGGATATACTAAATATAGGAGTTTCGGGTATAGAGTTGGCTGAGATGGATAATCAACGATTTCAGACATTAAAAGGACCAATATATATAGGCCTACTTTTAAACTTCGTGTCAGTGCTTGAAAACGAAGGTGAAAGTTCTTCAAAAAATCATTAAAGGAAGAATTATAAAATGCCGTTTTCAATTGGATTTTGCAACAACGTCCTATGGAAAACTATTTCGGGTTAGATTCTATGTTGTAAACCTAAGATCTTTGCTGAGAAGGTTAAAAAAATAGAGAAAATATAGTCTATTTTTTCCCTTTTGCAACATTCAGTAATTAATTGAAACTGACTCTTTTCTCGAATAAATATCAAATTATCCAAATTTTCGTCTACCCGAATGGGGGGTAGACGTAGAAGTAGTTGGTAAAGCTATATTTACTCTTTCGAAAGTAGTAAGACTATAAAAAGAATGAAACCTTGTGCAAGGCAATATGCGTATTTTGCGATGGCGGCCTGTTTTTTGAGATAGTTCATCCAAACTAAAACGTAGAGTAAGAAAATAGAACCAAGATTAGAAGGAAACATTTATTCTGACGGAATGAGAGGCACGGATCCCTCCAGAGGTATTTACATTATCGTTGATCCACCATAGAAAACGGATGTGGGGGAAGACACAAACACTGTATATTTTATTTTAAATAAGGTTGGTCTCTCCTCATGTAAACAAGAGAAGAAGCGGGAATGCGGGAGATACGAATATGTCTTTCAATTTGAATGCCGTTTCAAGAGTATTGTATCATTTTACAATACGCATTTAGTAGGTTTCCATAGCGCTCACTACTAATTGCAGATTGGCACTGAGATAGGGGCGCGCAATGACTATGGAACACTTGTGCCACAGATTGGTAACGCACGGCCCCGGACGAAGTGCCTATGCTACTACCTGCACCAAACAGATCAAAGGGGTGTAGAAGTTCTGGAAAAGCTGTCGAAGCCGTAGTGTCTGGTTGGAGCTCATTTTGCTCCATCGGCGGGCCTGTCACGAGTTTGAGGTTGGATTCGTGGTGGAGTTTTTAATATCCTGGGCTGCAGATTCTTCTCATTAAACAACTATCTGTGTGTTCTTTGACAAAAAGATTGAGTCGCGAGACAGGTCCTCGTTGTCACCATTCTTCTTTGTTAACCAACTTTCTATTTTCTTCAAAGTTTCAACAAAACACACTGGCTAATGTCTGGGTTTGCAGTCCATGTAAATATATTCGGCCGTAAGTTATTGTTTGCTGTGTAAATACTGATTTACTGATAGTGAATGTTTACAGCAAATACGTTTAAAACACACACACGCGCGCGCGCGGGCGCATTTATATAATACTTTGCTTTTAACTTTTCTCATGTTATGGCATTTTGTACTATAATCGCAGACTATTTCTTTAATTTGTGAATACCATCTTTCCATCAATAATTTGAAACATATGATATAACTGCTTCGTACCTGACCTTTATTACGATATCTCTACATAATAAAAATAAGCCGTTAACGTTTCAAAACCCGTATATAAGTAAACGTAGCAAGTATAAATCTATTACAAAGATCGAAAAAACCTGACAGTTAATTGTTTTGTTTGAACATCAGAACGCGTTTAACTTGTTTTATATATTCATGAAGGAATGCGGGCTCTACATTCAGAATTAAAGCCGGCGCAGTACTTACTAAATATTTGTCTGTATTTTATTAAGTTTGGCAGTTTTAACCATTGCAACGTTTAGTAATTTTGATGTCGCCTTCATATTTTGATATTCATTAAAATTTCACGGTTATGATAAGATTTGAAGAGATCTGGAGTAGGTTTCGAACCCGCAAGCTAGAAAAGGCGTAAATTGTATAGGTTGTAGCCCGTGTTTATAGCTTCCTAGTTTAAAAATGTCCTTAATAATTTATTTACACCGTTCTCACACGGTGCTTTCTATTATAAGGTTGAAGAGTTAAAGGTAAAGAGTCTGTTTTTCATCATATCTTTAGATTTAATTTCAAAGGGTACAGGCATTTTACTAAAATTTTGTTCATCATTGTATGTTCGCTAAATCTTCCCAAACCTTGTCTGAATGCATTTCGCATAGGAATATTTTTTTAAATTTTCGACTTTTAATAATATTTATTAATTTTTTTTCAATTTATGAGTAATAACAACTTGAGAAGTTTATTAAATGGGATAGAAGATATCCTGCAGCTGTTAGCGCTCTCTAATGATATAGGTTCAACACTGTCATAAGCAGGACCTGAACAGTGCTTTCTCGTATACATTGTAGTAAACAGATTGTATAACCTGGAGCATGTTGGAATAAATTGTTCTGAATTGTATTTATGTAAAAAGAACACGTAAGCCACAACTCGCTGACCTAAACGTTCTGATGTCTTTATGATTAATCCGCAAAGAAACCCTTGAAAAACGCTCTCAACCATTCAGCTCTGCCTTCAATAAAGAGGCTCTTTATGGCACTGAAATGAGGTCGTGTCCCTCATTTATATTTGGTCAATAAATATCATGTTATAACTGTATAACAACGTCTGGAGAAGAGAGGAAGGCGTATAACTTCTAGTTGTAAGGCCATACCTCCCGTCATGTCTCTCACATCACCTCTATATCTACTCCACAAAATTGAATGATTGATGACGTATTACGAGGTCTAAAATAAAATTACAATTTAACCACTCTGGGAAATATGGATTTGTAAGCAATTGACGCAAAACTCCAAGCCTTAAAAATGTAGGGGACATTGTTTATATTCCGTCAGTTTATCTACATGAAGCCGTATATTTGTTAACGTCAACAGTAAGGATCTGATGAGAAAAGAATCCTCTTTAAGGATAATTTGCAACTCTAACTTACTCGGCGGCTGGCATTTTTGCAATACTTTAGGAGGGGTTTACAGTCTTAAAGTTATTTACGTCATTTTATAATGAACCTCTTCCGGCGTGATGAAATTATTCTGAAACAGTTTTTTGTTAAGTGGTTATTTTGTCAAGTGATACCAAAAGCAGTAATTTATAAAGGAAATACCTCAAGATGTCAACCGTGTTAATTTCTGAACATCTACCAAGTTAATTATCCATTGATTATTTTAAACATTTCGAATGTGAACTACTAAATTTTTCGTTGAATATGCGTTACACAGGTAGCTGTACAGTGTTCATTATAATTACTCTGTCACTAGATTGGCGAAAATTACAGTGTTATTTTTAAACATTGTTTTAAATTACAAGAGTAATTACAGACTGTTCAAAAAAACCCACTGGAACAAGCGTTCAAGTAAAGCCTTCGATGTAGTTGTACATTACTTTACTTTACGTGGATTCGTCTGACACAACAGACCTAGAAAGTACCGTATGGACGCACTAGTCCTTTTATCGCCAGTTTTTTAGCGTAATTATTCACATAATGTAAAAATGTTAACTCAATTTTTTTATTCAATGAAGAACGTTTCTGGAAACACACGCTGCGGATGGACTTTTTGAATATACAGAACAATAAAATAAGTCGTTTCAACCAAAAACAAGCCAACTGCGTTAATATCCTTATTGCCTGCATCTAACTTCATTCATATTACGAATGTTTGTAACAAGAAGCCCATTGCAGCCAACGCCAATAAAACGTCATACCAAATTAATTCCCTTTTGTCAAATATGTAGTATTTAGTTAAACAGAACCAGTAAAAGGTACCTCTTGTTTACTAATCTCCTTGGATAAAATCCTATGAAACAAGACGAGTGTAAGTTACTAACAAGCGTTATTTTCTGCGATCCATTCGAAACCAGCAATAACTGATAAGAGCTTGTACCGAACATTGCCATAATTAAATACTAATATTATAACGGGTTCTTGTTGCATTTCTTTACTTTCCTTCTTGTAGGCTACACTCTGTTACAGGGTGGCGCACATAAAAGTAGCCCCGTAACTTAGCCGAGATTGTATAATGTTTATGCTGAGACAAGAGTAATCCCCTCCCTTTTTTCCCTGCCGGGTGTAGACTGGCTACTTGGTACAATTTTGTCGTATTCACTGGAAAAAAGAGTTTTAATTGTAGAGTGCTATGTCCGAAGCGGTTAAATTAATGAAGAGCTTGGAAAGTTTCATGAGAAATAACCAGATATAACTATTCATGCAAAAAACAATGGTTCAAGTAGTGTTACAAAAGTGGCATAGTACGGTTACAGTTGTAAGTAAATCGAGAAATAAGCAGAATTTAGACCAAACTCCTGAAGTGTTGCTAACAACGCAGCACATATGGAACAAAGTCTGTGTAAGTCGACTCGGCATTCATCACATCAAGTAACTACGCCACGTAGATCTGGCAAAGAGCTTTACTCGCTTTCAGTCTGAACAGTTAACACCGGTGTCTACATGTAGATGTTCGATCAATTTATTAATCCACTAGCAATACACGAAGTAACATTTTTTTTTCCAGCAAGACGTTGGCTTGTCACACATGTTGCAGATCAGTGGCTTTTGTGGATAGTGAACACAATCTCTAAACATTTCAACACACACCTTCTCTTAGGGATTTCTGACTGGTCAGAACCGTTGCGCGTTGGGAGTGCTGAAGAGTCCAGAGCTTGACAAACTCTGATCTGGGGTGCTGATGTGAGCTTGTTCTGCCAAGGACGTAAGCGCGGTTTCTGATCTACCAGCCGCTTCGGTCCTTGGTCAGGGAGTGCACGGGTATCGGAGCCTGTGCACAGTATTACGAGTTCTCGACTGATGCCAATCTAGTCGAGCTAAGGAAAATAAACTATTGGCCTTAGAGTTTTGAGGGTTGGAAATGATCTCAATGTGATCCAAGGGTGTACGCGTACCTATAGTCTCGTCCGTAACGCTTAACAGGATGGCTGGTGTTACTAAATTTATGGATCCTAAAAACACGCCAAACGCTGTTAGTCTTAAGAGGACCGACAGGAGGAAATGATTTGTCCGGAGTTTCTCCTTTTCTTATAAATAAGGCCATTAGTGCCTGTGCTGGAGGTTCTGTCTCATCTATCAAAAAAGTTGGAGGAATGGGACACTGCTCGTTACAACTGTAGTGAGAAACAGACGCCGTCTCACTTAAAAACGACTTCCTTTTTATTGACCAGGTATCTGTGGCTCCCTATAAATCCTTGAATTTCTCAAAAGGTGGCATTACATGTAGGGATTAGATATGTACCAATAAACGAAATCAAGTCTGAACTGTCGTCACAGTCCCTTACGGACGTTGTCGCAATTATGAAATTGGATGAAGGCGAGGAAGTGGCAACGGCCTGTTTTATTCTTACTTTTAGAAAACCGGAGATACCTGATTATATTAATGCAGGCTACCAAAGGCTCTCAGTGTATCTAACCCTCGGCGATTCTTCAACTGTCAGCGTTTTGGACACATTAGTTCTGCGTGTTCTAAACAGGGTGTATGCCGTCACTGTAGCATAGAAGGCATGAGGAAACGGATTGCCCCGAAGTGCGCAACTGTAACTATATATTTTTTAATCCAGGACTTTGCCACTGATCCAACGTTTCAATTTCTATATATGTATTACTTTATTATGTAGGCGTAAATGAAAGTATAAGAGAAAGGTTCCTTGCAATAATGAACCAATACAAGGGATGGATATAATGAGAAATTATAGTTCACCATTAGCTTCGTATATTAGAAACGAACAACTCGAATAAGTAGTAACAAACAAAAATAATAGACAAACGTCATATAATGTATAGAGAGAGAAATAGAAAATTACAAGGAAATTTGCTTTCTATTTTTCCACTATTTTTATATTTTATATTAATATTAATATTTTAATATTATTAAAATATTAACACTATTTTTATATTAATATTGGATTTTGTCATATTTATACGCATATAATATTAATTGTAATTATAAAATAAAAAGTAAATAAATTTCTTTGTTGACCTCAATAGGATTTAACTTTAATTTTTTTAAATTACATATTTCTAAATTAACTTTAAAATTAAGCCCACACATTACTAACCTACATAGTGACATCTCAATAGACGTGGTGATAAACTTTATCGCTTTGTGTTCATGCAGTGTTTTCCTGTTACAAATTCATTCACGAATTAGTATGTTTAATAGGCCAATACTGTTTGGTTCTCAATATTTAGATAATTTATTAAATAGAATAACGTTTACAAATATTATAATATATTCCGAAATTAATCCATACACGTAATATATTGATTGTGCTGGAAAATTACTTATTTTAAACTTTTACCACAGATTCACATATGCCTTAGATTTTGCTTTCACACATTACATATCGTTAACATATGGTCGTTTTACAAACCTTTATCTCTTGTTAATAGTTAGATTAACTCCAAATTATTTCGTTTCTACATGTACTACTCGTACTTAGTAAACTTACGCTCTGAACAGGAAAAAGTAGTTTTAAATGTCGCGAATTTTAAATTTCCTTAAACGTGTATTAATTAAAACTTTCAAATGTGAATTTAACATAGCGTAAACGCATTATCAAAAGCCCCGATACAGAAACGGCAGTAACAGTTTGAAGTAGTTTTGCTGTGTTTTGTGATCAAACTCAGACAGGCGAATTGCTTCTTTTGTGCTGCAGTTCGATTGCTTCGTCATTTCGAAAAGCTATAGTAAACTCTAACCAGTTTGGTTTTATCGTCAACCGTCTTTGTAAAGCTGTTTTAATGGTTTTTTTTTCAATTCCTATATTTAGTTCACATTCTTCCTGTGTATATATATATTTATTTATCTTGTTCAAATTTTCAATCCGTAATAAAATACTTTTTATTCCTCCACTCAAGTTCGAAAATATTTTTTAAAACTTTTTGTATATGATGATTTATATTAATAGTTTTTCCGTTAAAATATTAATATAATAATATTTTTCATTAATTAAATATAATTCATTTATTTCACCACTTAATACTGTGATTCTGTCATACGTATATACATATTTGTAATTATTTAATAAAAGGTGACTAATACAATTTAAACTGTTAACTCCCCTGTATAACTGAAATTACTAAAAGCGAAATAAAAAATTCACCAAGGTTGTGCGCCATTACAACTGTATAAAATTATCTTTTTACTAAAAACTTTTCCAATTTGTAGTTTTTGATATTTAGAACAATGGTAAAGTTTTGATCAAGTTTCTTTAAAAAAACACAACAGGAGTCGAGGGTAAAGTGAAAAGTCAAATAATTTGATTTAATTTGAACATTATTTAAGTAATTAAGAATAATGTTGCGTAAAAAAGCAATAGGTAATTGGTTTAGATTCACTAGAATCTCGTTGAATATTTAATTTTCAGTGTTATGTAAGAAAGTTGCCTTGAGCAAAGTAATAAAACAATAATTAAAGTAAAACTCAACTCCTATCTTAATAACCAACTTCAACGTAAGGCGGTTGAAGTACTTTATAACCCTCCAACTTATAGAGTTTGTGCAAGATATACAGCTGAAGTTTAAATACTTCATATTAACTTTACGGAGTAAGTGCAATACCTCGGATATAGTACCTGTTAGTTAATATTTATTGTAATAAAGTATCGCAACCTTCTTCACTTGTAAGTGCACTCAGGGACTAAGTGCTTCTGAAACAACAATTTATTAACGTTCCTGTTATGTATACGTTTTCCAAATAATTTGGCGTTGTAGCTTCGGTAAATACTTGATTTCACTAGGTATAGCCAAAGTAGGGAAATGTAGTTTCCTATCAAATTTCGAACCTTCTGGTCTTTATAAAGCTATCAAACGTCATATGAATGTATGAACGCTGAGTGTGGAAAATATTAAATAACTAACTTAAATCTTAACCTAAGGTTTTTATATATTATAATGCGGTCAATGCGTTCAGTATTATATTGCGATTTGTATTATTTGAATGTATATATTGTTAAGCAAATGATGAATGTTGTACACACTTTTTAGCTTTTGAAGAGGATTCCAATTATGAATAGATGTTTGCAGCAACGTGTTACAAGTAGTTATATTTTATTTATTTTTGTATCTATGACTGGTTGAAATTAATAATAATTTACTTGACATAATTAATAAGCACATCAAATAGTTTTATGGAATTATGGAAAGGTAAATAATATAACATAAACTGAGTCATTTCAAGTAGATAAGTGAATGTCTCAGTTGGCATCCTCATATAGAAATGGAATCGTTCAGAGTCATATTTTAGTTCAGTAAAACAAATTAATAATAATAATAAAGCAATTACACTTCTTTTAGTTACTGATTTTAATTTCCTTACAAACTTTACATTTCTCTTTATATTAAATGAGATTTTTTTTAAATGTTTTGTAACGATATATCGATTGGTTAACGATAATATTTTCACATCGATATTCACCGGTAGTTAATAAATAACATCGGATATCGATATTCTCTTTACGATGTCCCAACCCTAGCAGTAACGTTGTGTGTTGCACCTGACTTCTTCAAGCTATTTTACTGGTAATTTTCGATTGCGCACAATGTTTTCATTGTGGGACATGTTACTTACTAGGCTACGAAATTAATCACCTGCTTATGTGATAGGTTTAATTTCTTGTTTGTTTATATTTATATTAGAGTGAGATATGGCTGTACCAAGTGTTATCCACAATGATTCACACTTCAAGTTATCACTTGTCGATAAGATATCGCCTAAATTATTCTGCGAGAGTAGTAAGGGAAACTATTACATAGTGATTTTCTTATGATATATATATATATATATATATATATATATATATATATATAAAATACGTTTTCTTGTTTAATAATTTAAAACAACATAGGTTATTCAAATACAAGAATATTTATTAATTTATATTCAAAGCTTTTCGTTAGTAAACAGTACCAACATCATCAGAAAAATTGCATAACACTTTTTATATAACTCTGCAAGGTTAATTTTATATAAATATAAAATACGTTTTCTTGTTTAATAATTTAAAACAACATAGGTTATTCAAATACAAGAATATTTATTAATTTATATTTAAAGCTTTTCATTCCTGATGATGTTGGTACTGTTTACCAATGAAAAGCTTTGAATATAAATTAATAAATATTCTTGTATTTGAATAACCTATGTTGTTTTAAAATATATATATATATATATATATATATATATATATAATATCACATTATGTGATAAATGTGTATAAATTTAAGTGTGGTGACCTCGCTATGTGCTGCCCCTCCACCTACTCATCTCCGTGACCCACTTGTACTGTTCGTACTCTTAGGGTTCTTTCCATGTTACATCACGCCGTGCGAGGGAATTTTTACTATCAACGTCGGTAGTGCGGTTTCGGTTAAATGCACTATTTGCACTATTTTAGTATTTAGTAAGTGAAATATTTTATGAAGATAAGATGAATGTCTTAGAGGTCATACGCATATAGCAATGTAATCGTCCCTATTTGCACTTACAGCGGAGAACACAGCACTACAGCAGCCGAGTGTTCACTCCTTGAGTGAACTCCTTTATATATATATATATATATAGTAAGTTAGCTGATGTAATAATAAGCACAGCAGCAGCCTGAGCCTGACTGAGTGTCTAGGTACCTCCTCGCTATGTTCTGTCGACGTTCACCGCGACCTACACTCTACTGCGGCCTACTTGTGCTGTTCGCACTCTTAGGCATGTAATTTAAATCAATATATTTAATACCTTTTTAAATCTGACTAAACATTTACAAATATTAATTATTCTTTTAATCCCATACACATTGACCTAATAACATATGCTCAATAATATTATGATAGTAAAATTTAATAGATGTTGAAATAGTTGTTAAATTTGAAAAAAGCCGCCTGAAACAGGTAACAAAATAATGAATAATCTGAACTTCATTACAAATAGTTTGAGTTACTTCGCGAGCTTCTATTCATTTTTTACCAATTGTAGTTTTTCGTTATTTCAATTTGTTTTACCCAACTTCCATTAATTTCTTGTTTTGCTTGTCATTATATGGTTTCTCTTTCTTTATTCCTCATAATGACCAAGCATTGGAAATTCTTTAAGAAACACTACTGGTCTCTTTCTTAGCCACGTTTTTTAAAGACTCGCAGGAAACACTTTATGGTTAAGCTTTTTTTATTATTTCTTTTACCAGTTCTCTACAATATGTAATATTGCATATTATGTATGTCATTCCCTTGATCTTCATTTTGCCCCATTTCCATCCTTTTTTTATGTTTTAACTACTTTCGTGTTATGTTGTTTTGTTTGTTTATTGTAGTTATCAATAGAAAATATAGCTGAATAAATTAACCCATTTATTTCATGTAATGTTTTTTTGGAAAAATCAATTACAATGTACTCGTATATTTATGTCTGTGTATTTTTTTTGGTTATTCTTTTTTTTATAAAACTGATGCTTATTTTTGTTTTGTTGTTTTAGGTAAGAGTGGCTGCCAATAATTAATCTGCTGATGAGTCTAATTAAAGTAGTAAGTTAATTAAATTAGAATTTTTATATTGAATTATTTACAAATATATCTGCTTAACGTTAAATTATTTTCGGTATGTTTGTGTATCAGAAAATTTAGTTGATAATAGCATAACACTATTTATAATATTTATTTTTCACTCGTTTTTAAAATAGTGATTGACTAACTCAAATGAAGTGTTAAATGTAACCTGAAATGTAGACTATATATGCATTGCAGACGTAAACAAATAAGACAAGGCGTTGTGCTGCCGATTTAACGTCTCTAGCAACGTTGGAAACTTGGTCTGGTAACGACAGTAAGAGATAGTGATTGAAAAAACTCCATTCTACTAATCAGTAATACTGTAGATATAGTGTGTGCGAGTGTATATATATATATATATATATATATATATATATATATATATATATATATATATCGCAATATGTATTCTTGTGTATTAATAAAGAATTAATTCAAAATACAAATACAAGAACTATAATTGAATTTACAATTTAAAGCTTTTCGTTGGCTAACAGTACCAACATCATCAGGAATAATAAACAATTAAAATTGAATTTTAATTGTTTAATATTCCTGATGATGTTGGTACTGTTAGCCAACGAAAAGCTTTGAATCGTAAATTCAATTATAATTCTTGTATTTGTATTTTGACTTAGTTCTTTAAATATATGTGTGTGTGTGTGTGTGTGTGTGTGTGTGTGTGTGTGTGTGTGTGTGTGTGTGTGTGTGTGCGTGCGTGTGTGTGTGTGTGTGTGTGTGTGTTTGTTTGGGGTGTGCTTATGTGTGTATAGGTGAGTGTGTATGCACGCGCGTGTGTGTGTTTGTGGTGTACTTGTTTGTTTGTGCTTGTGTGTGTGTGTGTGTGTGTTTGTGGTGTGCTTATGTGTGTGTAGGTGAGTGTGTGTATGCACGCGCGCGCGTGCGTGTGTGTAGTGTGCTTATGTGTGTGTAGGTGTGTGTGTATGCACGCGCGTGTGTGAGTCTGTGGTGTACTTGTTTGTTTGTGCTTGCGTTCGTGTGTGTGTATGTGTTTGTGGTGTGCCTATGTGTGAGTGTGTGAGTGTGTGTGTGTGTGTGTGTGTGTGTGTGTGTGTGTGAGTGTGTGTGTGTGTGTGTGTGTGTGTGTTGGTAGTGTGCCTATGTGTGTGTGTGTGTGTGTGTGTGTGTGTGTGTGTGTGTGTGTGTGTGTGTGTGTGTGTGTGTGTGTGTGTGTGTGTGTGTGTGTGTGTGTGTGTGTGTGTGTGTGTGTGTGTGTGTGTGTGTGTGTGTGTGTGTGTGTGTGTGTGTGTGTGTGTGTGTGTGTGTGTGTGTGTGTGTGTGTGTGTGTGTGTGTGTGTGTGTGTGTGTGTGTGTGTGTGTGTGTGTGTGTGTGTGTGTGTGTGTGTGTGTGTGTGTGTGTGTGTGTGTGTGTGTGTGTGTGTGTGTGTGTGTGTGTGTGTGTGTGTGTGTGTGTGTGTGTGTGTGTGTGTGTGTGTGTGTGTGTGTGTGTGTGTGTGTGTGTGTGTGTGTGTGTGTGTGTGTGTGTGTGTGTGTGTGTGTGTGTGTGTGTGTGTGTATGTGTGTGTGTGTGAGTGTGCTAGCAGTTTTACTCAACTGCTTAAAAAGTTACCATTTAGTCATTTTATTAATTTTTAATGTTTCTTTGCTAAAACTACCTACTGGCTAAATATAGTAGTTGTAATAATCTTAATTTTTAAATAGCCAAACAACTTAATTTTATTTTTATTTTTAATATTGTACTCCCAACTCTCTGTCTTGGTTTTAATATAATGTAAAATATTGCTTTTGGAGAAATGTTAAAAATGAAAGTTTCGCCTAACCCTATAACTTTTCTTGTGCAAGAATTTTTTAAATCGGGATCAAATTCGAAACATATTTAAAACATGTAAAGTGTTTAAATATTTGCACTGTAGTTATTACAGACTAAACCTAACATTTGGACTGTAGATAAAGAACTATTTCGGTATTAGGTAAGTAGATTTAAACGCTGTTAGTTATTTACATTAATTCTTTCAGTTTTTTTCCCAGTATTCCAACTATTGTTTTCTTTACTTTTTTACTATCGGAATTAATCATTACTAATACTTTAAATAATCATAATAAAATAATATTATTTTAATGAGGTGATATTTTCTAAATTCTGAGGTATTTTTCATAAAATTAATTACTTTAAATTGAATCAGTTTCAATAAATTGTCGCTGTCCATATCTTTACCGTCATAATTGTTCTCGTACTCATATTATTATTTCTATTCAACTATTTCTGAGCTAGTCTTTTTATTTTTATTTCCATTTGTTACTTGTGTTACAATTACTTGTATAGGTTTACAATGACGTTTTATGAAAGTGTAGAATATTGAAATGAATTTACGTCTGTCTTGATAAATTTTGTAAGGCAGCTAGCTGTTTGTGACCAGAGCAGGTAAAGAAGTAGTACCCTATTGAGAAACCTCCAAATATTTTCGGGTTTTGTGAAACAGGTTTTTCTGATATTATAGGCGCTATAACCTGACGAGAAGTGAAGTTAGCGATAGGGAAAGGATAAAAGATAATTCCGCACCCCAGTAGCGCACCGTTTTCTATCACGTGATGTGTTCTTTGTATGATAAATGTCAGTAATTTGGCTTGACCCTTCATCGGAGGGCTGCTGAGATGTCATGATTTATTTTTACCCTTAAACCCCAACCCCTACTCTGTGGTCAATCAATCATGCCTGGAGATTCTCTCTGTCTCTGTCACCGGAGCTCAACTTACAAAATATTATTTCTATTTTAAGAGAAAGGATATCTGTTTTTTTTATAGGACGTCGAAAATTTCAAAATAATACCATTCTATATAAGATAATTGTAAACCCAATTTTTTTTTTTTGTAAAATGGTTTTATCAATATTGTTTTTAAAGTGAGAGACTTGAATGTGTTTGCAGTTTACGATATTAAAAAAAAAACAAATTTACTCTATGTGCAGTTTCATTTTTATTTAAAAATTAAGATTTTAATATGTTTGTGATTTTTAATTTTTGTTTAAAAAGAAGGATTCAAATGAGTTTATTGCTTATAGTTTTGTTTAAAAAAAAAAAAAACCTAATTTTTTTTGTATTTAATCTTTTTTTTTGTTTTTTAAAAGAAGGCCTAGATGTGTTTGCAGTTTATTTTATTGTTTTTTAAAGAACGATTTTAATATATTTGCAATTAATGACTTTTTTGTTAAAAAGAACTTACTTCTTAAAGACCTTCACAATAGTCGCTTAGGTTGTTTTCTTTAATAGTAACCTAAATCTGTAAATTTCTATTGGGGTAACCTACAGAAGTAGTATTTGTCAGATTTAGTTAAAACCATTTCGTAATGTGGTAAACTAAAACTGTATCATTAGAATAACCTTCATTGCTGTTAAAAAATACACTAACGCCTCGAGAAAAAGTCGAATAGAATTTTTAAAGGACGCTTGATTAATATTAAAATTCTGAAAGCTATCGTTATTGGATGTTGAAGTTAACAGGAATTTCCATACCATTTGGAAGTCGATACCATTTCCCACTTTTTTTGTAACCGGATCCTCCTACGAATGAAAGAAGTAAGATCATTGTTGTAAAGAAACCTTAAAACAACTTTAGTTGTTAATAGTTTACTATTAAATCCTGGGTTGGTACGTCGTGGTCTTTGAAATCACAAGAAACTAACGCCGCTAATATATATTAGGGTAAGTCAATTGTTATCTGCAACGTAGTTGTATTTTTGTTTATGATAGTAGTACTGTCGTTTTGCGTTGATGATGCATGGATTGTTTATATGTTAGTATGAGTGTGCGTGTTTCAAGCTGCTAGACTAGTTTCGATATCGCCGTCGTGATATTTATCACGACGGTTGCAGTTTATTTTATTGTTTTTTAAAGAACGATTTTAATATATTTGCAATTAATGACTTTTTTGTTAAAAAGAACTCACTTCTTAAAGACCTTCACAATAGTCGCTTAGGTTGTTTTCTTTAATAGTAACCTAAACCTGTAAATTTCTATTGGGGTAACCTACAGAAGTAGTATTTGTCAGATTTAGTTAAAACCATTTCGTAATGTGGTAAACTAAAACTGTATCATTAGAATAACCTTCATTGCTGTTAAAAAATACACTAACGCCTCGAGAAAAAGTCGAATAGAATTTTTAAAGGACGCTTGATTAATATTAAAATTCTGAAAACTATCGTTATTGGATGTTGAAGTTAACAGGAATTTCCATACCATTTGGAAGTCGATACCATTTCCCACTTTTTTTGTAACCGGATCCTCCTACGAATGAAAGAAGTAAGATCATTGTTGTAAAGAAACCTTAAAACAACTTTAGTTGTTAATAGTTTACTATTAAATCCTGGGTTGGTACGTCGTGGTCTTTGAAATCACAAGAAACTAACGCCGCTAATATATATTAGGGTAAGTCAATTGTTATCTGCAACGTAGTTGTATTTTTGTTTATGATAGTAGTACTGTCGTTTTGCGTTGATGATGCATGGATTGTTTATATGTTAGTATGAGTGTGCGTGTTTCAAGCTGCTAGACTAGTTTCGATATCGCCGTCGTGATATTTATCACGACGGTTCCGCTTTCTATTTCCACAAAAGAAGAGCAACGTTCAGAAATCCAGGGTCATGTGGTCAGAAGGTGTATCAGGGTCTGAAATTCTTGTGGTACAGTATGGGTACTGTGTTTTACCACAACGGATTGCCTACGAATGGATTGAAGAATGCATAAATGGACGCACAAGTGTTACGCATAATGGAGCCGGCAGTTTACCGCCACAAAATGAGGAAAGCCTCCATTCAAAGAGGCATTAAGTTGCCTTCAATTTACCTTGGACGAAGCACTAACAGAAGCAGTGCATTCCTTTCCCGCAGAAAACCTTCTTTTATGAGATCATCAGGAACCTTGTACAATGATAGACCAAGTATGTTGAAAAGCAAGGGCACTATGTCGAAAAATGACGTACATATGAGTTTCCTATTTGATTACAATAAAACTGTATAACTGCATTGAACAACGTAATAATGGACTTACCCTCGTATAGTTGTAGCTAACAGTGGTGGCTCTCCAAGAACAATACTTCTAGCGGCAAGTTATGTATCAAGAGAAAACTCTATACATAAAAAGATCTTATTGTATGCTCGACTGATGTATGAGCTATTTGGCGCGACTCACCTAAACATTATAGCATCAAATTTCGAAGTTATACGATTGAGAGATCCATTAATAAAATGTAAGACTTGTGCATATAATATTATCCATCCGTATAACCTTCACTCTTTTGAGATTGGTATTTAGTAATTGTTTCCAAAGATCTAACAAACGCACATAACACAGTGAGCCTCCAAGGTCCAATTTCAATAAGGGTAGTTCATAATTGAATGCAGTACAATTAGATGAAATACCTTAATTCTTTTCGTGTTACTATACAACAAAAAAGGTAATTATTTTTTCGACTAATAATGTTCGACAAAGGTAGTTTTAAGATAGGCTACAGCAAAGGATATTGGTATTTATAGTAACAAGGGAAGTTTCCTAGCCTATTGGTTGCCATGTCAGGGGGCGTCCACCTTTTGACATTTTTACTTATAAAATCATATAATGTACTGCAACGGGCACGCCCACCGCGTCTCGCTGATCTTACGCTCACTTACCCATCCGTCAACCCTTTCGTTGACCAACTCTTCACCGCAGACCCAGCACTCGCATACGCTGCAGAGCAAGAATTTTGGAACGAGCCGCTCGTAGCCGTAGCTATGGACGCTGTACAGTGCTCGTCAAAATTTGCTAGAGAACAAGTCACTGGACTTAAAAAACAAAAAACCTAACTTGCTGAGGATTTACCCTTTTAGGGTGTGTCATCCCGGGGAATGATTTCTTTTGAAAGGCATCTAAGCGACGAAATGACCATATCGATTGTAGTAGAGTGTAAGAAACTTGTTTAAATGAATACTCTGTTTTCAAGTTAGTTAAAAAATCTTTATTTTTTATTCTTTGAAATTTATTGATTTTAATATGCATAGCACAGTATGCATTTCCTTAACCTTGAATTACATTTATCTGGTATTGTTTGCTTTTAGAAAACATAATATTTATTTATTTTATCTGACATTTTACCATTTAACTAAAATTTTACAACTTTTGTTTACTTGCTATCAGAATATAAAAAAGCGTAAAACTTTACCCAATTGCCTTATCAACACAGTTTGTTTAACTTTTAACATTTTCAGTTAAAAATTTTGGTTGTAACCTTCAATTTAAACATCTCTTTTCCTTAAGGGAATATTCAAAATATCAGGCTACTTGATCTAATTTTTATCTCAATATCCCTGGTTTTGTAACCTTAAAAAATTAAGTTTATAATATTCCTCTATGCTTACTAAGATTTTTATTTAAAATTTATTTGCTAATTTCTACAAGTTTCCGATCTAAACCCCTTTACTTTTGGCAAAGTTTTACTCTTTAGTACATTCCGAAAGCTCCCTAACCTTTACCTTACCATCAACTAGTTGAAATGACTACAAAACCATTTATTTATGATAACATCGTATAGAACCATTTAGCATTAAAACTTTTCCCTTATCCCTTCAAATTTAATTGACCTTTAACTTGTTTAAATTCTATTTCTTTTATCTCCCCTTTATATGTAGAAGTGAATTTACCTTACTGAATAATTTCAAAACATTGTAAAACTTTACATTATATAAAAAAAGGAAAATGTATCATAACATATACTGAAAAAGAAATTCTATTTATAACAATATAGATACATCTACTAAAAGATTTCAAAATATTTACTGAATAAAAAATCATATTAAATAAAAATTGTCAAAGCATTTACTGAAACATATTTAATGCTTTTCTGAAATTTATTAAACACATTTTCTGAAAGATAATACAACCCTTTCTGAATGTAAATTATTTTCCCCAAAATCTAAGTAACATTTACTGAATAATTTCAAAACATTGTTGTGAAAATTATTTAACACATTTAAACGAAAGTACTTAACCCTCTTATTGAAAAATATTTAACCTTTTCTGCAAGAAAGTCTTATATACTAAAAAATTCTCAAAACATTTATTGAATGGACATTTATACATCTACTGAATCATAAAACTTGAATTAAAAACACTTGCAAAATTTTCTTATTTAATCTTGCTAATCACTAACAACAAAATGAAATCTTATTCTACACATAAATCATGAAGACATCTAAATGAAACTTATAATTGGCCTGAAAACAAATTATCTTAGGTTATTAGCTAGACCCACTGAACATTTCAAGATCCCTCTTTTTGATGTTTGTTTACCTATTCAAATTTTCGTAATTTACAAATTTATCCTTATATAAAAACTCATTAAGATATCTCTTGTTATCCCTAAACCCTTTTCTTTTTTATTTACCATATTTTAATTTAATATTTATCACTTTTACCCCTTTATATATACCCAAAGCTTTATTTTAATTAATTTTCTTGAATATATATAATGTAACCCCTTTTTAAATAAAAAACAACAATTTAATTTAATTTACTAGAATAAATGATATAACTCTTTTTAATAAACACATTTATTTTAATTAATTCGAATTACTAAAATATAACCCTTTTTTTATTAAAAGAACAATTTATCTTAATTAATTTGCAATCCTACTGTTATGATTTTTACACGTAATGCTTGACCTTCAAATCAGCTGTAGTAAACAAGCTATCTATGCGTCAGCAATCTTGTATGTTTACATTTGCCATCTCATATTTAATTTGGAAAAATTTATATTTTACTTTATTTTCTCCCCATCCTACGAATTTTGGCTCCTTAAATAATTTAAACATATTTATTTGAGTTGCTTACAACAAACTCTTAACCCTTTATAAATTCCTAACCTCAAACTTTCGTTTCCCTTATTCCCCATGAAATACAACTTATTATCTACTCATGAGGCTTACGCCATTTTGCAAAATTGTCCCCTACCCACAAAGCCACCTGTAGTTACTGCTCAATTTCAAAATTTGGTAGTTAACGTTTTTAAATTTAATTTAATCTGTTTTACAATTTCCCATTTTAAAATTTCTTATTTGCAAAGAGTAAACCTGGAAAGATCTATTCTTGGAATTTCCCTAGGACCTTTGCTTGGCTGGTTTCACTCTCTCCGTTGGTTGCGCTGTTCTGCTAACACATCTCCGTCTTCATCCTTGCTCGAAACGACGCTTACTGCTATTCAAGATGACGTGGCCGCCATATTTGATATCCACATTCCCTTTGTGAAACGTATCGTATCTCGTTCCAGAATTCCATGCTTCTCTCTCTCCGGCTGGTTCCGTTTTCCTTGTTTTTAATATTTTAAACTTCTTTAATTTTTTTAATTTAGACTGAAAACATTATTGAATTAAAATTTTTTTGTAAAACACTGTTCTATGATATTTTTTCACATTTCTGTTTTTTAAATTATTATACGGTTAACCCTGGCATTGCTCCAATCACTCACGAATCTTACTTTCTTTGAATTTTTGCCTATTGAAACACTGTTCACATCACCTTACTTTCACGGAGTAAGGTTGATTTTAACTTAAGATTTGAAACACACGAAAACCTCCTTAAGACGCTGCACATTTCGCGCTTATTTTGGGAGACCTCTTTCGGCTAGATTTACGCCGAAAGGGTTCCATTTTAAAACACTACGTCACTTCATCCCAGCGAGTTACTACTTACTTAGCCGGTCATTGTTCTTGAACGGCAAACGACACCACACCAAACCTCCATTGTCTTTTGCCGGAGCTAACTTCGCGGCCCGTACTTTTTGGTATCCCTTGCTAAGCTGGCGTGGGTACGCCGCGTCAGTTCCCTCTCCCGTGGGAATCCCCCTCTGGCTACTGTTTCCCACGGTTGCTCTTGCCCAATCAGGAAACCAATATTACGTCATTTTGCGTACCTAGATGCGCACGCATCTCGTTCTGTCTATTCCTTGCGTGTGGGAAAAATTAATCAATAAACGGTCGATATTTTAACATTTTTATTTTCTGGCCGTTCAACTCTTTATCGGTGCTTTTTATGAGTTTTTTCTATTTTTGGTTTTCGATTTCTTTTGTTTTGCTGCATCTTTTAAAATGTCGACTTTAGTTCTAGGGTGATTTTGACCGTTTTCCCTTTGCAAATTGATCGTCTTTAATGTTATTCTAATTCTTATACCCCTTTGAGATGGATTGGCTTGTTTTATAATGTTAAGTATTTAAACTCGTTTTATTTTAAGTTATTTACCTTTGCAGTGGCTATTCCTACAGAAATCTGCCCGGTGCAGTACGTGTGATCCATTACGGAACAATATGCAGAAAGTTTCAAATATCAACCGGTTGCCTTACGCAAGGTAGCGTTTTTATTTTAAGTTTTTAAAATTATCAGACCTGTATAACCGGATACGTTGTAGATAAATATTTTCAATGTGATACAACTTAGCGTTTTTTTTAGGTGTATCCAGTGTGTGAGTGGTCCAAGAGTACTGTTGTATTGCTATTTCTTTCTAAAGTTCCAATATTTTGGAGTTTTATCGACGTGTTTGACTATTTTTATAGCACCAGCTACAAGTAAAATTGTTTTGTCAATAACTTTCACGCTTTTTTTAATAGACTACTACTTATATTTTGTTTATTTTTTAATTTGGTTCACGTTTTTATTAGTTCAAGTAAGTAGGAATTTGTTTCATGTTTGAAAATTAAAATTAATATTGTTTTACATCTGTTCATGTTGCTACTGGGGTGTGTGTTTTTATTAGAATTAGTAAATCTTTTATTTTTCTAATTATTATTGTGAACCTTATTGTAGTTGGGATTTTGTCGTACTAAGTTTTAGTCCAGTCATTGCGTGCCATTTTCCTTTACACTCGTATTTCTACCCTCGGCAGATAGTGCAGTGTCGCGAATTCGTGGTTGCAGCTCTTGCTTTTCGTCTTTACTCTAGTCCTAGTTCCAGCCTTATATGCCACCGGCCTAGATTTGCAATGTTGGGCTGTTTTAATAGGCGTCTCATTACTGAACTTTGAATCAGTGTGGATTATCTGCGTCGGAGCAAACTGCATTAAGCTTGCATGCAAGGCTGCCGGCACAGTCTCAAGGAGCGCTATCCTGTTCTAATCTAATTACCTCCGCAAACTTGCTTGTATTCCACTTGAGCGTAAACTTTACTTCTAAACTAAAACCGGCAGCTCGAGGCTCTCAGATATTTATAACGCAAACTAGATCGACATACTCTGTTCTCGTATGAGATGCTTTATCTGCCTCTAAAGATATTTTCTACTTTCATTATTCCCTATAATATCCATATCAATTTAAGTAAAGGTTTCATTCATGGACAACAACATTTTCGATCTTTTTAATTATTTTCGTTTTTTTAAAGATTTTCCGTTGTCTTTGCCTACTGGTTTCTCGTTCGTTTTCATTTTCTGCCTTCGCTGTGAAGAAAGTTCAAATGTGAATTAACAATCTTCTTTATATTGGGTTGATGAGTTTGGAATTTCCATAGATACAGTGCCTTTTTTTTACCTCAACGCACCGCATTCTTTTTATCTATGAATTGGTGATGCATTGGCAGTGTTAGACCCCCTGTGTATGTGAAAATCTCTCTTTATACTATAGACATTACCTTATCGCTATTTTAAAATCGAATTGTTTTATTTTAAGTTACCTTCATTTTGAATAAAACAATCCTACAAAATCCACTAATTAGTACCCCTTGTTGATAGCAACCCACAAATTCGGAACTTTGCAGCCATTATCTCCCTTTTCCATTCTAGATACCGTCTACACTGTAAGTGGGGGGATGTATGCTATTCACATCACATGTTTCCAGATTCTTTGTAACAAAATAATTTCTGGCCAATGAAGAATAATTGAAAATACAAGCGCTCGGAGACCATTGAACATTAGGCTAGGTGAGGGTAGGTTAAGGGTGGGAAGGGAAATTAAATATCTGGGAGTTACGTGAAAGGAGAGATTTGGAATAGCGAATTATATAGACACACTTACAAAGAAAGCACTAAGGGCCATGGAGGATATAGTAAGGGTAGGAAGAAAATATAAGGTTTCGTTTAGGGTCTTAAAGATAATATACGAGTATAACGGAGTTTTCAAGTCAATTGTATTGTATGGGGCGGGGGGTTAGGCGGATTTATTAAATAAGGGGCACTATATATTATTGCAGTGAACGAATAGGGGAATAAGAATGGGAAGATTTTATAAAAGTTTTTCCGCTGAGACAGCTCTTGTGGTGATTGCGATATTTCCTATGAAACGAGAAGTTAGCCGGGCATGAATGAGAGAACGCTTGAAGAGGGATGGGTGTGTGGAGTGAAAGGGGGTATGGTTTAGATGGGCAAATGTAGAAAGGGGTTAGGTAGGGCAGTGAAGATGTTAGAGTGTGGAGGTTGGATTGGGGACAAGAGAATGATAGGGATCTGAGAGTGAGACTGAAGGCAGTGTGGATTTCGCCAGGTCCTCGTGTGTCTCAAGTTCTGAGTGGGCATGGAGACTTCAGAGAGTTCCTGTATCACCGGAGGATTGCAAATATGGATAGGGGGGAGTGAATGTAGGAGGGGTTCGAAACGGTGGGTCATGTGTTGTGGGAAATGCGGGGAGATAAATCAGGCATGGTGCGAATGTGAAGAGGGAACTGCTTAGAAGAATGGATGCTAGTCTGAATGTAAGGAGGAGTATAAGGTGTTTGAATGTTTCGTGGAGAATGTGATGAATGAAAAAGAGCGTGCTTGGCTGGGGCGAATGAGACAGTAAGGGAGGTCACAGAAAGAATACGGTGAGAAAGAAGGAGTAAATGGATCACACTGTCACCATTACGGATATTGTGTTATATTTGAATGTGCATATTGAGAAAAAAATATTTTTTAAAATTGTTATATTAGGCACATCACCATTTTAGTATTACAAATGTACTGTCGAGTTTTATTACAGTAGAACTGTGAAATCTGATCAGTTATTCTTTTTTTTTGCGTAAACCGTTAAGTCTGTTCGACGCGACGCTGCGTCAGCGAGGAAATAGATCACGGCTTCCTATGTTTATACTGTAAGGTATTAAAGAAACTAACTTGAGAAATAGTAGGTCCGCTTATAACACAATTATCGATTTAACACTAAACTCTAACTGACTAAAATTAGTTTAATCATCTTGACTTCACTGACTAAATCATAAGTAAGAATTTAAAGAAGTGGCGACAGTTGGGTGGAACTCCACTTGCCGTAGACTATCGCGCCGTACGTTTCGTGCGCTATACGCGAGAGTTTGGTGGCTTCACAGGCAACCAACCACAAGCTGCAGTGTCGTCGCAAGTTGCCTGGTTTCACTACTGTTTATTTTAGCGGTAGACGTGATCCGGGACTTCCTTTGTTACAGTCACGGCACTACAGTCTGCAGGTAGTGGAGCAACCGGTTGGCGGTAGAGTGTAGCCAACATAGAACAGGTTCCATTTTCGCGCCACACTTTGCAACGCGTAGTAAAAACCGCCTCGTGTCGTGCCGTCCTCAATCGTAGCAAGTAAGTTCATAGTTTTACTTAGTTTTTTAAATAACTACTAATACTTACCTAGCTATTACACTGTAAACTAACTAAAAGGAACACGGATAAATACAACGATATCGAGAACCCGTCAGTGAGTACCAGGATAGATATAAGAAGACCTAACGGCCTCGTCCAATTTCAGGCTTCCTACTTCTGTAACTCATTCCTCATTACACTTTCAAACACAATCTCAAGTAAATATATTTCTGTATGCGTATCTTGTTCTTAAAGAACTTTTCCGGATTATCCGAATTCTCTGTTACCCGAAAAGAATATTTTGTACCAAACCTGTTCTACGTAAATGTCACAGATTATTAAAATAAATTATCTTAAAAGATCTGTAAGTCCTGGCAAAGGTTAAGTCCGGTCGTAGTAGACTAAGGTAGTGCGTGATAAAGGTGTCTCAATCAGTAAGAACATATTTAGGGTATAGCAACGTTATATTCCTTTGGGTCGTGGTTAGTGGATCTCACATATTTGCCTCAGAAACAACTTGTCCACACTCTCGACATATACATATCCTGACGATGGTCTCTTTGTAGTCCTCAAACAGGACAGTCTGTCAAAATAATATTTTTGCGCCTCGCAATACTTTAATTAACTCGCTACAAATTGCTTCATAGATGCAGAACCTATGCGGATATTGATTGAGATTGGTTTAAAGAAAACCCAGATTGGCTAAAGAAAGTTTATTTGACGGTAGATACTTTGTTTTTCTCCTAAAAATAGGATTTATAGCGTATCTGATAACTTGCTAAGCACTTTGTTTGTCTTCAGTTTTTGTTATAAAATTGTAAGATGAATCTGTGCGGCTTGTGTTATGCTTGACTGAACTAAATTCCTTCAGAAAGTTGCCGTTTTTATAGTTTTGTTGGTTTTACCGAGCAGAAAACTTTGTTCAGCCTCTGTTTACATGTCTTCTGCTCCACAAAATTAGTTTATTGATTCGATTTATTTTTCTAAATGTTTACATAAATATTAACAGTTATTTGCAAAGACCGGAAGCAGAACATAGTAGTTTCAGCTCCATTTCGAAGTTCATAATATGGTTTTAAAACAAAACAACTTAATAAAACTGCTTATTGTAATCATCTTGAATTCACTGATTAAACTATAATTAAATCAGTGAATATGTAAGGGGTGACTTGCTGACTGAAAACCCTCTACTCCTGCATCGTAAAAGGAACGATTGTTTCGAAACGCGTCATCAAGTCAGCCTTTTTGCATTCACTTAGTTAAGTATCAATTAATTATATTTTACTAAAAGCTTATGGAAATAACACACAAAGACTTATGACAGAGATGTGATAGGAGTAGGACTGTTGGGGATTTGTATTCCTTTTATGAAAATTTTTAACCGTATTTTTTATATTTTGTTTATTTAAAACATTCTGTTTTAGTCGGCCTATACAAATATCATAAGTCGAAATATGAAACAGTTTGTTTGTATTGTTTTGTTCTAAATCCACAATAAGTCTGCACACACATACAGCTGATTCGCGCTGTACCTATGATAGGTTTAGTTATGCACGAATGGGAGACCGCCATGACGTCATTAGCTATTTGCTATTCGAGCTTTCTCATAGTAACAGTCACTACTCTACCTTACTGTCATAACAGGCGTCCCTTACCCATTGCTAGAGTTATCTGTCTTTTCTCTTTGCCATTTCTTTTTATTATTAACCACCACTATGATGCTATTAGTATTAGTGTTTTAATTTTGAGTTTAATTTCATATTTCAAATTTTATATATTTGTTTTGTATTAATGTTTTTTCAACTTAAATATTATCTTCATTAAGAAGAAAACTATCGAAACTTTAAATGGCCATACGTTTTCGACAGGGTGTTTTCTAAAGAGCGGCACCTTTAAAAGTCAAGAAAATATTTTAAGTAAATATTTTTGGATTAAAAAAATTTCTTGAAATTTTTTAAAATATTTCAAGTAACTCAAAACCTGCCACTTTTTTTGATTGATATTGCAATGTTCATTGTTCAAGGAACAGATCTTCACCTAAATTTACCTTCCACTGTGTTGTTAAATTGCCTACACTGCGCCGTCTTATTGGCTGTGTATGATAGTGAATACTTCAATAATATCGTAACAATAAACTGATTGTTTCCGATTTATGCAATCCTTACTGACTGACCCTTTATTGAAGATAATCATTTTTAGCAAACATTTTTTCTCTAGGAAATTATTATTAGTAACTTCATAACAGAACTCGTGGGACGAAATAAGTACTTTTTTTCTAGACTCGCTCTCTGCAAGGTGTTGATTTCCGATCTCTAAATGAATTGGATTGCCCATCTCTAGTTAAATTGGAACTCGTTGGTACTTCTTTACCTACTTATTTTCTTATATTGGTTAGTAGACTTACTGTGTAGTTTGCATAGTTAATTTCATCTTTTGTTTTACGGTTTAGGTTTTATATTTATTGGAATATATTAAATAAAGTTTTTATTATACAAAACAGCTTTATTGTAATTTCTAACAATAATTGTCTACTTATTATTCCTCCGATTAGTAAAATAGATATTTATTTTTTTTTAATATTTACAAGATAATTTAAAATGTGTGTGAATGCATATTAGGTTAATGGGGTTATTTTGTTGGATGCGATGGTTCAATTTGCTTAATAAAGCCAAATAAAACGAGTTTTCATTGTAATTTATTATCGAAGAAAATTAATTTATTGTCAGCTATCTCCTGCAGAAATAAACGGGTATAACGCTGCAAGTGTAATTGGATCCTTTATGGCTCACATAATGAGCTTGTTAACGATACCTTGTTAGTTCGACAATGTTTGATCCTCTATCAAGCTACGTAAGTCATTAATTTTGTTTTTATATTTAGACTGTGCTGGGAGGTCTTTGCGTGGCTGCAACAGTTTCCTAATACATACGTTTACGCAGAGTAAAGTTGACGAGGCCACAACTGTGCTATCGGAGACGAAATAAAGTCGAACTCCCTTTAACAGATTCTGCTCTATCTTTGTCACGACGTTTTGAACTTGAAGATTTTTATTACTAATTAGACACTTTCTAAGTACTTGCACAATGAACGGTCAACATTTAATGGTAGTGTTATAAAGGTAACAACTACTGGCTCGTAATAATTTTACTTCGTAAGAGTAGTCATCATTAAAAGCATATCTTTTCTAATAAAATCCCTTTACTTTGGTCGAGATTTGTGTATACTTCACACCATTCTACAGTACCTACCTCTTCGCCAAATGTCTTTGTATAGTGACATTTATTTTGTAATATGAAGGCATTCAGCGAGGATGATTGTATAGAATAGTATTTGTAAAGAGGAAGAATTAAAGTAAGGACGTACAACCCTTAAGTTAATCGTACATTAGGGGATCGTGGCATCACTTGCGCAGGTTCGCAACCTGAAATAGCCTACTCTCTATCGGCTTCATCAATGAAGTCTTCCACTTGGACCCAATTGTACTGTAATAAAATGTACAAGTAGTGGTAGATGAACAAAGGAAACAAATCATTTATGGTACTGAGAGTTTTTGAATAGCATGGCTTAGTGTGGGATGTCCTCAGTCAGAGAATGCTCTCATCAAGTGTACACATGCAGGTGTGGTTGCCGGGGTTTACTCAGCCGGGATGCTCGGACCTAGGGTGTTCTCAGCCGGGGTGCTCGCAGCTAGGGTGTTTTCAGCCGGGTTGTTCTCAGCATGTGTGGTTAGCGGGAGTATTCTCAGCCGGGGTGCTCGGAGATAGGGTGTTCTCAGCCGGGTTGTTCTCAGCATATGTGGTTATCGGGAGTTTTCTCAGACGGGATGCTCGCTGCTGGGGTGTTCTCACAAGGAGCAGCAAACGATTTCTTAGCCGTGTAAAAGAGTACCTAGTGTTTTAATGGACGGTTGAAGCTTTGCACTGGCCACATTGTCTTTCTTGGTTACCGCACGGGCGACATGAAGCAGCTTCTAAACTGCCTCTTCAGATGGTTAGAATCAAGCAAGTATCATTTCCTTCTCAAGAATCTTTATATCGTCCCGCTTAAATTGATTTGAACATTAAATTAAAATTAATGTTGGTTGAAATCAAATTTTGATTAATGAGGAAATTCCAAGACTTCGTTGCTATCGCCTGCAGTAAGACAATTACCCAATACCAACTTCTCGCCCCTGATATTAGTAAAACGTCTCATAAAGCGGGCAGCCTTCATTACTCCTTAGTCTACAAAAACAAAAAAACAAAAATAAATAGTTTAATCGAATGGTGATGAATATTTAAACCAAATAACTATTTTAGTATAGTATTTTTGCCCAAATATTTTTCGAATAAATTTGCATTGATTGGTTTGTTTTTGGTAATTTATTTAAGTTAAAAATTATAAGTATTGTTTGTGGTCGGTAAGCAATATCATAGATAGTCGTCATTATACCTCTACAACTGCGCCCGAGCAAATAAGTAATAAATTCCTTCAGCACTTTTTGGGTGGCTTACTATTTCAACCTCTATTAGTTCACACTATCCCTATATATGTCTTGTTCCAATTTGCAATCGTTAATCAAATACTTTTTATTCATCTACTCAACTTCAAATACATTTTGTTAAACTTATAGTGGATGACACTTGATGTTAATACAGTTTTTCAAATATTAATTCATTAATTACATTTCATTAAATAATTTTAGTTTTATATGGGAGGAAAACGTTTCACAAACGGGGCAAGGTATCCAATGTAATTATTTTGTACCATTTGGCTTAAAATAAGTGATAACTCGTAATTTCATAAAACTGCTGATTTTATGTTATAGGTTATGTGGTAGAACAGATGTTTTAAGGATGTATTTTCAAGGATGAATTGTCTTCCTGTAGCATAAAGGTTTAAAAGGAAACGTTTTCATTACAAGGTTTCACCGCTTTGATATCTCAATTATTATGCAATTCGTTTGTTACTTGGAAGAACAAGATTGGAATATTTCTGTAAATAGAAGTTATATTTAATTATTACATGCGATGACATTTAAAAACAAGTATTTTATTTTTCAGAAAATAATTTATCAGTTTAGATATTTCATTTTACATTAATGATTTACATACTTTTCCTTTATTAGATGCATTGGTCTAGTTTGTATAGTTTCGATCACACGTTCAGTGATGTATCAGTGTTTAGGTGACGTGACGAGACCCTGCGTCCGTGTTTTATCAGTGATTAATTAATTATAAAAAGGTAAAATATGGGGGGGAAATATGTTGACTCTTCTATAATAAACAGTTCACTCTGAAAGATTAGTTTCAACAACTATTTCTCCATCATCATTGATGGATTTACACGAATAGGCTGTAGAAAATCATCAGTGATGCTATCATCATGAAGCTTTATTATAATCGAAACTAGCTTGTAAATGAACTGTTTTAGTGAGAATGTGTTTTAATGATGTGGTGTTCAAAGTGTTAACCTTTATACCCGTTGGATCGAATCACGCTTCTTGGCAGAGATGTTATTCTTTTGCCCTAAAACATGACTCATTCCACGATTCTATATTGCAGTACGTAGAAGAGACAATTTTATTTGTTTTGGTATTCGGCAATTAAGACAGAAACCGCCGGATTTATTATCCACGTTTAAATAATCTCCCATTAAATGAGTTTATTAAATATGTTGCCAGCATTTCATCAGTTGTTTTAGAATAATTTCAAAGGGTGACTCAAAGTTTTAAAATTTACACTAGTTTTAAAATGTTTAGATAATGTAAATTTGCTGTGGGTTCAGTGCACATTTTATAGTTCGGTTGGCTGTTTCATTGCCGTATAATTTATATTTAACGCCACGTAAACATGTATGCTCTTCCTTTAGTTTGCATACATGACCTCGATAGCTAAAGTGCAACATATATTTTGTAACCACCACCTGCGGCGTGTGTGGCTCAGTTTGTTTTATTAAAACGCCAATGCACTAGAACGTTCAATAGTTTTAACTATTTTATCAAACATTTGCTTTAACATTTTTTATATTTGTTTCAAATCATGGAACTGGATAACCTCTGTGTTTTGCAATCGTTTGTAGTTTCTTAGCACTTTTTTCTGTAGTTTGACGGATGCTGTAATGTTGAGGGGCTGTTTAGGGGGAACAACTTAACCTCTGTGATTTTTCCTCGTTTGTTTTTTTTTAGCACTTTCTCCAGTGGTTGTGACGGATGCTGTAATGCTGGGGGGCCGTTTAAGGTGAAGCTCCTTAACCACCGTGTTTTTTCATCGTCTTTTTAACACTTTCTGAATTTTAAATAACTGAGAACACATTAATTACATGAAATGGTGAGTACTAAGATGAGTAGACATGTTAAACGGATGAGGTAAGATAGAGTGCAGCGAACGATTCTGGAAATAGCAATAAACACTAAGAGAAGAAAGAGAAAACTTTGGTGTCAATGGGCGGATGAAATCAGCAAAGATGCCATAAATTGAGAGACATTCAAACTGGGATCCAGGAATTGGAAAGAGTCAAATATGAACACGCTTTCAAAGCTGGGAATGGCTGGCAATAGCAGTGAGAGTTCTAGGAAGTGGTGTAAAACTACTTCTCTTCTCATCGTGATCAGAGACAGATATCCAATCTGTAGGGTTGTCAGTGGCATCGTACATTTTCGTTTCTTTGGTCGAACCCTTCTCATTTCCACCTGGTTGATAGGGTGGCATGTACATACGAATGGGATTTGAGAAAGGCAGGGGTATAAAATAAGGAAAACCTATGGCCAGAGCGTTTTGTTAATTTACCCAATAAATCATAAAGAAATTATCGAAGTTCAGAGTGTGAAAACGCTGTCTTCACGAATCAGACCTCAAACTCAGCGTCGGGCCCAACCAGTGTATGGTGGCACGAGTATGGTTGCATCAGCCATCAGTGTGTAACAACCAGGATATTCCGTGAACAATGATTATTTTCTGAATATCTGATCACATATGCTGTGTTTGTGTGTCTATTTGTGTAGTTTACACCTAATTATCTAGCTGTGCTATATAATTTTAAACAGTCTCTTTTTACCTTATCCTACAGGTAACGCGAAAGTGCTTTTTTCTCTTTAGTCACTCTAAACCAAAAGCAGGTTTAAAATTCTCTTCTCAGTTGAATGAATAAATCGTTAAATTACTGTAGCAAGTATTTCCTATGCTCTTAACCGCAATTACATTTAAATCAGATGTATTATATGTAAATAAAATGCATTCGTGCCGTAGGGTATTTATTTAAATGTTTCACTATTGATGTGCTGCAAAGCATTTCTTTCCTTTGGCTTCTGCATTTTTCTGTAATGCCACCGAAATTTGTTTTTCACCTTTAGGGTAAAAAATCATTAAACAATTATAGAGAGCACAGTAGGTGTAATTATAATTATTAAACAATTACAAATCCTGGCTGCAAATATTTACACAATTTTTAGATGCACATAATACAGTTACCATCATCAGAAGATTACAAATACAGTATTCTGGGATCTACCACCTAAGCCTTTGTAACTACTCGCAATGGGCACCACTCATTCGGCTGGGTGGTACAGATATATGTAACCTGTATACAAAGAGTGAAACAAATAATTATAATTACGTGTAAGATAGTTTTTGAGTATTGAATTTAGAATTGAAAGATTAGTGACAAAAAGAGCGTAAAGCCAGGAGAACAAAATAAACTGTATGGTGAATAATTAAAGCAGTGTTAAAGTACGAAGTGTATTAAAACAGTAGATAAAGAGTGGGATTGAATAACAATGTATCTGATTATCCCACCATCAGGTTTTATTATTACTTTGTGGCAAACATTGTCAAATTTCAATAAATGCAACCTAGGTTTTTTAACAGTCACGAATCTAACGTTTCAAAAAAACCCGCCCATCTTCACAATTTTAACCCGCTTTATATAGCAGAGTATAGTACTTAGTCAAATCCAATGTATTTCCAGTCACCTTGTAAAATTTTAAAGTATGACCTGAGGTTTCAAGTAAATTATAACCGTTATATCCGTGGTTTCATTGAGACCAAGTAGTTGTATAGTTTTATTTCAATATATATGTACTACAGTATTGTAGAATACGTACCCCCCAACGCCTTAGGTCGTGCAATGCGTCCAATGACTTCTGTGTAGCAATTAATCATTTCCTGTGGGGTGGAATCAAGTCAAGACCTTAGTCGTTCAAGGTCAATGACACAAGGCTCAACAATGTACCCAGAGGTCGTAAACACACACTATTTCATCTACTTTCCGGGAACTGTTCCTAACTTTGACAGTTATTGCAGGCACAACGGCTTGAGGTACGTTTATTTATCACTTCCTAATTTACACACACACACACACACACACACACACAGAATATATCGTTTTTGGATCGTTTGAATATTGATGCGAAACCTAAATAAACATTGTAAATTGAGTTTTAGAGGAAGTTATTATTTTGTATTTTTTATTGTTACATGGTAATTCGTTAATCGCCATTAACAGTTTTAAAGCTTGTTTCTTTTATTGTACAAGTGTGAGCTCGTGAATTTATGTAGAATATATTTACAGATTATAAAGTATGTTTAAAATATGGGTTTATAGTTTCCTGCGCTGGATGACAGTAAACCTAAATGCCACGAGTTGGATTAACGGTAGTGAACTGGTTTTGTTTACGTTACCTATATTCACAACGTCACCTTAAGTTGTTTCATGTTTACATTTACTGACGAACCTTATTTATTCATTGTTTCGTTTAGTTGAATTTTTTATCTGTCAAAATTACAAGACAAGCGTCCACTCCACAGCTTTTTGAAAAGAACCAAAAATTCTTATTCCAGTCGATCGTAGTAGTTGTCACAGTTCGCAGTTCTATGGTTTCCAATCACATCAAATGCTCTACTTAGCATTGTGTGAGAAACCTATGATGAAAACATGAGGACGGAAGGAGTAAATATGCTATAAATACGGTGGTGAATATTCGGTCCTTAAATAGTCAGCATCGACTAACACATGGTCAAAAGTATAAATATTTTTGTGTTGTCGTGGAGAGTTGTAGTACTTGATTTCGTAGCTGAACCTTAGTGAGTGACCCCACGCTTTATCATATGTTTTCTTTATCTCCATTATCACGGGATCATTTACTTACCTGAAGCATATTTGACTCCATCTACCTTTCCTTATCCATTTTCTTCCAAGATGGCATAATACCCCAAAAGAGAGTGATCATAGTTAGATACTTGTGTATCTACAAACGTATGGTATTATCCCTCCACATATCCCCTCCCAGAAGGTTTTATGCCCCTACTTTAATTCTACTGTTTATACACAGTCCTTTTCTATAATTTGTTTAAAATATTCATTCTTAAGACACCAAATTAATTAAATAACGCCAAACCAAAATCTCGTGTAGATGAATTTAAGTTGGAGTGCGATGATTTTTTTTAAATGAAAAACATCGGCTAGTAAACCTGTGCCATCGTAATTGTTAAATTAAATGTATTGAGCACAAATTTAATATAGTTTTGATGGTGAAAATATTCGTGTTTTAGCAATTCCCTTCTCCTCCCACTAAACAACTTGTGCCTTTAATTTCCATTGAACATATATACTACAGAACTGAAACCTTCGTCAGTTTGGAACATTCCCACAGAGATTAATCTAAAAAACAACTCTGCGAATGATGAACGTTCACTGATAACACAAACTATTTGGTTTTTATAAACAATAACAACTGTTGAAACTGACCAGACCTCTAACCAACATCCGTGGCATGTATTTTCAGATCGAAGAGGAGAGAGGTTGTGGGAAACCTGAGCATTTATAGTGACTAGATTAAAATCTTCTAAATATTTTTGACTCGTCATTTTTTCAAATGGTATATATTGTGAGGGCTTGTAAACATTTTGTTATTTCCACAAAGTAAATAAACCGTTTGAAACTTCTGGTTACCAGGAAGTCTAACTCCTGCAATGCTCTATCGCCTAGAACAGTAACGGCCAACACCCTGAAGCGGCCCATTTAAGTACATGGTTATATCTTTGAAATTTAAAAAATATATATAAAGATAAATACAAAATAATTTCACACATTGTAGGTATTTTTAGTTTAATGTCTAGGTAATAATGGTCTCATCATTTCCTTGTTTTAAAGTTACAGTTTTTACAATTACAATAATAATTATTATAATCATTGTTTATAGAAATAAGCTCCGAGAAAAAAGTTGCGGTATGGTAATAGCAATGATAACCTTTTGTGATTTTTCGCCAGAAAAATATTTAATTGATAATAATAATTTGAATAACGAGGGGGTCAATAAGTAGTTTCAACCCCGCAAACTCCACTTTTCATACCTCTTGGAACTCCATACAAGACGGTTTGATCGCACTGGCTTAAAGTATAATACAACGGGTTTATTGTTCCTAATTTTGAAATCAAAAAACTGGGACTTCTTAGTACTAATTTCCTCAGTATTTGATAATGTTCTACTAAAGACATTACGTTTTACATTTATATTCGACCAAATTTCAGCATTTTATGTGTATATGTCGTTTACCAATATCACTTATGGTTTTTTAAATCCAATAAAATTTATTATGAAACCAGATTTAATTTGATATTATATGAAGAACCCATTGCAAGAATGATGGTTGTCAAAATCACATTTTTCATTAAATTCTTTTTAAAGTTTAAATACTAACAACTTTTCGAAGTGTTTTTTTTTTTTTTAATTACAAGCACACTTATTAATATAAGATTTTACAAATATCTCTAATGTAATATTAATCTTATGTGGTTATCTCATTACAAGATTCATTGTACAAGTTGTGAAACTTAACACAAAAAAAAACAAATTTTTGTGAACCATAATGTTTTGTTGTGGACTCTTCATATATTGTTGTACCAAAATATGCATGTGTCACGTGTTTTATTTTTTGTAATAAATAAAAATTATTTTATGTAAAATAAATCTTGATTAAACCCAACCAGAGTAGGGGAACATATACGTATTCTGGCTTTTTACCAATATATTATGTGTAAAAACAGAGAGGAAACCGTATTAGTGTAGTGAGCTTGATTTATAACACAAAAATACAAATTTGGGTACCGACCTCTTAAACTGAAACATTGTAATCTAGATCCATGGTGTTGTATTTATATTTTATTAAGAAGAAAAAGTTTTCGAATATAAGGCGTAACGGTTTTTACTATCATCTAATTCACCGAACTTGGTCGTAGCAAAATTAACTACATTATCTTGCGATTTCATGCCAATCGTCAATAAATATATTTGGTAGATTACGGCTCATTACAAAGCAATCTCGTAAAATATTAAACACTCTTTAATTAATATTAAATTATTTAATCGTTTCCAAAACCTAATTACAGGTAGTTTTAAATTGTGCATCATCAATAATTGCCCTTTATTCAGATTAAATTGTTATTAATTATCAAAGCTATTTGATTACAGTTATGTTATGAAACAAAGCGCACAGTAATGCAATTAGAGCCACGCTAAATTAAATTATTTTAACTGTTTATATTGGAGAAGACATAATTTTAAATTTTAAAAATATATCCTTTTACCAAATCTCTAATTTTTTCAAGTTCATATTTCTGTTATTTAATTCTCAAGAAGACGTTAGGTTAGTACGGTAACATATTTTTACTGAAACGGTACCTTGCTTCAGAAACCATATGATGTAACATATAATGAAATGACATATGATGTAACTTGATCTGAACGTGTCTTATCACTCGCAACCGCCACGTTGTTCCCTAATGATTCATGTACTAGCATCCCACAAAGTAAATTAATTACCATTAATTATGTTGTGTTTGGTATCGTTATACTTATATTGTTACATACTTTTCAAATATTCGATAAAAATTTATAAATTAACATTAGGGTAAGAAATTTAATTTAACTGGTGTGGATGCTAGAACATGACCCATTAGGCAAACAGCTGTAAGCGATAAGGCACGTCCAAGCCAATGCAGAAATGGATTTCCCTCTACAACTTAAATTCAATCCAAAGACAAATACAAATTAAATCAATACAAATATTAGTCAACCCCGTACAAAGGAGGATATATATATATATATATATATATATATATATATATATATATATCCTTTTTATTACTGTATTCAATTATCACTTTATGTTTTAGGAACTTCCCTATTACTTTTAATGTTATATACATTGTATACAATATCAAGAGCACAGTGGTACAAAATGTTACAAAACAGTATTGGAAACAACCCCAATACCACAAAAATGATCAAAAACAACTGATTATACAAGTTGTCTATAAGGTTAAAGCCTTACGTACACTTCGATGATCATGCCACCATCGTCATCAGAGGGTCTTATTACAAAATTACATTCTAGAAAACAATAAGTTGCAAACTAGACTGACTCAAACTGTCTTTTTTGTAATAAGACCGTCTGATGATGACATGGTCATCGAAATGTACAAATGGGATTAATCTTAGGTAACTTGTACTTTTAGTTCTTTTTTATTATTTTTTTGGTATTGGGGTTGTTTCCAATATTTTTATTGTAGTATATACATTGTACAAAAATTGCATCACTTACAACCGTAATTACGGTCGTTAGCCAATCAGTACTTATAGTTGGTTCGTGTAGCGACATGTTAAAGTCTACTGTTCGAACTCGGGCGGGTGGCTAAACTAGGCAACACTGTTGTCTCAGGGGTGAGCGACTTCCGAACATATCTCGCGAGGCCGGCACCATACGTGGAAACAGCGCTAATAAAGCCACCCGATTTCTCGCAGTTTATTTTTATACCGTTGCTTGTAAACTCGGGCGGGTGGCTAAACTAGGCAACACTGTTGTCTCAGGGGTGAGCGACTTCCGAACATATCTCGCGAGGCCGGCACCATACGTGGAAACAGCGCTAATAAAGCCACCCGATTTCTCGCAGTTTATTTTTATACCGTTGCTTGTAAACTCGGGCGGGTGGCTAAACTAGGCAACACTGTTGTCTCAGGGGTGAGCGACTTCCGAACATATCTCGCGAGGCCGGCACCATACGTGGAAACAGCGCTAATAAAGCCACCCGATTTCTCGCAGTTTATTTTTATACCGTTGCTTGTAAACTCGGGCGGGTGGCTAAACTAGGCAACACTGTTGTCTCAGGGGTGAGCGACTTCCGAACATATCTCGCGAGGCCGGCACCATACGTGGAAACAGCGCTAATAAAGCCACCCGATTTCTCGCAGTTTATTTTTATACCGTTGCTTGTAAACTCGGGCGGGTGGCTAAACTAGGCAACACTGTTGTCTCAGGGGTGAGCGACTTCCGAACATATCTCGCGAGGCCGGCACCATACGTGGAAACAGCGCTAATAAAGCCACCCGATTTCTCGCAGTTTATTTTTATACCGTTGCTTGTAAACTCGGGCGGGTGGCTAAACTAAGCAACACTGTTGTCTCAGGGGTGAGCGACTTCCGAACATATCTTGCGAGGCCGGCACCATACGTGGAAACAGCGCTAATAAAGCCACCCGATTTCTCGCAGTTTATTTTTATACCGTTGCTTGTAAACTCGGGCGGGTGGCTAAACTAGGCAACACTGTTGTCTCAGGGGTGAGCGACTTCCGAACATATCTCGCGAGGCCGGCACCATACGTGGAAACAGCGCTAATAAAGCCACCCGATTTCTCGCAGTTTATTTTTATACCGTTGCTTGTAAACTCGGGCGGGTGGCTAAACTAGGCAACACTGTTGTCTCAGGGGTGAGCGACTTCCGAACATATCTCGCGAGGCCGGCACCATACGTGGAAACAGCGCTAATAAAGCCACCCGATTTCTCGCAGTTTATTTTTATACCGTTGCTTGTAAACTCGGGCGGGTGGCTAAACTAAGCAACACTGTTGTCTCAGGGGTGAGCGACTTCCGAACATATCTCGCGAGGCCGGCACCATACGTGGAAACAGCGCTAATAAAGCCACCCGATTTCTCGCAGTTTATTTTTATACCGTTGCTTGTAAACTGAAAAGAAAACGTAGATGAAATTACTCAATGCGCAGGGATCTGATTTTTTCCTGCTGTGCCAACGTGATTGGGTGGTAGACCTAATCTGCCCATTCTTTACACACGGCATATATGTGCGTGCATGATTAAAGGGAAGATATTTAAATGAATATTTCTCGTGACAACATTTGATCCACTTAGGTAAATCTGCTTTCCACGAAGCCATAAAGATGTCTGAACTTGCGAATGCCATATTTAAAAAAACCCCTCTTTTAAATAGCCATGTTTGTTTCATTTTGTTTCGAAAACCCACTTCCTATTTTCGCCCCGGTTGAGACATGTCTGCCTCGGGTAAACACGCGGTAGACATGTCTCTGCCCACGCGGCTGTATTTCCCTTATTCCCAATAGGACTATAATGTCCTGAAACCTACCCAATACTATCTAGCCTTCCTCTTTCCTTACAGAGAGTGTAACTGTTAAACACACTCTTGTGTCCTAGTTAAAGGGTACGTCTAACTGTACGTGGGCTTCTACAAGTGATGATACTATATACGTTTAACCCTTATACCGTGTGACAGGGGGTTGTATGCTCAGACATACAGTGACACACCGTTACTATCCTTAACTTAATATCCATGGCCGTTCGCTAAAAAAATCCTGGAACTAGCGAAATAATTCTAAACGAGACCCAGCCGTGTTTTCTTCTAGGATGGACTATTTTTCCTTGGCTTGATGATGTCAAGTCGAATAGAAATAACATTCATGAAAGGTGAGTCACAAGGTAGAAATAAATTTTAATTGACACATCATCTTGCACGTGATAGAAACTTGTTATCCTCGCTAACATGTCATTCCCGTCGCGTAGAATTAAACCACTCAGCGCGTAGAAACAGCACTTGTTACTTTCAGCTAACCGACACTGCTTTTATGGTAAGAGTTCATTTTAAATTCAGCCACACTGAATGAAACGCGCTAAACTTTAAACTAACTTCGAAATTCTTTCCTCATTTCAATATTCTCAAGGAAGAAATTCTTACATTAATATTCATCCTGCACTCTAGGGAAACCTGTTTTAATAAATATTTCCTGCAAAACATTTTATCTTCAACAACTACTTTCCCGCAAACTCGTCAAAACATTAATTAAAAGTGCAAATTCATGCACCTTATTGAATTTTTAATTTTTTCGTTCGCTTGATTAACTAAATCTAAAATGTTTTGTTAAAACTGTACTAATACTTTTTTGAACGACAGTTAAAAGTCAAGTACTGTAATTATATAGTATCTTAGAATTCCGTTTTTTTCTGTGTTCGATTGTAGTTATTTCAAGTGACGGTGTTAATCCGTGTAAGAAATATAGAAAAGTAATCACTTTTGAGTAAAGAATTCTCGCGAGACAGCCATACAAGTATTTTACACGTATCAAAAGTCTATGTTTAAGTGCTTTTAACGTATTTTAATATTAATAACACCTATTCAGATGTCACGAACACTAATTATTGAGTCATGGAAAAATGTTTGATTTTATGTTATTAAAAATTCTAAAAATTTAATAAAATCTATTATGTATTTCAATCCTAACTTTCTTTACGATCCTTCACCTTATTTAAATTAATAACGATTTAATTATGGAAATAAATTAAATAAAGTAATATTTTTTTAAAAGAATATGATTTAGGACAATAAATATCTGAATCGTTTATATAATATTTCAACTTCATAATATATCAATAATAATTAATAATGCAATTTTATTACACAGCGGTACCCGGTTCACATTGCAGCGCCCGAAATCATAATTTTTGCAATAAGAAAAGCAAATAAAAAATCTACATAATTATATTTCATTTACTGCAATGCTAGAGGATAGACAATATTTTTTTCATTTCATTAGGCGTATAAACATACGAATTGTAGGTGTTCCAACACGTGAACACGCAACATATAATTGTCCGTGGTAAAAACTCGAATATCCAGAATTAAGTCCACCAATGATCAATGATTGTCCATGTGCCTTGTTTATGTTTACTGCGAATGCAAAACGCAAAGCTGGTTTTTCGCCAGGAAAAAAACAAAAAAATATCGACCACATTCATGCTCCTACTCTATTATAGCCCACATTCTTGCTATAGCTCTGTTATCGGCCACATTCTTACTTTAGATCTCTTATTGGGTACATTCTTGCCCCTGCTCTATTATCGGCCACATTCATGCTCCTACTCTATTATCGACCACATTCTTGCTATAGCTCTGTTATTGGGTACACATTCTTGGTTTTGCTATATGCAGGGCCATTTTCTTGCTCCTGCACTATTATCGGCCATATCCTTGCTCCTGCTCTATTATCGCCCACATTCTTGCTATAGCTCTGTTATCGGCAAATCTCTTGTTCCTGCTCTAATATTAGCTACATTCCTGCTCCTGGTCTATTATCCGCCACATTCTTGCTCCTGATATATGCTGCACCATCTTTTTGTTCCTGCTGTTTTATCGGCCACATTCTTCCACCTGCTCTGTTATCGGCCACATTCTTCCTCCAGCTCTGTTATCGGCCACATTCTTGCTCCTGCTCTGTTATCGGCAAAACTCTTGTTCCTGCTCTATTATTGGCTACATTCTTGCTGCCGGTCTATAATAACATTGTCCATAATACAATGTTCCACATAACCGCATAGTTACTATTAGTTACCAACTATTGATGTTTATCAAGTATATAACAGTATTACCTAAAGGTACTAATAGTCATTTCCTGAGAAAGAACTATCGCTACATGACTGGTGGTTCTCAATACATGAGTAATATTTAACTCCATATAATCATTAACTATTCATGACTCTCAACCATCGATGCATATGCAATATTATTGTCACATAATAACTAAATAACCATCCTTGATTATTAGCTATCGGTAAATGAACAATAATTGCAGGAACATGACTATTAACTATAGATACATGTGCAATATTATCGTCACGTAATAATTGAATAACCATCCATGAGTATTAATTATCAGTAAATGAACAAAAATTGCAGGAATATGACTATTAACCATCGATACGTATGCAATATTATCGTCATATAATAATTAAATAACCATCCATGAGTATTAACTATCGGTAATTGAACTAAAATTGCAGGAACATAACTATTAACCATCGATACGTACGCAATATTATCAGTAAATGAACAAAAATTGCAGGGATATGACTATTAATCATCGATACGTTTGCAATTTTATCGTCACATAACAATTAAATAACCACCAATGAGTATTAACTATCGGTAAATGAACAATAATTGTAGGAACATAACTATTAACTAACTATACATGTCTAATATTATCGTCATATAATAATTAATTAACCATTAATAAGTGTCAATTATGGGTAAATGAACAATAATTGCAGAAACATGACTGTTAACTATAGATACATGTGCAATATTATCGTCACGTAATAATTGAATAACCATCCATGAGTATTAATTATCAGTAAATGAACAAAAATTGCAGGAATATGACTATTAACCATCGATACGTATGCAATATTATCGTCATATAATAATTAAATAACCATCCATGAGTATTAACTATCGGTAATTGAACTAAAATTGCAGGAACATAACTATTAACCATCGATACGTACGCAATATTATCAGTAAATGAACAAAAATTGCAGGGATATGACTATTAATCATCGATACGTTTGCAATTTTATCGTCACATAACAATTAAATAACCACCAATGAGTATTAACTATCGGTAAATGAACAATAATTGTAGGAACATAACTATTAACTAACTATACATGTCTAATATTATCGTCATATAATAATTAATTAACCATTAATAAGTGTCAATTATGGGTAAATGAACAATAATTGCAGAAACATGACTGTTAACTATCGATACATGTGCAATATTATCATCACATAATAAATTAATAACCATCCATGAGTAATAACAATCGTTAAATAAAAAATAATTGCAGGAACATGACTATGAACCATCGATACATGTGCATTTTTATCGTCATATAATAATTAAGTAACTATCAATGAGTACCAACTATCGGTAAATGAACAATAATTTCTAGAACTTGACTTTTGACTATCGGTAAATGAACAATAACTGCAGGAACATGACTTTTGACTATCGGTAAATGAACAATAATTATAGGATTATGACTCTTAACTATAGATACATGTCCAATATTATCGTCCTATAATAATTAAATGACCATCCATGAGTATTAACAATCGGTAAATGATCAATAATTGCAGTAACATTACTTTTAACTATCGGTAAATGGACAGTAATTGCAGTAACATGACTGTGAACATCGATACATTTGCAATATTATCATCACCTAATAATTAAATAACCATCAATGAGTATTACTTATCGGTAAATAAACAATAATTGCAGATACATGACTATTAACTATAGATACATGTCCAATATTATCGTCCTGTAATAATTAAATGACCATTTTTGAGCGTCAACTATCGATAAAGGAACACAAATTGCATAAACATGACTGTTAACCATCGATTCATGTGTAATGTTACCATCACATAATATTTAAATAAACATTAGTTATTATTAACTATCGGTAAATGAACAATAATTGCAGGAGCATGACTATTAACCATCGATACATGTGCAATATAATCGTCACATAATATTTAAATAACCATCATCGAGTGTTAACTATCGGTAAATGAACAAAAATTGCAGAAACATGACTATTAACCATCGATACATGTGCAATATTATCGTCACATAATAATTAAATAACCATTTACGAGCATTAACTATCGGTAATTGAACAGAAAAAGTAGGAACATAGCTATTAGCCATCGATTCGTATGCAATATTATCAGTAAATGAACAAAAATTGTTGGAATATGACTATTAACCATCGATACGTTTGCAATATTATCGTCACATAATAATTAAATATCTATCAATGAGTATTAACTATCGGTAAATGAACAATAATTGTAGGAACATAACTATTAACTATCGATATATTTGCAATATTATCATCACATAATAAATTAATAACCATCCATGAGTAATAACAATCGTTAAATAAAAAATAATTGCAGGAACATGACTATGAACCATCGATACATGTGCAATTATATCGTCATATAATAATTAAGTAACTATCAATGAGTATCAACTATCGAGAAATGAACATTAATTGCTAGAACTTGACTTTTGACTATCGTTAAATGAACAATAATTGCAGGAACATGACTGTTAACTATCGATACATGTGCAATATTATCATCACATAATAAATTAATAACAATCCATGAGTAATAACAATCGGTGAATGAACAATAATTGCAGAAACATGACTATGAACCATCGATACATGTGCAATTATATCGTCATATAATAATTAAGTAACTATCAATGAGTATCAACTATCGAGAAATGAACATTAATTGCTAGAACTTGACTTTTGACTATCGTTAAATGAACAATAACTGCAGGAACATGATTTTTTACTATCGGTAAATGATCAATAATTATAGGAACATGACTATTAACTATAGATACATGTCCAATATTATCGTCCTATAATAATTAATTGACCATCAATAAGTGTCAACTATGGGTAAATGAACAATAATTGCAGAAACATGACTGTTAACTATCGATACATGTGCAATATTATCATCACATAATAAATTAATAACCATCCATGAGTAATTACTATGGGTAAATGACCAATAATTGCAGGAACATGACTATGAACCATCGATACATGTGCAATTATATCGTCATATAATAATTAAGTAACTATCAATGAGTATCAACTATCGGTAAATGAACAATAATTGCTAGAACTTGACTGTTGACTATCGTTAAATGAACAATAACTGCAGGAACATGATTTTTTACTATCGGTAAATGATCAATAATAATAGGAACATGACTATTAACTATAGATACATGTCCAATATTATCGTCCTATAATAATTAATTGACCATCCATGAGTATTTAAAATCTGTAAATGATCAATAATTGCAGTAACATTACTTTTAACTATCGGTAAATGAACAGTAATTGCAGTAACATGACTATGAACCATCGATACATATGCAATTACATCGTCATATAATAATTAAATAACTATCAATAAGCATCAACTATCGGTAAATGAACAATAATTGCTAGAACTTGACTTTTTACTATCGGTAAATGAACAATAACTGCAGGAACATGACTTTTGACTATCGGTAAATGATCAATAACTGCAGGAACATGACTTTTGACTATCGGTAAATGAACAATAACTGCAGGAACATGACTTTTGACTATCGGTAAATGAACAATAACTGCAGGAACATGACTTTTGACTATCGGTAAATGAACAATAACTGCAGGAACATGACTTTTGACTATCGGTAAATTAACAATAATTGCAGGAACATGACTTGTGGCTATCAGTAAACGAACGTTAATTGTAGGAACATGACTATTAACTATCGCTATATGTCCAATATTATCGTCATATAATAATTAAATAACCATCAATGAGTATCAACTATCGTTAAATGATCAATAATTATAGGAACATGACTATTAACTATAGATACATGTGCAATATTATCGTCCTATAATAATTAAATGACCATCCATGAGTATTAACAATCGGTACGTGAACAAAAATTTCAGGAACATGACTATTAACCATCGATACATGTGCAATATATACGTCATATAATATTTAAATAACCATCATCGAGTGTTAACTATTGGTAAATGAACAAAAATTGCAGGAACATATCTATTAACCATCGATACGTTTGCAATATTATCGTCACATAATAATTAAATAGCCATCAATGAGTATTAACTATCAGTAAATGAACAAAAATTGCAGGGACATGACTGTTAACCATCGATGCATGTGCAGTATTATCGTCACATTATAATTAAATAACCATCCATGAGTATTAACTATCAGTAAATGAATAACAATTGCAGGGACATGACTATTAACCATCGATACATGTGCAATATATACGTCATATAATATTTAAATAACCATCATCGAGTGTTAACTATTGGTAAATGAACAAAAATTGCAGGAACATATCTATTAACCATCGATACGTTTGCAATATTATCGTCACATAATAATTAAATAGCCATCAATGAGTATTAACTATCAGTAATTGAACTAAAATTGCAGGAACATAACTATTAACCATCGATACGTACGCAATATTATCAGTAAATGAACAAAAATTGCAGGGATATGACTATTAATCATCGATACGTTTGCAATTTTATCGTCACATAACAATTAAATAACCACCAATGAGTATTAACTATCGGTAAATGAACAATAATTGTAGGAACATAACTATTAACTAACTATACATGTCTAATATTATCATCATATAATAATTAATTAACCATTAATAAGTGTCAATTATGGGTAAATGAACAATAATTGCAGAAACATGACTGTTAACTATCGATACATGTGCAATATTATCATCACATAATAAATTAATAACTATCCATGAGTAATAACAATCGTTAAATAAAAAATAATTGCAGGAACATGACTATGAACCATCGATACATGTGCAATTATATCGTCATATAATAATTAAGTAACTATCAATGAGTATCAACTATCGAGAAATGAACATTAATTGCTAGAACTTGACTTTTGACTATCGTTAAATGAACAATAATTGCAGGAACATGACTGTTAACTATCGATACATGTGCAATATTATCATCACATAATAAATTAATAACAATCCATGAGTAATAACAATCGGTGAATGAACAATAATTGCAGAAACATGACTATGAACCATCGATACATGTGCAATTATATCGTCATATAATAATTAAGTAACTATCAATGAGTATCAACTATCGAGAAATGAACATTAATTGCTAGAACTTGACTTTTGACTATCGTTAAATGAACAATAACTGCAGGAACATGATTTTTTACTATCGGTAAATGATCAATAATTATAGGAACATGACTATTAACTATAGATACATGTCCAATATTATCGTCCTATAATAATTAATTGACCATCAATAAGTGTCAACTATGGGTAAATGAACAATAATTGCAGAAACATGACTGTTAACTATCGATACATGTGCAATATTATCATCACATAATAAATTAATAACCATCCATGAGTAATTACTATGGGTAAATGACCAATAATTGCAGGAACATGACTATGAACCATCGATACATGTGCAATTATATCGTCATATAATAATTAAGTAACTATCAATGAGTATCAACTATCGGTAAATGAACAATAATTGCTAGAACTTGACTGTTGACTATCGTTAAATGAACAATAACTGCAGGAACATGATTTTTTACTATCGGTAAATGATCAATAATAATAGGAACATGACTATTAACTATAGATACATGTCCAATATTATCGTCCTATAATAATTAATTGACCATCTAAGAGTATTTAAAATCTGTAAATGATCAATAATTGCAGTAACATTACTTTTAACTATCGGTAAATGAACAGTAATTGCAGTAACATGACTATGAACCATCGATACATATGCAATTACATCGTCATATAATAATTAAATAACTATCAATAAGCATCAACTATCGGTAAATGAACAATAATTGCTAGAACTTGACTTTTTACTATCGGTAAATGAACAATAACTGCAGGAACATGACTTTTGACTATCGATAAATGATCAATAACTGCAGGAACATGACTTTTGACTATCGGTAAATGAACAATAACTGCAGGAACATGACTTTTGACTATCGGTAAATGAACAATAACTGCAGGAACATGACTTTTGACTATCGGTAAATGAACAATAACTGCAGGAACATGACTTTTGACTATCGGTAAATTAACAATAATTGCAGGAACATGACTTGTGGCTATCAGTAAACGAACGTTAATTGTAGGAACATGACTATTAACTATCGCTATATGTCCAATATTATCGTCATATAATAATTAAATAACCATCAATGAGTATCAACTATCGTTAAATGATCAATAATTATAGGAACATGACTATTAACTATAGATACATGTGCAATATTATCGTCCTATAATAATTAAATGACCATCCATGAGTATTAACAATCGGTACGTGAACAAAAATTTCAGGAACATGACTATTAACCATCGATACATGTGCAATATATACGTCATATAATATTTAAATAACCATCATCGAGTGTTAACTATTGGTAAATGAACAAAAATTGCAGGAACATATCTATTAACCATCGATACGTTTGCAATATTATCGTCACATAATAATTAAATAGCCATCAATGAGTATTAACTATCAGTAAATGAACAAAAATTGCAGGGACATGACTATTAACCATCGATGCATGTGCAGTATTATCATCACATTATAATTAAATAACCATCCATGAGTATTAACTATCAGTAAATGAACAACAATTGCAGGGACATGACTATTAACCATCGATACATGTGCAATATATACGTCATATAATATTTAAATAACCATCATCGAGTGTTAACTATTGGTAAATGAACAAAAATTGCAGGAACATATCTATTAACCATCGATACGTTTGCAATATTATCGTCACATAATAATTAAATAGCCATCAATGAGTATTAACTATCAGTAAATGAACAAAAATTGCAGGGACATGACTATTAACCATCGATGCATGTGCAGTATTATCGTCACATTATAATTAAATAACCATCCATGAGTATTAACTATCAGTAAATGAACAACAATTTCAGGAACATGACTATTAACCATCGATACATGTGCAATATATACGTCATATAATATTTAAATAACCATCATCGAGTGTTAACTATTGGTAAATGAACAAAAATTGCAGGAACATATCTATTAACCATCGATACGTTTGCAATATTATCGTCACATAATAATTAAATAGCCATCAATGAGTATTAACTATCAGTAAATGAACAAAAATTGCAGGGACATGACTATTAACCATCGATGCATGTGCAGTATTATCGTCACATTATAATTAAATAACCATCCATGAGTATTAACTATCAGTAAATGAACAAAAATTGCAGGGACATGACTATTAACCATCGATACATGTGCAATATTATCGTCACATTATAATTAAATAACCATCCAATAGTATTAACTATCAGTAAATGAACAAAAATTGCAGGGACATGACTATTAACCATCGATACGTATGCAATATTATCGTCACATTATAATTAAATAACCATCCATGAGTATTAACTATCAGTAAATGAACAACAATTGCAGGGACATGACTATTAACCATCGATACATGTGCAATATTATCTTCACATTATAATTAAATAGCCATCAATGATTATTAACTATCAGTAAATGAACAAAAATTGCAGGGACATGACTATTAACCATCGATACGTTTGCAGTATTATCTTCACATAATAATTAAATATCCATCCATGAGTATTAACTATCAGTAAATGAACAAAAATTGCAGGGACATGACTATTAACCATCGATACATGTGCAATATTATCGTCACATTATAATTAAATAGCCATCAATGAGTATTAACTATCAGTAAATGAACAAAAATTGCAGGGACATGACTATGAACCATCGATACATGTGCAATATTATCGTCACATTATAATTAAATAACCATCCATGAGTATTAACTATCAGTAAATGAACAAAAATTGCAGGGACATGACTGTTAACCATCGATACATGTGCAATATTATCGTCACATTATAATTAAATAACCATCCATGAGTATTAACTATCAGTAAATGAGCAAAAATTGCAGGGACATGACTGTTAACCATCGATACATGTGCAATATTATCGTCACATAATAATTAAATAACCATCCATGAGTATTAACTATCAGTAAATGAACAAAAATTGCAGGGACATGACTGTTAACCATCGATACATGTGCAATATTATCGTCACATTATAATTAAATAACCATCCATGAGTATTAACTATCAGTAAATGAACAACAATTGCAGGGACATGACTATTAACCATCGATACGTTTGCAATATTATCGTCACATAATAATTAAATAACCATCCATGAGTATTAACTATCAGTAAATGAACAAAAATTGCAGGGACATGACTGTTAACCATCGATACATGTGCAATATTATCGTCACATTATAATTAAATAACCATCCATGAGTATTAACTATCAGTAAATGAACAACAATTGCAGGGACATGACTATTAACCATCGATACGTTTGCAATATTATCGTCACATAATAATTAAATAACCATCCATGAGTATTAACTATCAGTAAATTAACAATAATTGCAGGAACGTCAATGATTATTAGCCATCGATGCATATGCAATATTATCGTCACATGATATTTTAATAACCATCAATGAGTATTTACTGTGTTTATAAAAAGGAACAATAATGGTTGGAATATGATTATTAGCCATGGCTACATGTGCAATATTATCGTCACATTTTAATTAAATAACCATCCATGAGTATTAACTATCAGTAAATGAACAAAAATTGCAGGGACATGACTGTTAACCATCGATACATGTGCAATATTATCGTCACATTATAATTAAATAACCATCCATGAGTATTAACTATCAGTAAATGAACAACAATTGCAGGGACATGACTATTAACCATCGATACGTTTGCAATATTATCGTCACATAATAATTAAATAACCATCCATGAGTATTAACTATCAGTAAATGAACAAAAATTGCAGTAACATGACTTTTAACTATCTGTAAATTAACAATAATTGCAGGAACGTCAATGATTATTAGCCATCGATGCATATGCAATATTATCGTCACATGATATTTTAATAACCATCAATGAGTATTTACTGTGTTTATAAAAAGGAACAATAATGGTTGGAATATGATTATTAGCCATGGCTACATGTGCAATATTATCGTCACATAATAATTCAATAACCATCCGTGAGTAATAACTATTGGTTAATGAACAATAATTGTTGGAATATGATTATTAGCCATGGATACATGTGCAATATTATCGTCACATAATAATTAAATAACCATCCGTGAGTAATAACTATTGGTTAATGAACAATAATTGTTGGAATATGATTATTAGCCATGGCTACATGTGCAATATTATCGTCACATAATAATTAAATAACCATCCGTGAGTAATAACTATTGGTTAATGAACAATAATTGTTGGAATATGATTATTAGCCATGGATACATGTACAATATTATCGTCACATAATAATTAAATAACCATCCGTGAGTAATAACTATTGGTTAATGAACAATAATTGTTGGAATATGATTATTAGCCATGGATACATGTGCAATATTATCGTCACATAATAATTAAATAACCATCCGTGAGTAATAACTATTGGTTAATGAACAATAATTGTTGGAATATGATTATTAGCCATGGATACATGTGCAATATTATCGTCACATAATAATTAAATAACCATCCGTGAGTAATAACTATTGGTTAATGAACAATAATTGTTGGAATATGATTATTAGCCATGGATACATGTGCAATATTATCGTCACATAATAATTAAATAACCATCCGTGAGTAATAACTATTGGTTAATGAACAATAATTGTTGGAATATGATTATTAGCCATGGATACATGTGCAATATTATCGTCACATAATAATTAAATAACCATCCGTGAGTAATAACTATTGGTTAATGAACAATAATTGTTGGAATATGATTATTAGCCATGGATACATGTGCAATATTATCGTCACATAATAATTAAATAACCATCCGTGAGTAATAACTATTGGTTAATGAACAATGATTGTAGGAACATGACTCATAACCATCGATACATGTGCAATATTATCGTCACATAATAATTAAATAACCATCCGTGAGTAATAACTATTGGTTAATGAACAATAATTGTTGGAATATGATTATTAGCCATGGATACATGTGCAATATTATCGTCACATAATAATTAAATAACCATCCGTGAGTAATAACTATTGGTTAATGAACAATAATTGTTGGAATATGATTATTAGCCATGGCTACATGTGCAATATTATCGTCACATAATAATGAAATAACCATCCGTGAGTAATAATTATTGGTTAATGAACAATGATTGTAGGAACATGACTCATAACCATCGATACATGTGCAATATTATCGTCACATAATAATTAAATAACCATCCGTGAGTAATAACTATTGGTTAATGAACAATAATTGTGGGAATATGATTATTAGCCATGGATACATGTGCAATATTATCGTCACATAATAATTAAATAACCATCCGTGAGTAATAACTATTGGTTAATGAACAATAATTGTTGGAATATGATTATTAGCCATGGATACATGTGCAATATTATCGTCACATAATAATTAAATAACCATCCGTGAGTAATAACTATTGGTTAATGAACAATAATTGTTGGAATATGATTATTAGCCATGGCTACATGTGCAATATTATCGTCACATAATAATGAAATAACCATCCGTGAGTAATAATTATTGGTTAATGAACAATGATTGTAGGAACATGACTCATAACCATCGATACATGTGCAATATTATCGTCACATAATAATTAAATAACCATCCGTGAGTAATAACTATTGGTTAATGAACAATAATTGTTGGAATATGATTATTAGCCATGGATACATGTGCAATATTATCGTTACATAATAATTAAATAACCATCCGTGAGTAATAACTATTGGTTAATGAACAATAATTGTTGGAATATGATTATTAGCCATGGATACATGTGCAATATTATCGTCACGTAATAATTAAATAACCATCCGTGAGTAATAACTATTGGTTAATGAACAATAATTGTTGGAATATGATTATTAGCCATGGCTACATGTGCAATATTATCGTCACATAATAATTAAATAACCATCCGTGAGTAATAACTATTGGGTAATGAACAATAATTGTTGGAATATGATTATTAGCCATGGATACAAGTGCAATATTATCGTCACATAATAATTAAATAACCATCCGTGAGTAATAATTATTGGTTAACGATCAATAATTGTAGGAACATGACTCATAACCATCAATACATGTGCAATATTATCGTCACATAATAAATTAATAACCATCCGTGAGTAATAACTATTGGTTAATGAACAATAATTGTTGGAATATGATTATTAGCCATGGATACATGTGCAATATTATCGTCACATAATAATTAAATAACCATCCGTGAGTAATAATTATTGGTTAACGATCAATAATTGTAGGAACATGACTCATAACCATCAATACATGTGCAATATTATCGTCACATAATAAATTAATAACCATCCGTGAGTAATAACTATTGGTTAATGAACAATAATTGTTGGAATATGATTATTAGCCATGGCTACATGTGCAATATTATCGTCACATAATAATTAAATAACCATCCGTGAGTAATAACTATTGGTTAATGAACAATAATTGTTGGAATATGATTATTAGCCATGGATACATGTGCAATATTATCGTCACATAATAATTAAATAACCATCCGTGAGTAATAACTATTGGTTAATGAACAATAATTGTTGGAATATGATTATTAGCCATGGCTACATGTGCAATATTATCGTCACATAATAATTAAATAACCATCCGTGAGTAATAACTATTGGTTAATGAACAATAATTGTTGGAATATGATTATTAGCCATGGATACATGTGCAATATTATCGTCACATAATAATTAAATAACCATCCGTGAGTAATAATTATTGGTTAACGATCAATAATTGTAGGAACATGACTCATAACCATCAATACATGTGCAATATTATCGTCACATAATAAATTAATAACCATCCGTGAGTAATAATTGTGGGTTAATGAACAATAATTGTAGGAACATGACTATTAACCATCGATACGTGCGCAATATTATCGTCTCATAGTAATTAAATAACCATCCGTGAGTAATAACTATTGGTTAACGATCAATAATTGTAGGAACATGACTCATAACCATGGATACATGTGCAATATTATCGTCACATAATAATTAAATAACCATCCATGAGTATTAACTTTCGGTCAAATCAACAGTAATTAATTGTCGATATATGAACCTTTACTTTTGTTACATGAGCATTAAATGTGTACAGGTAATTTCCATAAAATTTGTGTTGCAAATTAACATTAATAGCTTATATGAATTCGTTGCTATACAAATGATGTAGTGGGCAAAACTCAACTATTTTAATTTGTTTTAGTGTCTATAAAATAATATAATCATATGTAACCCACTTAAAAATAAATACAATACAGCAGGTATTTCCAACAGGCCAAACACAAATTTTAAATACGTCTATGTTTATTTATTCCAAATTGGATCTTAGAGTTTACTTAACAAATTTATACTTTTGATGATACAAGATGATACTTGTTCGAATTTTATAATGTTCCTTAAGAAATACGACGTAATTAATGTTATTGATAAAACAGGTTTCGTTATAAAGGTCCGCCGTAGTAAAGGCTGAGCGATGATTTGTTTAAAATTTTCCTGAAATACTGTCTTTTGTTTTGTTTATGATGAATTATTAGTTTACAGAATAAGCCTTGGAAAATGTTTTTTGTATGTGGCAACACGTAATTGCAGTATTTTTTTCAAAACAATTACTGGCATTATAGGGAAGAAAATGTTTTCACTATAATAAAATAATACAATATTATGAAACAAAAATTTAGAAGTATTTTGTAATTACCTGCGGCCATCTTGGAGGGTCGTGAGGAGCTAGAAGCTTAACAAGCGCATTGCGTCAGTCTGTGCTGTGTCTCGTCGTGCGGTCATTGTGTGTGTCTCGTCTGAACTTCACTAAATGTTTGGGTTCAATGGAAAGAGCATCACAAACATTATAACAATTTTAACAAGCCCATATATACAGTAAGCAGAATTAATTGTTTAATGTTAAAGTGTGGAATACTTTATAGTACTACTTAATGTAAAAAACGTTACACTTTCTAATTATGTTGTAGACAGTTTCAATATGAAGACCACGGTTTCGATCTCACACCAGACTGTTTTTAAACCCTTTTGTTAATGATATTTTATAAACGACACTTTGAAATAAGCAATATATTCAAAAAATTAGGATTCAAATATAGGCATTACAGTTGGCTTACAAATAATTCTAAGCTCATAGTACAGCTGAAGTCATTTCTCTTCAGATGGGAGGGTTTTTAAATTTTAAAGATTATTCGGTAACTATAATGAAAATTTCTTAAAAATAGCAAACCTTGAAGCCGGTCGTAAAATTTAGACATGATGTTGCAAAGTATGTGTTTTTGTCACACATTTATATTGTTCACTTAAATGTTTTAATTTTAAAATTAAGATGGATTAAACTGGTTTTTTTTACAAGTAATATTGAAAAAATATTTTGGAGTAAATTTCTAATTAAGTCAATAAAGAAATATTGTATTTTTGTTACTGTTTTTGAGATTATTATACACACACACACACACACAAACAAACAACATACACACACAAACACAACACACACACACAAACACAATCACAACACACACACACACACACACACAAACAAACAACATACACACACACACACACACACACACACACACACACACACACACATACATACACACACACACACACACACACACACACACACACACACACATACATACACACACACACACACACACACACACACACACACACACACACACACACATACATACACACACACACACACACACACACACACACACACACACACACACACCACACACACACACACACACACACACACACACACACACACACACACATACATACATACATACACACACACACACACACACACACACACACACAAACAACATACACACACAAACACAACACACACACACACACAAACAAACACACACACACACTCACATACACACACACTCACATACATACACACAAACACACACACACACACACACACACACACACACACACACACACACATATATATATATATATATATATATATATATATATATATATATATATATATATATATATATATATATAATAGAATTACAATTGTACGTGGCAGAATATAAAGCGAGATTAGTTTTAATAATTAATTAATTCATATTTTTAAAAAACTGTATTTTCAAGTGCCATCCCCTACAAATTTTAAAAAAATGTATTTAAACTTGAGTGGATGAATAAAAATATTATTATCGATTGTAAAGTACTACAAATTGTTACATTTTAATAAATTACTTTTTACTAGAATTTTGCATATTTCGGGATAAAATTTTACATTTTACGATAAACCTGCTATGACTCCAGTAAGTTATTTTTTCCGTTAAACTAAATATGAGAGGAAATTTATTATTTATATTATATTATTCATATTTTGCCTCACTATTTAGGTAAAGGTTTAACAGGCATTTATTACCATAAAGACTTGCCTTTCTCAATTCAGTTAAAACTCAGGACATATATGAAATTACCAATAAATTATGCTAATTTTATGTTTTTAAATGTCTCTCACAAAATGAATAGCCTTATTATAACAGTAACTTTATAACACACCTCTGCTTCTAACGAATTGATATTCGCACCATTGAGTAAGGACTATTGTTAATTCCATTAGTACCAATTGAAAGACAAATTAAATATTTAATTTATTTCAAAAATAATTTGGGATTTTTTGTAAATATGTGAACTGTTTGTCGTGTTTTCCTAAGACATAATCATAATGTTATTAAATTTATCTCGGAACCAAACTATATCACTTACAGTTAATAGTTACTGTTATTTTTAATTTTTAATTGTTTTAAATATTTTGTTATCTATTTCTTATATTAAAACAATTTTACTTTCAAAGTGTCTTAAACAGATAGGTTTATAGTATTAATCTTTACATTGATTTTTTATGGTTGTTTAGTTTCTTTCTTACGTGCCATGTATAAATATTACAAGTGCCCCTGGAGAATTATGTCCCTAACTGTGGTGTACTTTTTAAACACTAAAGTTACCAATATCAGATTTTAGTTTGTGATTTTTATTATTATTATTAGATTTTTTGTAATTGGTAAACTATTACAAGATAATGAAATGGTAAAAGAAAATATTTAGAATTAAAGTTGTGTACAAGACATTCTATTTCAACAAGTTTTTACCTAGTTAAACTCCGTTTGTTCGTTCAAATCCGTTTATATTTTTTTCTGTTTTAATTTTAAATTGTCTCACGGTTTGACAGTTTTACGACAACGTAACTGAAAACTCGCAAACACTGCACACGCCGAACCGCAACTGCCGACTGGCTGGCAGGATACAGAACCACCCTTACACAGCGCAACTCCAGCCCCTCCACCCCACGTCTCAGATGCGAGCTGTATTAATGCAGATTAAACTGCCGGTACGTCGTGTTTATTCGTCACATTCTTACTTATTGTCGGCACTGCTAATATAAATACTTTCGAGCCAATATCGTCTCTCACAATTCAGCCCCCTATATGCACTCAACTCTTTATTATTAAAAATATGTCATTGACTTATTTATGGAGGGATATTATTTGAACAAGTGTAGAAAATCATAGGGAACTGTTTCACCTTACAACAGGTGACATAACTGTGAATCATAGCTTTCATGTAATTGGTTGTGTTTATAACGGAACTTTTGTAATACAGTCGCCAATCGTACGGCGTAGTTACACTTACCTGTTCTATTTGTACCTATTGGTGGAAACTTCCATAAAAATAAATATTAAACCTGACATATGTATCGAAATCTTGTTCCTGTTCATGACGAGCTGGTTGTAAATTACAAATTACACTTTTGCTATTACTTGCGACCAGACATTTGTTAACTAAAAGTTGTTAATTGTTAACTTACACTTGTAGGAAACGTTTTCGTCTTACTACTTCTTCAGCCTCGTATTTTTGCCGCTAGGAATGCTGCTGTTGTGCTTCCTCGGTACCATTTTTTTAAAGTTAGAAGTGATGTGATCGAAAAGTATGTGTGATCTGTACCATGTTTGTTCATTTAAGATGTCATTTTTATGTGTGTTGCTATGTCTATATATTTCAAACTGTTCTAGTGTGCTTAATTTATGGCCTTTGTTGCATGTGTGGAGGATGCTAATGTTATTTTCCATATTTTTGCATGCGTGTTTAGTGTCCATGGGGTGATTTGCGAAGGTGGATTCAATAGTATTGTGCAGTGGCCTTTTGTGTTCTTTAGATCTTTCGGCGAAAGATCTGCCTGTTTGTCCAATATAGAACTTATTGCAGTTGTTGCATTTTAGTTTGTATACTCCTGGATTATTGTATGTGTTGGTATTGTTATTAATGCTGTGTCTGAGAGCTGTTTGGCTTTTATTTGTTGTTCTGTAAGCTACATTGTATCCTGTTTTTTTGAATTGGTGCGCTATCTTATTTGTGAGTTTGTTTATGTATGTGAGGGTGATGAATTTGTTTTTGTTCGTGTTTTTGTTGTTACTGTTTTTGTTGAGTATTTGTCTGTGTAGTTCGTCTATTAAATAATTGTCATATCCATTTTTGTGAGCTAAATATTTGAATGTGTTTAGTTCCTCTGTGTAGTTAGTTGTGGACATAGGTATTTTATTTAGTCTGTGTAGTAAATGTTTGAATGAGGCGTGTTTATGTTGTATTGGATGGTACGATGAATTGTGTATCATTGTGTCTGTCATGGTTGGCTTGCGATATATGTTGAATTCATGTTTGTTTTGTTTTTTTGTTATGGTGCTTTCTAAGAAATTCAATGTTTTGTTGTTTTCAACTTCTGCAGTGAACTGGATATTTTTGTGTATTTTCTTTATATGTGTTTGGAGTTGTTGCCATTGTCTTATGTTTCCTCGGTATAGTATTATAACGTCATCTACATATCTGTGCCAATATATTATCTTATCTGCGTGTTAGTTGTTATTTATGATAATATTCTGTTGTATGTGTTGTAGAAATACTTCTGTGAACCCATTGGTAGGCCTTGTTTCTGTGTGTAATATTTGTTGTTGTGAATGAAGTAGTTCTGTTGTGTAATGGTGTTCAAAATATGTATGATTTCTTTTGTGATTTATTTATTTTTAAACTACTTATTTCCTCAGAAAAATAGTAAGCTTAGTAAATATTAGGTTTTTTTTCCTTGTAAAGATAAAAACATTTCAATTTATATGTTATATATTAACAACATTTTTGAAACAAGTCAGGAACCAAAAAGCAATTGTTAAGTAAATATAATTTGTCGATTTGTTTCTCAGGACGTTTGCTTTTAAATTATCTATGACAGCGTAACCATTGGTGGAGCGACAACTGAGAGGTTACCGCAGAACTTTTGTCAAACTGCATATAGGCCTGCTCACCAGAACACAAAATAAGAATGTACATCTGAAGTAGTTGCGTAAACTCTTTAAAAAATATTGATGAAAACCACCTTTTTATATCTGCTCCATCGGCTCAACAACGCATCCTGGCGCACAACCTACACACTTACGTGATTGTCTAGTAGTCTAGTACATTTCACTAATGTCTCACTACGTTTTTTTTAACTCACAGGAATTAAATATCAATTCGAGCACAAATTAGATTACACAGTTTCAATTTCAGTTAAATATAAATTGACTAATTGCAACACTTATTAATTAGAACAAAAACAGCAACAATCAGGTTGACAAGTGAGATGTTCGTTAAGATAAAACATTGTCCAAAAAGAGTTTTTATATGAATAAACGCTAACGTTGAAATATTACTAGGGCAAGAAACTAGTTTCAATAATAAATTATTATACCAAATCCTGAAGAGACGTGTTAAAGGTGGAGTCATGATACAAAGGAAGCCACAAGAAAAGAGAGCTCCCTGGACGCAAAAGGATACAAGTCGATTTTCGCATTCCAACGACATAGGTTGAAAAGGGGATTCTGTTTCTCTTTTCAAAGAAATTATTTATTCTAAAGTTTGTATTACGTTGAGGAAAACACATTAAGATGGGAGCTAGATGTTACACTAGTTTAAACCTGCGCACTATAAACATTATAAATTCATACATAATAAATTTGAAAATAACTCATTTCGACAAATACGCTGAAAAGTAAAAATAATTCATTAACATTAAATTAAACTAAACAGTCTGTTTATTGCTCTAAAGGTTAGATCTATCTTTAAAAAAAACACTAATTTTCAAAAGATCTGTACAGAAAAAGCCAGAAACTAAAAAGTAAAAAAAAATTTGTTGTTGCACTCGGGAAATGCTGATAGAAGTGAAAACATGTATAGGCACTTTTTTTTAATAAATAAAGCCTCTAAGTCACAAATAATTTTTATTTAAACCTGCTGTGCAATTGAAATGTACATAAGGTTTAAATAAAAATTATGTGTGGTCTAGAGGCTTTATTTATTTAAAAATAAACATTACGCCACAGTAGCTACAAACAGTTATGTATAGCCACTTCTACAAATATTTTGAATTTTAAAAAAACATTGATTTTTGAATTATTGTATTGAGATTTATCAAAATTTTAAAAAATTAGTATATTTCTAATCAAAACTAGTTAGTATGAATCTTTTTCCTAAAAAATAATCTAACATAACCTACGTGTTAAAACAGTTGCTTTACAACATTACACGTAACATAAATTCAGTTGATATATGAAATCATATGTTATCATTTAATCCACTTTGAGGTGAGTCATAGCGTAATCTGATGGAATTTATACTGACGTTGTTAATCTCACGGAAATTGTACTGACGCGAATTTGTATTTTATGATCATGCAATATGTTCTTGTAGGCGTCGTTATTCGCTTGTAAGAGTTTCGCTTAAAAAATAAATTTCATGCGGAACAAAGTAAATGTTTGATTAAACTTATTTACAGACTATACAATAAAATTTTCAAGTAGCCGTCAAAATTTAATTATACTGCAATGTACGAGTAAATAACTGAAAACCAAAAACCATAGGCAGATTAAAACTTGCTGTCTACATATTGAGGTTTTTATTGATATCATTTGACAAAAAACCCACTACTTACTGATATTTTTCAGCACTAGATCAGTGAGTCATAGACATGACTGTAACTGTGAGTCACAGCATCGAACAATGTACTGATCTAGTGCGAAAAAATTACAAGAAAGATGCGTACACCAGGAATCTTGCGAACTGGGTCAAATTTTGACAGATGGTGAGGATCAGCTATACGTCAGAACATTGTGACAGGTGAAAAATGCGTACAACTTTTAGGCGTACACGGATCTTTTAAAATCATTGAGCTTCATAAATGAGTGTACCTCTCAGCTAAACATAGATGTCGCTCTATTTCTCGGGGTTGCAGATCCTTTAAAACGTTATCTATTAAACATGAAACCTGCCAAAGTGAGGAATAAACCGAACTTGTTATCACGACAGTTGAAGGCAAAGTGACCACTAACAAAGTTAAAAACCCTGTTTTATCGTGGAAATTCAAAACCTTAACATCTATTACCAAATAGTTTATACGTAGACGACTTGTAGTGAGAATTGGAGACAGTTTTCTACGTTTTTTCGCTTATCAAATTTACCACTTACCCTCGAAAATTGCTATTGTTCCGTGATGTATGCATATTTCACTGTACGCATATTTCGTGCCTCCGTGTTAAAGGCGTGTGCTGAAAAATACAGTAAGTAATGGTTTTTTTTGCCAAACGATACCAATAAAAAAACTGTATTTTATAAAAAAAAGAGAAAAAAGAGAGATTATATATTCCTTAATTATATTTAATAAAAGAGACTACTGAATTATATCAGTGGTTGAGAAATTAATACATTTAGAACACGGATTATATATTCCTTAATTATATTTAATTTTTAAATTAAATTATTCCCCATTCAACGCAGATAGTATTAATGTTACATACTTTCGTCGATATGGACAAATAGGAAATAGAATGATATTCGCCACGCAGCTCCTGGTAGGTCTACTGCAATCAATGTCCACTCTGCCTAATTATATAGGACAACTCTACATGTGTTCATTATCGCGTATCCTATCGTTACTATGTTATGTTTCGTTTCTCTTGCAAAGTAGGAAAAGTTGCAATGATGTTATTGAATGCAGATACTATGCTAAATTACTGCATTCATTTAAGTGGAATCATTGCTTCAGGATTATATTGCAGTTTATATTTTAAAACTATTTGTTGTGTCGGCTTTGATTAACCACATTTGTTCGGCACACAATTAATTTTTTACCCTTTATTTCTCTACAGCTTTTATTATAGTCGTATTTTTTAAAAGTCTTTCTATATTATTACCATACAAGAACTCGTTTCGTGCACAAAGATATTTTCCAATTATTTCCGTGTGCTTGCCTGCATTGTCCGTCCGCTGCGAGCTTTACGAGCGTCTGTCTGTGTAAGCGTAAACTAAAATTCCAGTAGAAAAATCCAATTTCCCCGTGTTTGCAGTGTATAGCTAGCAGCCAGGTAAACAGCGAAGGAAATTGATTTAGGCTGTGAGCTTTATAGGTACGTTTATGACGTGTAGTTTGAACGATTTCATGGGTTCTGCAATAGCTGCTGCTTGTACGCTCGCTTCAAATCGTGCACGCAAATATTTTGTATCTTCATGTATAAATCCACAATGTAAATTGCAAACAAGATTTTCCATTCAGTAAATATTTCACCTTGCAGTATATAATTTCCGTCAGTCTGCATGTTTGTTGGTTTTCGACCTGATGCCATTCCACTTCAGAAAGAGAACTTTCTAATATTAAGATTATTTAGTATTGTTTGAATGTAACACTGTATTTAAGGCACCACGTTAATTAATTGTTGATTGCTGTGTGCATTTGTATACAAGTGCAACCCTTTAATACAAATGTATAATTTCCCGGACCTTCCCTTTTACCTGCTTTTCGCTTGATCTCTTTGCTCTGTCCATATCGCCATCGCGGTTGAGAGTAGGTCTACTGCGGGTAAGGAATCCTACCCACGCAATCCCTTTGATTTTCCTTCTTACCAGTACTGGAGGGAAATTATGTCGTCCCCTTGGTCCTATCTCCTTTCAACTGCCCTCGCCTATTTGCTTTCTTACACGGAGTGTAATGGATAGGCAAGGCACCTCTTTATACCTCCAGTAGAGAGGAAGGGTACGCTATTCTGCTCTCAAGATGCCATATCTCCTGCACGAAGGGGATTTATCTCATTGCCTTGGTCGTACCTGATTCCATCTACTCTTGCCTATTTGTTTTCTTACATTGAGTGTAATGGATAGGCAAGGCGCCTCTTTATGACCCCCGATAGAGAGAAAAGGTACGCAATTCTGCTCTCAAGATGCCATATCTCCTGCACGAAGGGGATTTATCTCATTGCCTTAGTCGTACCTAATTCCATCTACTCTTGCCTATTTGTTTTCTTACATTGAGTGTAATGGATAGGCAAGGCGCCTCTTTATGATCCCCGATAGAGAGAAAAGGTACGCAATTCTGCTCTCAAGATGCCATATCTCCTGCACGAAGGGGATTTATCTCATTGCCTTAGTCGTACCTGATTCCATCTACCCTTGCCTATTTGTTTTCTTACACAGAGTGTAATGGATAGGCAAGGCACCTCTTTATGACCCCCGATAGAGAGAAAAGGTACGCAATTCTGCTCTCAAGATGCCATATCTCCTGCACGAGGGGGATTTATCTCATTACCTTAGTCGTACCTGATTCCATCTACCCTTGCCTAATTGTTTTCCTACACGGAGTAGGCAAGGCACCTCTTTATACTTCCGATAGAGAGGAAGGGTACGCGATTCTGCTCTCAAGATGCCATATCTCTAATATCTCCTGCACCAAGGGGATTTATCTCATTGCCTTAATCTCCTCTTATATTCACAGTATTTTCGTATCTTTCGTAGAAGTTAATCTCACTAACAGAATGCTTTAAAAGATTTAAAAAATAGTGTTTTTTGTTTCAAGTAATGATAATTCACTGTCTGATGTTGATTCGGCGCATGCAATCAAGTTTTTTCCCGTTATTAGTTCTTAGTATATCTGTAACAACTTTACCACCTTGAACAATGCCCTAGCTAATTCCTTTTACCTGCCTTGATCACTACGCGGTAGTTAGACCTATTTGCTACCCAGGTATTTTCTAATTTTGTCGGTCCACTCATAATCAGCATTTAAAATCCGTGATTTATTTCCAAATATCAGATATCTGAGGTTCGAGATCTACGCTCTTCTTTAGAACAAATAAATACAATTTGGAAAAAATAATACACTGCTATAAACTAGTGCAGTTCATTTTAAAACAATACTATTTTTTTTTGAAAAAAAATTCGTAACCAAGAAATTTTGAACGGTAGTAGTTTTTGTTTGAATGCATTTTACGGCTATTTAATTTTCATAAGAGATGCAATTGAGAACTGTTACAATCTAATTTTATGTGATCCGAAATTGGTCTTTGTTATGGGGCTCTGTAGAGTACAAAATGGAATGATTTTTCACTTAAAAGCTCTGTAGATCCTTATACTAAGAATGATCGCAGAAAAATAGGTCCTTGTTATGGGGCTCTGTAGAGAACAGAATAGAATGATTTTCCTCTTAAATTCTCTGTAGATCCTTATACTAAGAATGATCGCAGAAGAATAGGTGCTTTTTATGGGGCTCTGTAGAGAACAAAATAGAATGATTTTCCTCTTAAAAGCTCTGTAGATCCTTATACTAAGAATGATCGCAGAAGAATAGGTCCTTGTTATGGAGCTCTGTAGAGTACAAAATGGAATGATTTTTCACTTAAAAGCTCTGTAGATCCTTATACTAAGAATGATCGCAGAAGAATATGTCCTTGTTATGGAGCTCTGTAGAGTACAAAATGGAATGATTTTTCACTTAAAAGCTCTGTAGATCCTTATACTAAGAATAATCGCAGAAAAATATGTCCTTGTTATGGGGCTCTGTAGAGAACAGAACAGAATGATTTTCCTCTTAAATTCTCTGTAGATCCTTATACTAAGAATGATCGCAGAAGAATAGGTGCTTTTTATGGGGCTCTGTAGAGAACAAAATAGAATGATTTTCCTCTTAAAAGCTCTGTAGATCCTTATACTAAGAATGATCGCAGAAGAATAGGTCTTTGTTATGGAGCTCTGTAGAGTACAAAATGGAATGATTTTTCACTTAAAATCTCTGTAGATCCTTATACTAAGAATGATCGCAGAAGAATAGGTCCTTGTTATGGAGCTCTGTACAGTACAAAATGGAATGATTTTTCACTTAAAAGCTCTGTAGATCCTTATACTAAGAATGATCGCAGAAGAATAGGTCCTTGTTATGGAGCTCTGTAGAGTACAAAATGGAATGATTTTTCACTTAAAAGCTCTGTAGATCCTTATACTAAGAATGATCGCAGAAGAATATGTCCTTGTTATGGAGCTCTGTAGAGTACAAAATGGAATGATTTTTCACTTAAAAGCTCTGTTGATCCTTATACTAAGAATAATCGCAGAAATATATGTCCTTGTTATGGGGCTCTGTAGAGAACAGAACAGAATGATTTTCCTCTTAAATTCTCTGTAGATCCTTATACTAAGAATGATCGCAGAAGAATAGGTGCTTTTTATGGGGCTCTGTAGAGAACAAAATAGAATGATTTTCCTCTTAAAAGCTCTGTAGATCCTTATACTAAGAATGATCGCAGAAGAATAGGTCTTTGTTATGGAGCTCTGTAGAGTACAAAATGGAATGATTTTTCACTTAAAATCTCTGTAGATCCTTATACTAAGAATGATCGCAGAAGAATAGGTCCTTGTTATGGAGCTCTGTACAGTACAAAATGGAATGATTTTTCACTTAAAAGCTCTGTAGATCCTTATACTAAGAATGATCGCAGAAGAATAGGTCCTTGTTATGGAGCTCTGTAGAGTACAAAATGGAATGATTTTTCACTTAAAAGCTCTGTAGATCCTTATACTAAGAATGATCGCAGAAGAATAGGTCCTTGTTATGGAGCTCTGTACAGTACAAAATGGAATGATTTTTCACTTAAAAGCTCTGTAGATCCTTATACTAAGAATGATCGCAGAAGAATAGGTCCTTGTTATGGAGCTCTGTAGAGTACAAAATGGAATGATTTTTCACTTAAAAGCTCTGTAGATCCTTATACTAAGAATGATCGCAGAAGAATATGTCCTTGTTATGGAGCTCTGTAGAGTACAAAATGGAATGATTTTTCACTTAAAAGCTCTGTAGATCCTTATACTAAGAATAATCGCAGAAAAATATGTCCTTGTTATGGGGCTCTGTAGAGAACAGAACAGAATGATTTTCCTCTTAAATTCTCTGTAGATCCTTATACTAAGAATGATCGCAGAAGAATAGGTGCTTTTTATGGGGCTCTGTAGAGAACAAAATAGAATGATTTTCCTCTTAAAAGCTCTGTAGATCCTTATACTAAGAATGATCGCAGAAGAATAGGTCTTTGTTATGGAGCTCTGTAGAGTACAAAATGGAATGATTTTTCACTTAAAATCTCTGTAGATCCTTATACTAAGAATGATCGCAGAAGAATAGGTCCTTGTTATGGAGCTCTGTACAGTACAAAATGGAATGATTTTTCACTTAAAAGCTCTGTAGATCCTTATACTAAGAATGATCGCAGAAGAATAGGTCCTTGTTATGGAGCTCTGTAGAGTACAAAATGGAATGATTTTTCACTTAAAAGCTCTGTAGATCCTTATACTAAGAATGATCGCAGAAGAATAGGTCCTTGTTATGGAGCTCTGTACAGTACAAAATGGAATGATTTTTCACTTAAAAGCTCTGTAGATCCTTATGCTAAGAATGATCGCAGAAAAATATGTCCTTGTTATGGGGCTCTGTAGAGAACAGAATAGAATGATTTTCCTCTTAAAAGCTCTGTAGATCCTTATACTAAGAATGATCGCAGAAGAATAGGTGCTTTTTATGGGGCTCTGTAGAGAACAGAATAGAATGATTTTTCTCTTAAAAGCTCTGTAGATCCTTATACTAAGAATGATGGCAGAAGAATAGGTCCTTGTTATGGGGCTCTGTAGAGAACAGAATAGAATGATTTTCCTCTTAAAAGCTCTGTAGATCCTTATGCTAAGAATGATCGCAGAAAAATATGTCCTTGTTATGGGGCTCTGTAGAGAACAGAATAGAATGATTTTCCTCTTAAAAGCTCTGTAGATCCTTATACTAAGAATGATCGCAGAAAAATATGTCCTTGTTATGGGGCTCTGTAGAGAACAGAATAGAATGATTTTCCTCTTAAAAGCTCTGTAGATCCTTATACTAAGAATGATCGCAGAAGAATAGGTCCTTGTTATGGAGCTCTGTAGAGTACAAAATGGAATGATTTTTCACTTAAAAGCTCTGTAGATCCTTATACTAAGAATGATCGCAGAAAAATATGTCCTTGTTATGGGGCTCTGTAGAGAACAGAATAGAATGATTTTCCTCTTAAATTCTCTGTAGATCCTTATACTAAGAATGATCGCAGAAGAATAGGTGCTTTTTATGGGGCTCTGTAGAGAACAAAATAGAATGATTTTCCTCTTAAAAGCTCTGTAGATCCTTATACTAAGAATGATCGCAGAAGAATAGGTCCTTGTTATGGAGCTCTGTAGAGTACAAAATGGAATGATTTTTCACTTAAAAGCTCTGTAGATCCTTATACTAAGAATGATCGCAGAAGAATAGGTCCTTGTTATGGAGCTCTGTAGAGTACAAAATGGAATGATTTTTCACTTAAAAGCTCTGTAGATCCTTATACTAAGAATGATCGCAGAAGAATATGTCCTTGTTATGGAGCTCTGTAGAGAACAGAACAGAATGATTTTCCTCTTAAAAGCTCTGTAGATCCTTATACTAAGAATGATCGCAGAAGAATAGGTCCTTGTTATGGAGCTCTGTAGAGTACAAAATGGAATGATTTTTCACTTAAAAGCTCTGTAGATCCTTATACTAAGAATGATCGCAGAAGAATAGGTCCTTGTTATGGGGCTCTGTAGAGTACAAAATGGAATGATTTTTCACTTAAAAGCTCTGTAGATCCTTATACTAAGAATGATCGCAGAAGAATATGTCCTTGTTATGGAGCTCTGTAGAGTACAAAATGGAATGATTTTTCACTTAAAAGCTCTGTAGATCCTTATACTAAGAATAATCGCAGAAAAATATGTCCTTGTTATGGGGCTCTGTAGAGAACAGAATAGAATGATTTTCCTCTTAAAAGCTCTGTAGATCCTTATACTAAGAATGATCGCAGAAGAATAGGTGCTTTTTATGGGGCTCTGTAGAGAACAGAATAGAATGATTTTCCTCTTAAAAGCTCTGTAGATCCTTATACTAAGAATGATGGCAGAAGAATAGGTCCTTGTTATGGGGCTCTGTAGAGAACAGAATAGAATGATTTTCCTCTTAAAAGCTCTGTAGATCCTTATGCTAAGAATGATCGCAGAAAAATATGTCCTTGTTATGGGGCTCTGTAGAGAACAGAATAGAATGATTTTCCTCTTAAAAGCTCTGTAGATCCTTATACTAAGAATGATCGCAGAAAAATATGTCCTTGTTATGGGGCTCTGTAGAGAACAAAATAGAATGATTTTCCTCTTAAAAGCTCTGTAGATTCTTATACTAAGAATGATCGCAGAAGAATAGGTCCTTGTTATGGAGCTCTGTAGAGTACAAAATGGAATGATTTTTCACTTGAAATCTCTGTAGATCCTTATACTAAGAATGATCGCAGAAGAATAGGTCCTTGTTATGGAGCTCTGTAGAGTACAAAATGGAATGATTTTTCACTTAAAAGCTCTGTAGATCCTTATACTAAGAATGATCGCAGAAGAATATGTCCTTGTTATGGAGCTCTGTAGAGTACAAAATGGAATGATTTTTCACTTAAAAGCTCTGTAGATCCTTATACTAAGAATAATCGCAGAAAAATATGTCCTTGTTATGGGGCTCTGTAGAGAACAGAATAGAATGATTTTCCTCTTAAATTCTCTGTAGATCCTTATACTAAGAATGATCGCAGAAGAATAGGTGCTTTTTATGGGGCTCTGTAGAGAACAAAATAGAATGATTTTCCTCTTAAAAGCTCTGTAGATCCTTATACTAAGAATGATCGCAGAAGAATAGGTCTTTGTTATGGAGCTCTGTAGAGTACAAAATGGAATGATTTTTCACTTAAAATCTCTGTAGATCCTTATACTAAGAATGATCGCAGAAGAATAGGTCCTTGTTATGGAGCTCTGTAGAGTACAAAATGGAATGATTTTTCACTTAAAAGCTCTGTAGATCCTTATACTAAGAATGATCGCAGAAGAATAGGTCCTTGTTATGGAGCTCTGTAGAGTACAAAATGGAATGATTTTTCACTTATAAGCTCTGTAGATCCTTATACTAAGAATGATCGCAGAAGAATAGGTCCTTGTTATGGAGCTCTGTACAGTACAAAATGGAATGATTTTTCACTTAAAAGCTCTGTAGATCCTTTTACTAAGAATGATCGCAGAAGAATAGGTCCTTGTTATGGAGCTCTGTAGAGTACAAAATGGAATGATTTTTCACTTAAAAGCTCTGTAGATCCTTATACTAAGAATGATCGCAAGTAGGACTGGGCTTAGAATAGCGCGCACCACCCCTAACTCGGCCTCTACGTAACCTAGGACTATAGGGGTAGTTTTGGATGATGCTCAAGGTCATCCCGGCCTTGACCCTAGACCAAGGGGTGGTTTCGACCACATTCAGAGGGGTGGGGGGTAGTTTTTCGAAAAAAAAACTCGGCCGCTACGTAACCTAGGACTATAGGGGTAGTTTCGGATGATGCGGGCGGACGTCGCGACCTTGATTCAAGCCATAGGGGTGGTTTTGTCCACGTTTAGAAGGGTGGGGGTAGTTTTTCGAAAAAAAATTTTATTTTCAACCCACCGACCTAAGCTAGCCAAATTTGATCAAACCTAACCTAACCTACGTATAGGGGTGACGTTCAGGACCATCTCCGGGGGTAGCCCCGGGGGTGGATCGGGGGTGGGGGTAGTTTTCGAAAAAATTTTGGAAAATCGTGTCTTGACCGATAGGGTGAGTTTAGAGTCTATTACGGGCTGCTGATGGGTAGTTTCACCTAGGGGTAGTTTTTACAAAAAATACGAAATTGCCAAAAATCGACCGGATGGATGAACAGACAGTACGGGATATGTCTAGAGTCCGTTATGGACCGCTGCGGGGGTAGTTTTACCTAGGGGTAGTTTTTACAAAAAATATGAAATTGCCAAAAATCGATCGGCTGGATCAACAGACAGTACAGGATATGTCTAGAGTCCATTATGGACCGCTGCGGGGGTAGTTTTACCTAGGGGTAGTTTTTACAAAAAATATGAAATTGTCAAAAATCGATCGGCTGGATCAACAGACAGTACAGGATATGTCTAGAGTCCATTATGGACCGCTGCGGGGGTAGTTTTACCTAGGGGTAGTTTTTACAAAAAATATGAAATTGCCGAAAATCGATCGGTTGGATCAAATGACCGTATATGGTATGGTTAAATTCTATAATGGACCGTTGTGGGGGCGGGTTCACCTGTTTTCAGATAGCCAAAAATAATCGGGGTCCTAGGTAACCCTCCACAGACCAATATGGTCCGAGCCAGCTAGAATGTCTCTAAAAATACAAGATCAACAACAACAAATGTTATACAATTAATATTACACTTACCGTGCGACATCAACCAAGCGTCAGCCCTCGTTCCGAGATACCCCATTGACCCCTCAAGATGACGCTACGCTTGCCTTCTGCAGTTTTCACGGGGTTAGGACCGCCAACTGAATCAGTGAAGCCGATTCAATGCCCGCATTACAAGCCGGGGCAAGCAGAAGGCTTACCCCTTGGGGAGTAGCCCCATACCAACGCTACTCCCAAGTGACTACCACTCCATGACAAAATGTCTCCTGATTATTTTTTTTGAATTTTTAATATTTTTATTTTTTTTGTATTTTTCTATTTTTAAGTTTTTTTTAAATTTTCAATCTGCTCCACACGTGAGTACACACAGGCTCCACGCCAGTGAACCAGACACACCTAGGTTTACGGGAGAATTAACTCCGCGCCAGTGACCCAGACAAACACACAGGTTTAACTACACACACACACCTTGGTTTACGGAAGAATTAACGCCACGCCAGTGACCACAAACATGCCCTGGTTTACGGAAGAATTAACTCCACGCCAGTGACCCAAACACACTTTGGTTTACGGAAGAATTAACTCCACGCCAGTGACCCCAGACACACTTTGGTTTACGGAAGAATTAACTCCACGCCAGTGACCCCAAACACACAGGTTTAACTAACACACAGGTTTACGGAAGAATTAACTCCACGCCAGTGACCCAGACACACAAGTGACACTACGCTAGGAGCAGATCGTAGTAATATTTAGCACTGCGCAGTGCGCATCTACAATCTACATCATTATTATGCTGAGGTAATATACACTTATAGTATTTACAAGAGACGTCGTGCTTCTCATTGGGCAATTCACGTACATCTGTGTGAAACTGCCTGAGAAATCTAGCCTTCTCCAAACCCTTTGTGAATATGGTGTCAAACGGTGCAAACATCTTTCGCACGGTGTCTTCGTCAAAAGGTATACTACCTTCGTACCAGCCGATACGGTGATAGCTTGACTGTAACCAACGTGCAGACTTTTGCGCAGACTCGTTTAAATTGTGAAATCTGTAAGGCGGTTTGAATATTGTAACACTGTGATAGTGTTCGGCAACCACAGCCAGTTCCTTGATAATGTATTTACCAGCATTGTCGACGAAGGCGTGAAACTCGACCACAGCCTGCATGTTCCAAGCCGCAACTGAGACTAAATGCACACAAACCGGGTAATTTATCGCGTCGTCACAGATTACGTAATCTTTTTAACAACACCCGACAGCAGGTTATAGACAATATGGGAATCGTGAATAATCAAGCAGTAACCGGAAGTATTAGGCGGAATATTGTCAGACGCCTCGATTTCGAGTCTCACATCTACAGGCCCCGATTTTATCGTATCGTTTTGTTTCGAACAATCGATTACAAAAATCGGTGCTTTCGCTTTAAAGGTAGACAAGTCTAGACACGGTGATGGCTCGCGTGAATAATAGGACTGTTGAAATCTGACGTACATGTCGTACAACAGGGCGGTGTCGCCGAGAATATTATCGTAGGGAAAGTACTGAGAGTTGAGGTACAATTTTACATCCGTAACCTTGCATCCGTCAAACTCCGAAGCGTTAGAATTAATCTTGTTTTTGCGATCCGTCTGCATAGCGAAAATTACGTAACGAGGTTTTTCCAGCTGCGAAGCGGTCTTTACAGTCCAGGTTAGTTGCTTCGTGGCAGGTAAACCTGAGTATTCTATTAGTTCCCATTTACGGTGTGGCACGTGGACGGTGACATCGCGTTCAATCATCTTCAATAGGTTTAATTTTATCTGATCGGCTACGGAGACGTGTGGAACTCGCCAATAGATAGTATTTATTTTCAAATCAATATCTGTCGCATCTGCGCTAACTATTGCGTTTAAATTTGAGGATGAACGCAAAAGGACGAGCTCCTGTTTCACGTTGACTACAATTCTATTGTAATCCTCGAAAAACCCCATCAGCATACGCAACGGTATAACCACGTTGAACTCTTTGCAGTCGTTATCTGTTTTACCTACTCCTAGCCAACCGCAATTTCCGAGTTTATTTTTCTCGTTTTCGCGCAACGAAAGCAAGTTCTTGATGGTGGTCGTTATACCGACATTCCTGGTTCTGTCTATCTCGTTGCCTCCGATCTCGTATCTGATATCGTCGAAAAGAAAAGCTATAGCGTTGTTTACCAAAGACACGTCAGCGGCCGCCTCTCCGTTTTTTGTAGCCCTCAGCGTACCTCTTATATGCAACGTGCTCTGAAAAGGAATCGTAATGACATCTTGCTGATGAATGGGAATACGAATTTCATCGTTATTACCAAACGTAGCGGACGAGTACGGTCGATGAGTATGGTATTCCAGCCCGTTGAGGGTGTTGTCGTACTCGGCGCTAGAGTCGATAGCCAAAAGGTCCTCCATTGATCACTTTAAAACCCAAAGATCTGAGGAACCTAACGTTTCACAGTGTTAACTGTGCCGTCGTCTGACGTAAACTGCCGCCCTTCTTTTGGAAGCGCACGTTAAATATTAGACCCATCCTGGCGTCTTCGTAGATGTAATCGTACGGAAATGACTTCTCCACGAAAGTCGATTGTATCGCCGTTCTGATCTCTTAGACCTACGGTGATATTATGAATGACGCTCACGTTGACAGGTAAATATATTACGCTCTGCGGGACTTCTACAATCTTATAACCGGGCGGTACCTGCGGATAAAATTCGTGCAAAGTATGGCATTCTATGCCGTTTTGAAACGATCCGGCGACCACATTGCAATCCACGCGAATCACGTTAACCCTGATGATATCTACCGGCCGATCAGAAGAGTGTCTTTGATTTGCCTCTAATTTCTTCCCGCTGAAGCCCATCAGCTGGCCTATAGACATGGCCTTGTCGAAAAAGATCGCGCGCGAACATTTTATCTCCACTTTGAGCGTGTTATTATTAGGTGTCAATACTAAAACAGTATCGTCAACTAGTTTCGATTTAATATATCGCTCAATATCGGATATCTCGTACGATCCGGTCGGTAATGAAATCGTGTGAACATCATTATCATCACCGTAATGAAAACGGTTGTTTACATTCTCAACGATGTTCGGTATCGAATTGTATGTTGCCAGATCGATAAAACCTATTTCCCACTCGCCTTTTGAAACATCAAGTGGCGGGAAAAAGTCACATGACAAGACAGGTGTGCGATCTGTTAGCACTATACTCTTGACGTTAGAAACTTTAAACACAAATGACCGCAAACGACTGAGTTGTCTTTTTGATGCCTCCTGTAGTTATAGTGTACGTTGGCGTCTTCACCAAAATACCTGCTTAGCTCAATTGGCGGTCGCAGATTCCCGAAACTATCATAGTACTCTATAGAGTTACCTCTCTTTTTGTAACATACCCAATGGGTACCGGAGCCTGTTATACTATCCAAATTTACGATAGCCGATTCGTTTCTTAAAGGTCGTGCAGGTAACGTGTCTCTCATGTATACACCTCTGAACCACGGTACTTTCAGGGCTAAAGCGTATCTCTCCAGATCTATATTAGTCAACGGTCTAACGGGTATACAATCTATCGAAGTTTTTTTTTCGTACATCTCTTCTTCCCACGACCTTGCTTCTTGTACGGTTTCAAGTAAAGCCCCTTGCCTTGCAGACGTTTCAACAGCTGCTGAACGGTAGGCTGACGAGGACGACGTTTTTTACCAACGCCAAAAGCCGTCTTGGCTTTCATTGCCGCCGCTACGGCCAACGCGGCAGCGCGTTCACTGAGCGATGCGTCACCCGCTTTGACTCTGTCCCAAGCCTTCCCCGCTAGTATTCCGTCGGCTACGCGTCTGTTATCCGAATCACTGTAATTGCTGTATGCGATATCGTGTTGTTTACAGGCCTCGTCCAACGGATTTATACCTTTATCACCTCGCGCCAGACGTTTCTTCAGTCTTGTTCCGGGTCCGCAATAATTGTACGAAGGTAAGTGTAACTCGACCGGTAGTAAATCGATGGCTTTATTCAAAACGCCAGACACTAGTCCGCGTCCCGTCTTTACGCCACCGCGTTTACGACCAACAGGTGTGGCCCGTTTGGCACCCATTCTATTAATGAACCGCAACAGTCACGGCGTCTACTTATAAAATATGTCCTTCAAGATTGCATATAGCTCTCTGAGTCTAGCCCTCTTCATGCAACGTATTTTCAAAACATCGAAAATATCCTTTTCAACCGCAGTCACGGCCTCTAGAAATTCGTTGTACACAAATAGCTGATTGTCGGCAGTGAAGAAATAAAGATTTCCGTCCATATATCTGAAACCGCCGCGCAAATCGTTTGGTAAACCGCGGTACAGTGCGGTCATAGGCCCTTGATACAGACCGGTGTACCTACATTCATCGTATCTCATCACGTAGGCGTTGTCGTAGAGGACAATTGTTTTACCCAGATGACTGTTGAAAATAGTGTTAACCGTCTTCACCGGTCGTCCTATCCAATCTTTCAGCGTGTAAATATATCTTTTCAAAAGACTAGGATATTCTATAGCGTAAACCCATCCGTGAGCAATGAGCATCACATCTCCGTTTGGTGATTGATAGACTGCGGTAACGTTTGTAAAACCGGGTCGCAAATAGCTTAACCATTCCGAAATGATTTCGGGTTTCGGATCAGCTTCTCTCTTATTCGGATCCAAATGCAATATCCATACATACTGTCCGTGAAACAGGTACATGTGTTTCATAGCGATTAAAACAGCGTCAAAGCCTCTGACAGAGCATAAATCGACAGTGTCTATTTCTGTTTTGATCGTAGTAGGTGTAGTGGTGGTGGTGGTAGTAGGGGTAGTAGTGCTTGTAGTGGTGGTAGTGGTGGAGGCAGTGGTGGTGGTTGTGGTGGTGGTGGTTGGTTTTGCACCATATAGATACTGAATATTATTAATATCGTCCGAAGAAAGGTCCAAATAATACATACTGGATATATTTCGGATGGTCGTATACGGATACATTATCGAATCGTGATTCTTATTATGAGACAAGCCTAGAGCGTGCCCTATTTCGTGAACCAAAACAGCGTAAAACGAGTTACGGCCACTATCGGACGTAGACATTGTAAAATCCCACTCTTCCTCGTTATCGAAGTGTATCTCTACTTGCGATTGAAGCACATGAGGCGCAAAAGCGTGGGCAACGACTCTTCCTCTACCGTCAAATCTAGTACCGCACATTGTTCCTTCCGACAGTTTTATATGTTCAGCGTCCCCGAATAATATAGCGATGTTTGGTCTTGTCGAGTCGAGAGTAAAAGTCAAAAGGATATATCTACTCCAGAGATTGAATGCGTGCAAAGCGATATTGAGATATTTTTTTATTACCATACATATACCAAGTCAATCCGTTGATACCCCAGTCCGTTGGTCTTAGCCTGAACAATACTACTACTACTACCGTTAGTTTCAGTATATCCGCAAAATGTCGTGGGCGTGGTGATAGACGAGGACGTTGTGAGCGATGAGCTCCACAAGGCGAACAGTATCGTCAGCTTGAAGAACATTTCAACGACTGATATTATTTTCTAAACCGGTCCCGTATTTATTATCGCCTATTGACCTTGACGATCTATTTTTCGATAGGCTTCGACATCTCTCGCATTAGCGTGTCTCGTAGGCTTTGAATAGCCGTATTCAATTGCCTTTGCGAAACAGCATCATTATCAGCTATACCATCGGCTATCCCCGATAAGCGCTTAGAGTTTAACCAGTAGTAGTCGCCCGTCTCTTCGGAATGCAGAGTGTATTTCTTTATCCAAGATTTAATTTCATGAAGCTGACGGACGTTAACGGCGTCAAGATCGGTGTAACCGTCTCGAACATTAGTTATACATTTTCCGTTTGCGTTATACGTTTCACCGGTCGGCAGTATGGTGAGAAACAGCGTGTTTTTTATTAGAAAACCCAGTGTGACCGCGTCTTGTTGGTACAATGGTTCTTCGACCTGAGCGAGCCGCTTATTTTGAAAACTCCAAAGAGTTTTGTCTTTTCGCGGTACCCTATCGTCCACGTATAATTTTGTAGCAGCGTCATTTTTATACAAGGGCGTTTTAACATTACATATGGCCACTCCGTGAGCGTCAAATTTACCCTCTGTGTTTTTCGATAAGAAATTATCTCTGACGTACTTCATGTTAATAGCGTCAGTGTCTTTTATAGGCGCCGATACACCGCACACCCTTTGGTCGCCAAAGGAAAAACAATCGGCTAGTTTAATGGGAACCAACGATTCCAAGTAGGCTCTCGTTACGGCATCATCTTTTTCTTTTGGTTCTCCGAGACCGCCCAAAGGCAGGCCTTTTGTATGATATCTGTTCTTTATTCGCGTCAAACAGTTTTGTTCGAGATACGTTTTGGACACTGCATCGCCGTCCTCAATAGGATCACCAACATTGCGCAATAACTTGCCTATCGCGTCATAATGATTACCGTCGGAAGTCAGACCTATACCGTGCTGTTGATGATGGGGGTGGGGGGCGTTAACCTGGTCCGAATAACGTCCAAACTTATCGACGCTCATCTTATTAATGTCCTAATTTTTCTATTTCCGCTGCCTTTTATAAAACCCGCTTCCCTCAGCTCTTCTATAATGGAGGCAATTTCGTTCTCATGACCCGTGTGACCTACCTCTTGAGACGACAAAAGGAGTCGTAACCTATCACAGAGCTCGTTGGGGTTGTCCCAATAGGCATAACCTTTGCCGCTACGTAAACCGGTCGGCGGAAATAATCTCGATATAACTGACTTGTACTTGGCTGATTTACTAGCCCGGTTTATGGTTAACAGATGATTATATCCTTTCCTATGAGCACTGGTTTGTTCACTTATTTGTTTATAAGTGTTCAGATCGGCCTTTGTGTATAGGTTTTCATCGGGTTTGCGCATAAATATCACTTCATATAGCCCTTCGGTTCCTTTGTAAGTGTCTCCGTCAATGATGATGTCGCCGTTTTCATCGTCAAACCTTATATACTTATTGCCTATCATAACAGTACCGTCTCCTGTTATTCGAGGACCGTATGTGTTATCAATTGTATTCTTATGGTCTTTAATCATTCTTAGCACATAGGTCCGCGGTAGACGATGTTTGAACATTGTATGGACATAACGAACACTATCTTCTTGGCCCGACGGTGTTGATAGTAACTCTTTAACGGCACTAGTTTGACGCACAGGTGTTACTGAAGGTCCAGACTCGTCTGTTGATTCTACACGCATCGGTGAAGGTTCAGACTCGGCTATTACTTCGGTGTCGATGAAATTCGGAACAGAGTGTTGCGAGGCATCCTCCTCCTCCTCCTCCTCCTCCTCCTTCTTGTCCACATCCATCTCTTCTTCTTCTTCTTTTTTAATTTCCATTTTCGGCTGTAGACGACGAATTTTCGAAATTTCCTTGATGATGGGACTATATTGTTTAGTCAAAACTCGTTCAGCGTCTGCATCGCCAAACTTTATCTGAAGATACTTTCTCTTGATGTTGTCCCTCAAACGGGCAATCTCAGAGATAACCTGCTCCTCCTCTGGTGTCATATTGTGAAATGACCCGTAATTCGACTATCGTATAGCTTTTATGACAGTTCCAAAGATCGAAAAAACATGGCGTGACGCTTTTCACGCAATAGATATTGCACACCCTGTGATGCGGACACTTTCATCAATTTCGAATTGGCCCATGGTAGGCCGCGAAAGTATCTGTACATGTTGATGTCAAAATACGGTATACTTTCCACCTTCTCGGCGCTCCTAAAGACAAAGGTGCGTTTTATATTGTCACGCCATTGAGGTATTTCGGCTACTATTAGATTATCATCTCTGGGCATATCTTGCATGTACTGTTTTAGCTTGGCTTGATATCAGGTTTTGCGGATGCCTGACAGTTCCTTTCAGCATGTGTTCATTGTATATTATCAATTCAAACGGTACGCCGCCTTTATCGCATTCATGCATGAACCTGATCCAAATGTCCCGATTATAGATTCTATTTGCGGATGTAATCATTATCAGAATTATGGGCGGTAAACTCTTGCTGTACGATCCTAACCGCTTATGTCTCCAGCAGCGCCTATTAAATACATGCCCGTGCCTATTCGTACGGCTACAGTAGTTTCCGCAGAACCTCTTCTTATCGGCATAATAGAAACAACATAGATTCGATTTTGGCGTTTTGGTAGTGTCGCCGTTAGCATATGGCGATATATCATTATACGTATATATACGCATTATAAATCTTTTACGAAGCAATCGAACCCGATTCTGTATCGACCCTGATCTATATCGCTGTCTTTATCTATTACTATAAAGCCGAATTTCTCTTTCCAGGCTGTTGCACAGAGCTCTTTGAAAGCGTTAAACGATACATCCGTCCCGACGTGATCCGAATGAATGTGTTTTAGATTCATATCGTCCTGTTTAAATACAACAATCAGATTGGTATTGTCTCGGATTAGATGTTTGGGGATCCTGCTGTACGTTTGACCTAGATAGAAAGAGTCAATTGAGCTATGTCTACCCATACTGAAGTAGTTACGAATATTATCATGTTTTTCACACTGTATGTCGTCGAAAATCATAATGGAATTAGGTTCCGCCTCGCGTGGATTGATTATGTTTTCATTGTCGCTGTACGGAAAATAGCCGATACCCGATTCTTCCAGCACCTTGGACAGAAACTTATATTTAGGCTGGTGAAGTGATTTTGAGAATATATAAATGTTGGCGAACTTCAGCCCGTTTGCTTCGAACAAATATTGCCTCGATTGAATATTACATTTGTTTTGTCACAATTTGACGGACCGCACACGATTGCTCTAATAGTGTTGGGCAATAGGGGACTGTGTCGACTTCGTTTCTCCTTTTCGCCTACATATGCGTCGAAGTTATGTAGTTGCATCGTATATGGAGCAATCACTACGCGCATCTCGAAAGACGTAACCAGAATGAGTCAATTGGGCGACGATCATAATATTTATTTGAAACATATATTCTGGCAATAGCGACGCGTTTGACTTTTCCAATGACGTCATGTGGTCTTATGCGGCTACAGTATAAGCTTATCTTTATCTACCCACGAGTTGTGGTTTCTATCGAAACCCAGCCATTTCACAAATACTCTATTGCCTTTTGTGCGCAGTACTTTTTCCACGAGGTAAATCGAACCTACTTTTGATTTACTCAGTTCTTCGGTGTAAAATTTGCCTTTTAATATCTCGCCTTTGCCGTCTTGTAAGATGTACGTGACAGGATCTGTCAGTAAGACGGCGTAAATAGAAAACAACTCGTTTGTCCAGCTAGGCAAGTAGCCCTTGGTAAAGGTTTTCTTGTATTTCGAGATTCGAACCTTATCGTCTACGTGAAATTTAGGCGCTTTAGGCTTACTCTCGGGTCCTCCTCGTGTCTTGTCCAACAACATCTGCTCGTGTTTTCTAGTCACGTGACTCGGTTTCATACCTATAGTACGGTGAACTGTATTATTATAGGCGTTGACAATTTTTTTCAATAAATTCATCCAATGATATGTCCCTAGCGTTGTAAATTCACGCCACATTCGCCCCTTTAATGTACGGTTCAGGTGTTCCACTATCGAGGCCTTCTTATCGGAATAGGTGGTGTAGTGATTGATTTTGTATTTTTTCATCAATTTACCTACATGAGTATTAAACCACTCTTTACCTTGATCGGTTTGAAAGTTTTTCATAGGGTGTAATTTTATAATAGGTTCCAGGGCGGCAGCCACTTCAGGGCCTGATTTTGATTTTAATGGGAGCGCAAATGCGAATTTAGTCAAACAGTTTATCATGGTCAGTATATACTTGTAGCCGTTGTTGTCCTTGGCGTGTGGAATCATTTCCACCAGGTCCGCTTGATATAAATCGTCTATACCTCTTGCACGTACTCTGCGTGTTTTAAAATTTCGTCTTGCAGGCTTGTGCAACTCTGTTGCAATGGATCGTCTGATGTCCATCACGTCTATGTCTGTGTTTACACAAATACATGATTATTTATGGTAGATAAGAGGCGTCCTTCAGTATCAGCGGTTGTTGACACCGTTCAAGCCTTGTGTTGCATAGTTGGAGCGTTGGTCGTTTGATCTAACCGATAATTTTTTGACAATTTCTTTTGATAACCACCTAATGCCTGATTCCAGGGTTACCTAGGTTGGCTTTACCTTGCTCTTACCTAACGCCTGGGTGGTTAGGCTCGGGTTGGCTTTAACCGAGTGCGTGCTCCATATTGGCTCTACCTTGGCGGCTTTAACTAATGCCCGGGTGACTTTTACCTAGGACCCCGATTATTTTTGACAATCTTAAAACATGTGCACCCGCCCCCACAACGGTCCATAAGAGACTTTAACCATACCATATACGGTCATTTGATCCAACCGGTCGATTTTCGGCATTTTCATATTTTTTGTAAAAACTACCCCTAGGTGAAACAGCCCCCGCAACGGTCCAAAAGGGCCTCTACACGTATCCCGTACTGTCTGTTGATCCAACCGATCGATTTTTGGCAATTTCGTATTTTATTTAAAAACTACCCCTAGGTGAAACTACCCCTCAGCAGCCCGTAATAGACTCTAAACTCACCCTATCGGTCAAGAAACATTTTTCCAAATTTTTTTCGAAAAACTACCCCCCACCCCCACTCCACCCCCAGAGCATCACCCGGGTATGGTCCTGAACGTGGCCGAGGTCACCCCCAACACGTAGGTTAGGTTAGGTTTGATCCATTTTGGCTAGCTTAGGTTAGTTGACTGGAATTTATTTTTTTTCGAAAAACTACCCCCCACCCCTCTGGACGTGTTCAAAACCACCCCTAAGGCTTGGATCAGGGTCGCGACGTCCGCCCACATCATCCGAAACTACCCCTATAGTCCTAGGTTACGTAGCGGCCGAGTTTTTTTTTTCGAAAAACTACCCCCCACCCCTCTGAATGTGGTCGAAACCACCCCTTGGTCTAGGGTCAAGGCCGGGGTGACCTTGAGCATCATCCAAAACTACCCCTATAGTCCTAGGTTACGTAGAGGCCGTGTTAGGGGTGGTGCGCGCTATTCTAAGCCGTGTCCTACTATCGCAGAAAAATAGGTCCTTGTTATGGGGCTCTGTAGAGAACAAAATAGAATGATTTTTCACTTAAAAGCTCTGTAGATCCTTATACTAAGAATGATCGCAGAAAAATATGTCCTTGTTATTGGGCTCTGTAGAGAACAGAATAGAATGATTTTCCTCTTAAAAGCTCTGTAGATCCTTATACTAAGAATGATCGCAGAAGAATAGGTCCTTGTTATGGAGCTCTGTAGAGAACAGAATAGAATGATTTTCCTCTTAAAAGCTCTGTAGATCCTTATACTAAGAATGATCGCAGAAGAATAGGTGCTTTTTATGGGGCTCTGTAGAGAACAAAATAGAATGATTTTCCTCTTAAAAGCTCTGTAGATCCTTATACTAAGAATGATCGCAGAAGAATAGGTGATTTTTATGGGGCTCTGTAGAGAACAAAATGGAATGATTTTTCACTTAAAAGCTCTGTAGATCCTTATACTAAGAATGATCGCAGAAGAATAGGTCCTTGTTATGGGGCTCTGTAGAGAACAGAATAGAATGATTTTCCTCTTAAAAGCTCTGTAGATCCTTATACTAAGAATGATCGCAGAAGAATATGTCCTTGTTATGGGGCTCTGTAGAGAACAGAATAGAATGATTTTCCTCTTAAAAGCTCTGTAGATCCTTATACTAAGAATGATCGCAGAAGAATAGGTGCTTTTTATGGGGCTCTGTAGAGAACAAAATAGAATGATTTTTCACTTAAAATCTCTGTAGATCCTTATACTAAGAATGATCGCAGAAGAATAGGCCCTTGTTATGGGGCTCTGTAGAGAACAGAATAGAATGATTTTCCTCTTAAAAGCTCTGTAGATCCTTATACTAAGAATGATCGCAGAAGAATATGTCCTTGTTATGGGGCTCTGTAGAAAACAGAATAGAATGATTTTCCTCTTAAAAGCTCTGTAGATCCTTATACTAAGAATGATCGCAGAAGAATAGGTGCTTTTTATGGGGCTCTGTAGAGAACAAAATAGAATGATTTTTCACTTAAAATCTCTGTAGATCCTTATACTAAGAATGATCGCAGAAGAATAGGTCCTTGTTATGGAGCTCTGTAGAGTACAAAATGGAATGATTTTTCACTTAAAATCTCTGTAGATCCTTATACTAAGAATGATCGCAGAAAAATATGTCCTTGTTATGGGGCTCTGTAGAGAACAGAATAGAATGATTTTCCTCTTAAAAGCTCTGTAGATCCTTATACTAAGAATGATCGCAGAAGAATAGGTGCTTTTTATGGGGCTCTGTAGAGAACAGAATAGAATGATTTTTCACTTAAAATCTCTGTAGATCCTTATACTAAGAATGATCGCAGAAAAATATGTCCTTGTTATGGGGCTCTGTAGAGAACAGAATAGAATGATTTTCCTCTTAAAAGCTCTGTAGATCCTTATACTAAGAATGATGGCAGAAGAATAGGTCCTTCTTATGGGGCTCTGTAGAGAACAAAATAGAATGATTTTCCTCTTAAAGGCTCTGTAGATCCTTATACTAAGAATGATCGCAGAAGAATAGGTCCTTGTTATAGGGCTCTGTAGAGAACAGAATAGAATGATTTTCCTCTTAAAAGCTCTGTAGATCCTTATGCTAAGAATGATCGCAGAAAAATATGTCCTTGTTATGGGGCTCTGTAGAGAACAGAATAGAATGATTTTCGTCTTAAAAGCTCTGTAGATCCTTATACTAAGAATGATCGCAGAAAAATATGTCCTTGTTATGGGGCTCTATAGATAACAGAATAGAATGATTTTCCTCTTAAAAGCTCTGTAGATCCTTATACTAAGAATGATGGCAGAAGAATAGGTCCTTGTTATGGGGCTCTGTAGAGAACAGAATAGAATGATTTTCCTCTTAAAAGCTCTGTAGATCCTTATACTAAGAATGATCGCAGAAGAATAGGTCCTTGTTATGGGGCTCTGTAGAGAACAGAATAGAGTGATTTTCCTCTTAAAAGCTCTGTAGATCCTTATACTAAGAATGATCGCAGAAGAATAGGTGCTTTTTATGGGGGTCTGTAGAGAACAAAATATAATGATTTTTCACTTAAAATCTCTGTAGATCCTTATACTAAGAATGATCGCAGAAGAATAGGTCCTTGTTATGGAGCTCTGTAGAGAACAAAATAGAAAGTATTTCTCTTAAAAGCTCTGTAGATCCTTATACTAAGAATGATCGCAGAAGAATAGGTCCTTGTTATGGAGCTCTGTAGAGTACAAAATGGAATGATTTTTCACTTAAAATCTCTGTAGATCCTTATACTAAGAATGATCGCAGAAAAATAGGTCCTTGTTATGGGGCTCTGTAGAGAACAGAATAGAATGATTTTCCTCTTAAAAGCTCTGTAGATCCTTATACTAAGAATGATCGCAGAAGAATTGGAGCTTTTTATGGGGCTCTGTAGAGAACAAAATAGAATGATTTTTCTCTTTAAAGCTCTGTAGATCCTTATACTAAGAATGATCGCAGAAGAATAGGTACTTTTTATGGGGCTCTGTAGAGAACAGAATAGAATGATTTTCCTCTTAAAAGCTCTGTAGATCCTTATACTAAGAATGATCGCAGAAGAATAGGTGCTTTTTATGGAGCTCTGTAGAGAACAAAATAGAAAGTATTTCTCTTAAAAGCTCTGTAGATCCTTATACTAAGAATGATCGCAGCAGAATAGGTCCTTGTTATGGAGCTCTGTAGAGAACAAAATAGAAAGTATTTCTCTTAAAAGCTCTGTAGATCCTTATACTAAGAATGATCGCAGAAGAATAGGTCCTTGTTATGGAGCTCTGTAGAGTACAAAATGGAATGATTTTTCACTTAAAATCTCTGTAGATCCTTATACTAAGAATTTTGGCAGAAGAATATGTCCTTGTTATGGGGCTCTGTAGAGAAAAGAATAGAATGATTTTCTTCTTAAAAGCTCTGTAGATCCTTATACTAAGAATGATCGCAGAAGAATAGGTTCTTTTTATGGGGCTCTGTAGAGAACAGAATAGAATTATTTTCCTCTTAAAAGCTCTGTAGATCCTTATACTAAGAATGATCGCAGAAAAATAGGTCCTTGTTATGGAGCTCTGTAGAGAACAGAATAGAATGATTTTCCTCTTAAAAGCTCTGTAGATCCTTATACTAATAATGATCGCAGAAAAATAGGTCCTTGTTATGGAGCTCTGTAGAGAACAGAATAGAATGATTTTCCTCTTAAAAGCTCTGTAGATCCTTATACTAAGAATGATCGCAGAAAAATAGGTCCTTGTTATGGGGCTCTGTAGAGAACAGAATAGAAAGATTTTCCTCTTTAAAGCTCTGTAGATTCTTATGCTAAGAATGATCGCAGAAAAATAGGTCCTTGTTATGGGGCTCTGTAGAGAAAGAAATAGAATGGTTTTTCTCTTAAAAGCTCTGTAGATCCTTATACTAAGAATGTTGGCAGAAGAATAGGTCCTTGTTATGGGGCTCTGTAGAGAACAGAATAGAATGATTTTCCTCTTAAAAGCTCTGTAGATCCTTATACTAAGTATGATCGCAGAAAAATATGTCCTTGTTATGGGGCTCTGTAGAGAACAGAATAGAATGATTTTCCTCTTAAAAGCTCTGTAGATCCTTATACTAAGAATGATCGCAGAAAAATAGGTCCTTGTTATGGAGCTCTGTAGAGAACAGAATAGAATGATTTTCCTCTTAAAAGCTCTGTAGATCCTTATACTAAGAATGATCGCAGAAAAATATGTCCTTGTTATGGGGCTCTGTAGAGAACAGAATAGAATGATTTTCCTCTTAAAAGCTCTGTAGATCCTTATACTAAGAATGATCGCAGAAGAATAGGTTCTTTTTATGGGGCTCTGTAGAGAACAGAATAGAATGATTTTCCTCTTCAAAGCTCTGTAGATCCTTATACTAAGAATGATCGTAGAAGAATAGGTGATTTTTATGGGGCTCTGTAGAGAAAAAAATAGAATGGTTTTTCTCTTAAAAGCTCTGTAGATCCTTGTACTAAGAATAATCGCAGAAGAATAGGTGCTTTATATGGGGCTCTGCAGAGAAAAAAATAGAATGGTTTTTCTCTTAAAAGCTCTGTAGATCCTTGTACTAAGAATAATCGCAGAAGAATAGGTCCTTGTTATGGGGCTCTGTAGAGAAAGAAATAGAATGGTTTTTCTCTTAAAAGCTCTGTAGATCCTTATACTAAGAATTTTGGCAGAAGAATATGTCCTTGTTATGGGGCTCTGTAGAGAAAAGAATAGAATGATTTTCCTCTTAAAAGCTCTGTAGATCCTTATACTAAGAATGATCGCAGAAGAATAGGATCTTTTTATGGGGCTCTGTAGAGAACAGAATAGAATGATTTTCCTCTTAAAAGCTCTGTAGATCCTTATACTAAGAATGATCGCAGAAAAATAGGTCCTTGTTATGGAGCTCTGTAGAGAACAGAATAGAATGATTTTCCTCTTAAAAGCTCTGTAGATCCTTATACTAATAATGATCGCAGAAAAATAGGTCCTTGTTATGGAGCTCTGTAGAGAACAGAATAGAAAGATTTTCCTCTTAAAAGCTCTGTAGATCCTTATACTAAGAATGTTGGCAGAAGAATAGGTCCTTGTTATGGGGCTCTGTAGAGAACAGAATAGAATGATTATCCTCTTAAAAGCTCTGTAGATCCTTATACTAAGAATGATCGCAGAAAAATAGGTCCTTGTTATGGAGCTCTGTAGAGAACAGAATAGAATGATTTTCTTCTTAAAAGCTCTGTAGATCCTTATACTAAGAATGATCGCAGAAAAATATGTCCTTGTTATGGGGCTCTGTAGAGAACAGAATAGAATGATTTTCCTCTTAAAAGCTCTGTAGATCCTTATACTAAGAATGATCGCAGAAGAATAGGTTCTTGTTATGGGGCTCTGTAGAGAAAGAGATAGAATGGTTTTTCTCTTAAAAGCTCTGTAGATCCTTATACTAAGAATGTTGGCAGAAGAATATGTCCTTGTTATGGGGCTCTGTAGAGAACAGAATAGAATGATTTTCCTCTTAAAAGCTCTGTAGATCCTTATACTAAGAATGTTGGCAGAAAAATATGTCCTTGTTATGGGGCTCTGTAGAGAACAGAATAGAATGATTTTCCTCTTAAAAGCTCTGTAGATCCTTATACTAAGAATGATCGCAGAAGAATAGGTTCTTTTTATGGGGCTCTGTAGAGAACAGAATAGAATGATTTTCCTCTTCAAAGCTCTGTAGATCCTTATACTAAGAATGATCGTAGAAGAATAGGTGATTTTTATGGGGCTCTGTAGAGAAAAAAATAGAATGGTTTTTCTCTTAAAAGCTCTGTAGATCCTTGTACTAAGATTAATCGCAGAAGAATAGGTGCTTTATATGGGGCTCTGTAGAGAAAAAAATAGAATGGTTTTTCTCTTAAAAGCTCTGTAGATCCTTGTACTAAGAATAATCGCAGAAGAATAGGTCCTTGTTATGGGGCTCTGTAGAGAAAGAAATAGAATGGTTTTTCTCTTAAAAGCTCTGTAGATCCTTATACTAAGAATTTTGGCAGAAGAATATGTCCTTGTTATGGGGCTCTGTAGAGAAAAGAATAGAATGATTTTCCTCTTAAAAGCTCTGTAGATCCTTATACTAAGAATGATCGCAGAAGAATAGGATCTTTTTATGGGGCTCTGTAGAGAACAGAATAGAATGATTTTCCTCTTAAAAGCTCTGTAGATCCTTATACTAAGAATGATCGCAGAAAAATAGGTCCTTGTTATGGAGCTCTGTAGAGAACAGAATAGAATGATTTTCCTCTTAAAAGCTCTGTAGATCCTTATACTAATAATGATCGCAGAAAAATAGGTCCTTGTTATGGAGCTCTGTAGAGAACAGAATAGAAAGATTTTCCTCTTAAAAGCTCTGTAGATCCTTATACAAAGAATGTTGGCAGAAGAATAGGTCCTTGTTATGGGGCTCTGTAGAGAACAGAATAGAATGATTATCCTCTTAAAAGCTCTGTAGATCCTTATACTAAGAATGATCGCAGAAAAATAGGTCCTTGTTATGGAGCTCTGTAGAGAACAGAATAGAATGATTTTCTTCTTAAAAGCTCTGTAGATCCTTATACTAAGAATGATCGCAGAAAAATATGTCCTTGTTATGGGGCTCTGTAGAGAACAGAATAGAATGATTTTCCTCTTAAAAGCTCTGTAGTTCCTTATACTAAGAATGATCGCAGAAGAATAGGTTCTTGTTATGGGGCTCTGTAGAGAAAGAGATAGAATGGTTTTTCTCTTAAAAGCTCTGTAGATCCTTATACTAAGAATGTTGGCAGAAGAATATGTCCTTGTTATGGGGCTCTGTAGAGAACAGAATAGAATGATTTTCCTCTTAAAAGCTCTGTAGATCCTTATACTAAGAATGTTGGCAGAAAAATATGTCCTTGTTATGGGGCTCTGTAGAGAACAGAATAGAATGATTTTCCTCTTAAAAGCTCTGTAGATCCTTATACTAAGAATGATCGCAGAAGAATAGGTTCTTTTTATGGGGCTCTGTAGAGAACAGAATAGAATGATTTTCCTCTTCAAAGCTCTGTAGATCCTTATACTAAGAATGATAGTAGAAGAATAGGTGATTTTTATGGGGCGCTGTAGAGAAAAAAATAGAATGGTTTTTCTCTTAAAAGCTCTGTAGATCCTTGTACTAAGAATAACCGCAGAAGAATAGGTCCTTGTTATGGGGCTCTGTAGAGAAAGAAATAGAATGGTTTTTCTCTTAAAAGCTCTGTAGATCCTTGTACTAAGAATAATCGCAGAAGAATAGGTCCTTGTTATGGAGCTCTATAGGGAACAGAATAGAATGATTTTCTTCTTAAAAGCTCTGTAGATCCTTATACTAAGAATGATCGCAGAAAAATATGTCCTTGTTATGGGGCTCTGTAGAGAACAGAATAGAATGATTTTCCTCTTAGAGGCTCTGTAGATCCTTATACTAAGAATGATCGCAGAAGAATAGGATCTTTTTATGGGGCTCTGTAGAGAACAGAATAGAATGATTTTCCTCTTAAAAGCTCTGTAGATCCTTATACTAAGAATGATCGCAGAAAAATAGGTCCTTGTTATGGAGCTCTGTAGAGAACAGAATAGAATGATTTTCCTCTTAAAAGCTCTGTAGATCCTTATACTAATATTGATCGCAGAAAAATAGGTCCTTGTTATGGAGCTCTGTAGAGAACAGAATAGAATGATTTTCCTCTTAAAAGCTCTGTAGATCCTTATACTAAGAATGATCGCAGAAAAATAGGTCCTTGTTATGGGGTTCTGTAGAGAACAGAATAGAAAGATTTTCCTCTTAAAAGCTCTGTAGATCCTTATACTAAGAATGATCGCAGAAGAATAGGTGATTTTTATGGGGCTCTGTAGAGAACAAAATGGAATGATTTTTCACTTAAAAGCTCTGTAGATCCTTATACTAAGAATGATCGCAGAAGAATAGGTCCTTGTTATGGGGCTCTGTAGAGAACAGAATAGAATGATTTTCCTCTTAAAAGCTCTGTAGATCCTTATACTAAGAATGATCGCAGAAGAATATGTCCTTGTTATGGGGCTCTGTAGAGAACAGAATAGAATGATTTTCCTCTTAAAAGCTCTGTAGATCCTTATACTAAGAATGATCGCAGAAGAATAGGTGCTTTTTATGGGGCTCTGTAGAGAACAAAATAGAATGATTTTTCACTTAAAATCTCTGTAGATCCTTATACTAAGAATGATCGCAGAAGAATAGGCCCTTGTTATGGGGCTCTGTAGAGAACAGAATAGAATGATTTTCCTCTTAAAAGCTCTGTAGATCCTTATACTAAGAATGATCGCAGAAGAATATGTCCTTGTTATGGGGCTCTGTAGAAAACAGAATAGAATGATTTTCCTCTTAAAAGCTCTGTAGATCCTTATACTAAGAATGATCGCAGAAGAATAGGTGCTTTTTATGGGGCTCTGTAGAGAACAAAATAGAATGATTTTTCACTTAAAATCTCTGTAGATCCTTATACTAAGAATGATCGCAGAAGAATAGGTCCTTGTTATGGAGCTCTGTAGAGTACAAAATGGAATGATTTTTCACCTAAAATCTCTGTAGATCCTTATACTAAGAATGATCGCAGAAAAATATGTACTTGTTATGGGGCTCTGTAGAGAACAGAATAGAATGATTTTCCTCCTAAAAGCTCTGTAGATCCTTATACTAAGAATGATCGCAGAAGAATAGGTGCTTTTTATGGGGCTCTGTAGAGAACAGAATAGAATGATTTTTCACTTAAAATCTCTGTAGATCCTTATACTAAGAATGATCGCAGAAAAATATGTCCTTGTTATGGGGCTCTGTAGAGAACAGAATAGAATGATTTTCCTCTTAAAAGCTCTGTAGATCCTTATACTAAGAATGATGGCAGAAGAATAGGTCCTTCTTATGGGGCTCTGTAGAGAACAAAATAGAATGATTTTCCTCTTAAAAGCTCTGTAGATCCTTATACTAAGAATGATCGCAGAAGAATAGGTCCTTGTTATAGGGCTCTGTAGAGAACAGAATAGAATGATTTTCCTCTTAAAAGCTCTGTAGATCCTTATGCTAAGAATTATCGCAGAAAAATATGTCCTTGTTATGGGGCTCTGTAGAGAACAGAATAGAATGATTTTCCTCTTAAAAGCTCTGTAGATCCTTATACTAAGAATGATCGCAGAAAAATATGTCCTTGTTATGGGGCTCTATAGAGAACAGAATAGAATGATTTTCCTCTTAAAAGCTCTGTAGATCCTTATACTAAGAATGATGGCAGAAGAATAGGTCCTTGTTATGGGGCTCTGTAGAGAACAGAATAGAATGATTTTCCTCTTAAAAGCTCTGTAGATCCTTATACTAAGAATGATCGCAGAAGAATAGGTCCTTGTTATGGGGCTCTGTAGAGAACAGAATAGAGTGATTTTCCTCTTAAAAGTTCTGTAGATCCTTATACTAAGAATGATCGCAGAAGAATAGGTGCTTTTTATGGGGGTCTGTAGAGAACAAAATATAATGATTTTTCACTTAAAATCTCTGTAGATCCTTATACTAAGAATGATCGCAGAAGAATAGGTCCTTGTTATGGAGCTCTGTAGAGAACAAAATAGAAAGTATTTCTCTTAAAAGCTCTGTAGATCCTTATACTAAGAATGATCGCAGAAGAATAGGTCCTTGTTATGGAGCTCTGTAGAGTACAAAATGGAATGATTTTTCACTTAAAATCTCTGTAGATCCTTATACTAAGAATGATCGCAGAAAAATAGGTCCTTGTTATGGGGCTCTGTAGAGAACAAAATAGAATGATTTTCCTCTTAAAAGCTCTGTAGATCCTTATACTAAGAATGATCGCAGAAGAATTGGTGCTTTTTATGGGGCTCTGTAGAGAACAAAATAGAATGATTTTTCTCTTTAAAGCTCTGTAGATCCTTATACTAAGAATGATCGCAGAAGAATAGGTACTTTTTATGGGGCTCTGTAGAGAACAGAATAGAATGATTTTCCTCTTAAAAGCTCTGTAGATCCTTATACTAAGAATGATCGCAGAAGAATAGGTGCTTTTTATGGAGCTCTGTAGAGAACAAAATAGAAAGTATTTCTCTTAAAAGCTCTGTAGATCCTTATACTAAGAATGATCGCAGCAGAATAGGTCCTTGTTATGGAGCTCTGTAGAGAACAAAATAGAAAGTATTTCTCTTAAAAGCTCTGTAGATCCTTATACTAAGAATGATCGCAGAAGAATAGGTCCTTGTTATGGAGCTCTGTAGAGTACAAAATGGAATGATTTTTCACTTAAAATCTCTGTAGATCCTTATACTAAGAATGATCGCAGAAAAATAGGTCCTTGTTATGGGGCTCTGTAGAGAACAGAATAGAATGATTTTCCTCTTAAAAGCTCTGTAGATCCTTATACTAAGAATGATCGCAGAAGAATTGGTGCTTTTTATGGGGCTCTGTAGAGAACAAAATAGAATGATTTTTCTCTTAAAAGCTCTGTAGAACCTTATACTAAGAATGATCGCAGAAAAATAGGTCCTTGTTATGGGGCTCTGTAGAGAACAGAATAGAATGATTTTCCTCTTAAAAGCTCTGTAGATCCTTATACTAAGAATGATCGCAGAAAAATATGTCCTTGTTATGGGGCTCTGTAGAGAACAGAATAGAATGTTTTTCCTCTTAAAAGCTCTGTAGATCCTTATACTAAGAATGATCGCAGAAGAATAGTTGCTTTTTATGGGTCTCTGTAGAGAACAGAATAGAATGATTTTCCTCTTAAAAGCTCTGTAGATCCTTATACTAAGAATGATCGCAGAAGAATAGGTGCTTTTTATGGAGCTCTGTAGAGAACAAAATAGGAAGTATTTCTCTTAAAAGCTCTGTAGATCCTTATACTGCTAATGATCGCAGAAAAATAGGTCATTGTTATGGGGCTCTGTAGAGAACAGAGTAGAATGAGTTTCCTCTTAAAAGCCCTGTAGATCCTTATACTAAGAATGATCGCAGAAGAATAGGTCCTTGTTATGGGGCTCTGTAGAGAACAAAATAGAATGATTTTCCTCTTAAAAGCTCTGTAGATCCTTGTACTAAGAATGATCGCAGAAGAATAGGTCCTTGTTATGGGGCTCTGTAGAGAACAGAATAGAATGATTTTCCTCTTAATAGCTCTGTAGATCCTTATACTAAGAATGATCGCAGAAGAAAGGTTCTTTTTATGGGGCTCTGTAGAGAACAGAATAGAATGATTTTCCTCTTAAAAGCTCTGTAGATCCTTATACTAAGAATGATCGCAGAAAAATAGGTCCTTGTTATGGGGCTCTGTAGAGAACAGAATAGAATGATATTCCTCTTCAAAGCTCTGTAGATCCTTATACTAAGAATGATCGTAGAAGAATAGGTGCTTTTTATGGGGCTCTGTAGAGAAAAAAATAGAATGGTTTTTCTCTTAAAAGCTCTGTAGATCCTTGTACTAAGAATAACCGCAGAAGAATAGGTCCTTGTTATGGGGCTCTGTAGAGAAAGAAATAGAATGGTTTTTCTCTTAAAAGCTCTGTAGATCCTTGTACTAAGAATAATCGCAGAAGAATAGGTCCTTGTTATGGAGCTCTATAGGGAACAGAATAGAATGATTTTCTTCTTAAAAGCTCTGTAGATCCTTATACTAAGAATGATCGCAGAAAAATATGTCCTTGTTATGGGGCTCTGTAGAGAACAGAATAGAATGATTTTCCTCTTAAAAGCTCTGTAGATCCTTATACTAAGAATGATCGCAGAAAAATAGGCCCTTGTTATGGAGCTCTGTAGAGAACAGAATAGAATGATTTGCCTCTTAAAAGCTCTGTAGATCCTTATACTAAGAATGATCGCAGAAAAATATGTCCTTGTTATGGGGCTCTGTAGAGAACAGAATAGAATGATTTTCCTCTTAAAAGCTCTGTAGATCCTCATACTAAGAATGATCGCAGAAAAATAGGTCCTTGTTATGGAGCTCTGTAGAGAACAGAATAGAATGATTTTCCTCTTAAAAGCTCTGTAGATCCTTATACTAAGAATGTTGGCAGAAAAATATGTCCTTGTTATGGGGCTCTGTAGAGAACAGAATAGAATGATTTTCCTCTTAAAAGCTCTGTAGATCCTTATACTAAGAATGATCGCAGAAGAATAGGTTCTGGTTATGGGGCTCTGTAGAGAAAGAAATAGAATGGTTTTTCTCTTAAAAGCTCTGTAGATCCTTATACTAAGAATGTTGGCAGAAGAATATGTCCTTGTTATGGGGCTCTGTAGAGAACAGAATAGAATGATTTTCCTCTTAAAAGCTCTGTAGATCCTTATACTAAGAATGTTGGGAGAAAAATATGTCCTTGTTATGGGGCTCTGTAGAGAACAGAATAGAATGATTTTCCTCTTAAAAGCTCTGTAGATCCTTATACTAAGAATGATCGTAGAAGAATAGGTGATTTTTATGGGGCTCTGTAGAGATAAAAATAGAATGGTTTTTCTCTTAAAAGCTCTGTAGATCCTTGTACTAAGAATAACCGCAGAAGAATAGGTCCTTGTTATGGGGCTCTGTAGAGAAAGAAATAGAATGGTTTTTCTCTTAAAAGCTCTGTAGATCCTTGTACTAAGAATAATCGCAGAAGAATAGGTCCTTGTTATGGAGCTCTGTAGAGAACAGAATAGAATGATTTTCCTCTTAAAAGCTCTGTAGATCCTTATACTAAGAATGATCGCAGAAGAATAGGTTTTTTTTATGGGGCTCTGTAGAGAACAGAATAGAATGATTTTCCTCTTAAAAGCTCTGTAGATCCTTATACTAAGAATGATCGCAGAAAAATAGGTGCTTTTTATGGGGATCTGTAGCGAACAGAATAGAATGATTTACCTCTTAATAGCTCTGTAGATCCCTATACTAAGAATGATCGTAGAGGAATAGTTGTTTTTTATGGGGCTCTGTAGAGAAAAAAATAGAATGTTTTTCTCTTAAAAGCTCTGTAGATCCTTCTACTAAGAATAATCGCAGAAGAAGAGGTGCTTTATATGGGGCTCTGTAGAGAAAAAAATAGAATGGTTTTTCTTTTAAAAGCTCTGTAGATCCTTGTACTAAGAATAATCCCAGAAGAATAGGTCCTTGTTATGGGGCTCTGTAGAGAAAGAAATAGAATGGTTTTTATCTTAAAAGCTCTGTGGATCCTTATACTAAGAATTTTGGCAGAAGAATATGTCCTTGTTATGGGGCTCTGTAGAGAAAAGAATAGAATGATTTTCTTCTTAAAAGCTCTGTAGATCCTTATACTAAGAATGATCGCAGAAGAATAGGTTCTTTTTATGGGGCTCTGTAGAGAACAGAATAGAATGATTTTCCTCTTAAAAGCTCTGTAGGTCCTTATACTAAGAATGATCGCAGAAAAATAGGTCCTTGTTATGGAGCTCTGTAGAGAACAGAATAGAATGATTTTCCTCTTAAAAGCTCTGTAGATCCTTATACTAATAATGATCGCAGAAAAATAGGTCCTTGTTATGGAGCTCTGTAGAGAACAGAATAGAATGATTTTCCTCTTAAAAGCTCTGTAGATCCTTATACTAAGAATGATCGCAGAAAAATAGGTCCTTGTTATGGGGCTCTGTAGAGAACAGAATAGGAAGATTTTCCTCTTTAAAGCTCTGTAGATCCTTATACTAAGAATGATCGCAGAAAAATAGGTCCTTGTTATGGGGCTCTGTAGAGAAAGAAATAGAATGGTTTTTCTCTTAAAAGCTCTGTAGATCCTTATACTAAGAATGTTGGCAGAAGAATAGGTCCTTGTTATGGGGCTCTGTAGAGAACAGAATAGAATGATTTTCCTCTTAAAAGCTCTGTAGATCCTTATACTAAGAATGATCGCAGAAAAATATGTCCTTGTTATGGGGCTCTGTAGAGAACAGAATAGAATGATTTTCCTCTTAAAAGCTCTGTAGATCCTTATACTAAGAATGATCGCAGAAAAATAGGTCCTTGTTATGGAGCTCTGTAGAGAACAGAATAGAATGATTTTCCTCTTAAAAGCTCTGTAGATCCTTATACTAAGAATGATCGCAGAAAAATATGTCCTTGTTATGGGGCTCTGTAGAGAACAGAATAGAATGATTTTCCTCTTAAAAGCTCTGTAGATCCTTATACTAAGAATGATCGCAGAAGAATAGGTTCTTTTTATGGGGCTCTGTAGAGAACAGAATAGAATGATTTTCCTCTTCAAAGCTCTGTAGATCCTTATACTAAGAATGATCGTAGAAGAATAGGTGATTTTTATGGGGCTCTGTAGAGAAAAAAATAGAATGGTTTTTCTCTTAAAAGCTCTGTAGATCCTTGTACTAAGAATAATCGCAGAAGAATAGGTGCTTTATATGGGGCTCTGTAGAGAAAAAAATAGAATGGTTTTTCTCTTAAAAGCTCTGTAGATCCTTGTACTAAGAATAATCGCAGAAGAATAGGTCCTTGTTATGGGGCTCTGTAGAGAAAGAAATAGAATGGTTTTTCTCTTAAAAGCTCTGTAGATCCTTATACTAAGAATTTTGGCAGAAGAATATGTCCTTGTTATGGGGCTCTGTAGAGAAAAGAATAGAATGATTTTCCTCTTAAAAGCTCTGTAGATCCTTATACTAAGAATGATCGCAGAAGAATAGGATCTTTTTATGGGGCTCTGTAGAGAACAGAATAGAATGATTTTCCTCTTAAAAGCTCTGTAGATCCTTATACTAAGAATGATCGCAGAAAAATAGGTCCTTGTTATGGAGCTCTGTAGAGAACAGAATAGAATGATTTTCCTCTTAAAAGCTCTGTAGATCCTTACACTAATAATGATCGCAGAAAAATAGGTCCTTGTTATGGAGCTCTGTAGAGAACAGAATAGAAAGATTTTCCTCTTAAAAGCTCTGTAGATCCTTATACTAAGAATGTTGGCAGAAGAATAGGTCCTTGTTATGGGGCTCTGTAGAGAACAGAATAGAATGATTATCCTCTTAAAAGCTCTGTAGATCCTTATACTAAGAATGATCGCAGAAAAATAGGTCCTTGTTATGGAGCTCTGTAGAGAACAGAATAGAATGATTTTCTTCTTAAAAGCTCTGTAGATCCTTATACTAAGAATGATCGCAGAAAAATATGTCCTTGTTATGGGGCTCTGTAGAGAACAGAATAGAATGATTTTCCTCTTAAAAGCTCTGTAGATCCTTATACTAAGAATGATCGCAGAAGAATAGGTTCTTGTTATGGGGCTCTGTAGAGTAAGAGATAGAATGGTTTTTCTCTTAAAAGCTCTGTAGATCCTTATACTAAGAATGTTGGCAGAAGAATATGTCCTTGTTATGGGGCTCTGTAGAGAACAGAATAGAATGATTTTCCTCTTAAAAGCTCTGTAGATCCTTATACTAAGAATGTTGGCAGAAAAATATGTCCTTGTTATGGGGCTCTGTAGAGAACAGAATAGAATGATTTTCCTCTTAAAAGCTCTGTAGATCCTTATACTAAGAATGATCGCAGAAGAATAGGTTCTTTTTATGGGGCTCTGTAGAGAACAGAATAGAATGATTTTCCTCTTCAAAGCTCTGTAGATCCTTATACTAAGAATGATCGTAGAAGAATAGGTGATTTTTATGGGGATCTGTAGAGAAAAAAATAGAATGGTTTTTCTCTTAAAAGCTCTGTAGATCCTTGTACTAAGAATAATCGCAGAAGAATAGGTGCTTTATATGGGGCTCTGTAGAGAAAAAAATAGAATGGTTTTTCTCTTAAAAGCTCTGTAGATCCTTGTACTAAGAATAATCGCAGAAGAATAGGTCCTTGTTATGGGGCTCTGTAGAGAAAGAAATAGAATGGTTTTTCTCTTAAAAGCTCTGTAGATCCTTATACTAAGAATGATCGCAAAAGAATAGGATCTTTTTATGGGGCTCTGTAGAGAACAGAATAGAATGATTTTCCTCTTAAAAGCTCTGTAGATCCTTATACTAAGAATGATCGCAGAAAAATAGGTCCTTGTTATGGAGCTCTGTAGAGAACAGAATAGAATGATTTTCCTCTTAAAAGCTCTGTAGATCCTTATACTAATAATGATCGCAGAAAAATAGGTCCTTGTTATGGAGCTCTGTAGAGAACAGAATAGAAAGATTTTCCTCTTAAAAGCTCTGTAGATCCTTATACTAAGAATGTTGGCAGAAGAATAGGTCCTTGTTATGGGGCTCTGTAGAGAACAGAATAGAATGATTATCCTCTTAAAAGCTCTGTAGATCCTTATACTAAGAATGATCGCAGAAAAATAGGTCCTTGTTATGGAGCTCTGTAGAGAACAGAATAGAATGATTTTCTTCTTAAAAGCTCTGTAGATCCTTATACTAAGAATGATCGCAGAAAAATATGTCCTTGTTATGGGGCTCTGTAGAGAACAGAATAGAATGATTTTCCTCTTAAAAGCTCTGTAGATCCTTATACTAAGAATGATCGCAGAAGAATAGGTTCTTGTTATGGGGCTCTGTAGAGAAAGAGATAGAATGGTTTTTCTCTTAAAAGCTCTGTAGATCCTTATACTAAGAATGTTGGCAGAAGAATATGTCCTTGTTATGGGGCTCTGTAGAGAACAGAATAGAATGATTTTCCTCTTAAAAGCTCTGTAGATCCTTATACTAAGAATGTTGGCAGAAAAATATGTCCTTGTTATGGGGCTCTGTAGAGAACAGAATAGAATGATTTTCCTCTTAAAAGCTCTGTAGATCCTTATACTAAGAATGATCGCAGAAGAATAGGTTCTTTTTATGGGGCTCTGTAGAGAACAGAATAGAATGATTTTCCTCTTCAAAGCTCTGTAGATCCTTATACTAAGAATGATAGTAGAAGAATAGGTGATTTTTATGGGGCGCTGTAGAGAAAAAAATAGAATGGTTTTTCTCTTAAAAGCTCTGTAGATCCTTGTACTAAGAATAACCGCAGAAGAATAGGTCCTTGTTATGGGGCTCTGTAGAGAAAGAAATAGAATGGTTTTTCTCTTAAAAGCTCTGTAGATCCTTGTACTAAGAATAATCGCAGAAGAATAGGTCCTTGTTATGGAGCTCTATAGGGAACAGAATAGAATGATTTTCTTCTTAAAAGCTCTGTAGATCCTTATACTAAGAATGATCGCAGAAAAATATGTCCTTGTTATGGGGCTCTGTAGAGAACAGAATAGAATGATTTTCCTCTTAAAAGCTCTGTAGATCCTTATACTAAGAATGATCGCAGAAAAATAGGCCCTTGTTATGGAGCTCTGTAGAGAACAGAATAGAATGATTTGCCTCTTAAAAGCTCTGTAGATCCTTATACTAAGAATGATCGCAGAAAAATATGTCCTTGTTATGGGGCTCTGTAGAGAACAGAATAGAATGATTTTCCTCTTAAAAGCTCTGTAGATCCTCATACTAAGAATGATCGCAGAAAAATAGGTCCTTGTTATGGAGCTCTGTAGAGAACAGAATAGAATGATTTTCCTCTTAAAAGCTCTGTAGATCCTTATACTAAGAATATTGGCAGAAAAATATGTCCTTGTTATGGGGCTCTGTAGAGAACAGAATAGAATGATTTTCCTCTTAAAAGCTCTGTAGATCCTTATACTAAGAATGATCGCAGAAGAATAGGTTCTGGTTATGGGGCTCTGTAGAGAAAGAAATAGAATGGTTTTTCTCTTAAAAGCTCTGTAGATCCTTATACTAAGAATGTTGGCAGAAGAATATGTCCTTGTTATGGGGCTCTGTAGAGAACAGAATAGAATGATTTTCCTCTTAAAAGCTCTGTAGATCCTTATACTAAGAATGTTGGGAGAAAAATATGTCCTTGTTATGGGGCTCTGTAGAGAACAGAATAGAATGATTTTCCTCTTAAAAGCTCTGTAGATCCTTATACTAAGAATGATCGTAGAAGAATAGGTGATTTTTATGGGGCTCTGTAGAGATAAAAATAGAATGGTTTTTCTCTTAAAAGCTCTGTAGATCCTTGTACTAAGAATAACCGCAGAAGAATAGGTCCTTGTTATGGGGCTCTGTAGAGAAAGAAATAGAATGGTTTTTCTCTTAAAAGCTCTGTAGATCCTTGTACTAAGAATAATCGCAGAAGAATAGGTCCTTGTTATGGAGCTCTGTAGAGAACAGAATAGAATGATTTTCCTCTTAAAAGCTCTGTAGATCCTTATACTAAGAATGATCGCAGAAAAATAGGTCCTTGTTATGGGGCTCTGTAGAGAACAGAATAGAAAGATTTTCCTCTTAAAAGCTCTGTAGATCCTTATACTAAGAATGATCGCAGAAAAATAGGTCCTTGTTATGGGGCTCTGTAGAGAAAGAAATAGAATGGTTTTTCTCTTAAAAGCTCTGTAGATCCTTATACTAAGAATGTTGGCAGAAGAATAGGTCCTTGTTATGGGGCTCTGTAGAGAAAGAAATAGAATGGTTTTTCTCTTAAAAGCTCTGTAGATCCTTATACTAAGAATTTTGGCAGAAGAATATGTCCTTGTTATGGGGCTCTGTAGAGAAAAGAATAGAATGATTTTTCTCTTAAAAGCTCTGTAGATCCTTATACTAAGAATGATCGCAGAAGAATAGGATCTTTTTATGGGGCTCTGTAGAGAACAGAATAGAATGATTTTCCTCTTAAAAGCTCTGTAGATCCTTATACTAAGAATGATCGCAGAAAAATAGGTCCTTGTTATGGAGCTCTGTAGAGAACAGAATAGAATGATTTTCCTCTTAAAAGCTCTGTAGATCCTTATACTAAGAATGATCGCAGAAAAATAGGTCCTTGTTATGGGGCTCTGTAGAAAAGAGAATAGAAAGATTTTCCTCTTAAAAGCTCTGTAGATCCTTATACTAAGGATGTTGGCAGAAGAATAGGTCCTTGTTATGGGGCTCTGTAGAGAACAGAATAGAATGATTTTCCTCTTAAAAGCTCTGTAGATCCTTATACTAAGAATGATCGCAGAAAAATAGGTCCTTGTTATGGAGCTCTGTAGAGAACAGAATAGAATGATTTTCTTCTTAAAAGCTCTGTAGATCCTTATACTAAGAATGATCGCAGAAAAATATGTCCTTGTTATGGGGCTCTGTAGAGAACAGAATAGAATGATTTTCCTCTTAAAAGCTCTGTAGATCCTTATACTAAGAATGATCGCAGAAGAATAGGTTCTTGTTATGGGGCTCTGTAGAGAAAGAAATAGAATGGTTTTTCTCTTAAAAGCTCTGTAGATCCTTATACTAAGAATGTTGGCAGAAGAATATGTCCTTGTTATGGGGCTCTGTAGAGAACAGAATAGAATGATTTTCCTCTTAAAAGCTCTGCAGATCCTTATACTAAGAATGTTGGCAGAAAAATATGTCCTTGTTATGGGGCTCTGTAGAGAACAGAATAGAATGATTTTCCTCTTAAAAGCTCTGTAGATCCTTATACTAAGAATGATCGCAGAAGAATAGGTTCTTTTTATGGGGCTCTGTAGAGAACAGAATAGAATGATTTTCCTCTTCAAAGCTCTGTAGATCCTTATACTAAGAATGATAGTAGAAGAATAGGTGATTTTTATGGGGCGCTGTAGAGAAAAAAATAGAATGGTTTTTCTCTTAAAAGCTCTGTAGATCCTTGTACTAAGAATAACCGCAGAAGAATAGGTCCTTGTTATGGGGCTCTGTAGAGAAAGAAATAGAATGGTTTTTCTCTTAAAAGCTCTGTAGATCCTTGTACTAAGAATAATCGCAGAAGTATAGGTCCTTGTTATGGAGCTCTGTAGGGAACAGAATAGAATGATTTTCTTCTTAAAAGCTCTGTAGATCCTTATACTAAGAATGATCGCAGAAAAATATGTCCTTGTTATGGGGCTCTGTAGAGAACAGAATATAATGATTTTCCTCTTAAAAGCTCTGTAGATCCTTATACTAAGAATGATCGCAGAAGAATAGGATCTTTTTATGGGGCTCTGTAGAGAACAGAATAGAATGATTTACCTCTTAAAAGCTCTGTAGATCCTTATACTAAGAATGATCGCAGAAGAATAGGTTCTTGTTATGGGGCTCTGTAGAGAAAGAGATAGAATGGTTTTTCTCTTAAAAGCTCTGTAGATCCTTATACTAAGAATTTTGGCAGAAGAATATGTCCTTGTTATGGGGCTCTGTAGAGAACAGAATAGAATGATTTTCCTCTTAAAAGCTCTGTAGATCCTTATACTAAGAATGTTGGCAGAAAAATATGTCCTTGTTATGGGGCTCTGTAGAGAACAGAATAGAATGATTTTCCTCTTAAAAGCTCTGTAGATCCTTATACTAAGAATGATCGCAGAAGAATAGGTTCTTTTTATGGGGCTCTGTAGAGAACAGAATAGAATGATTTTCCTCTTCAAAGCTCTGTAGATCCTTATACTAAGAATGATAGTAGAAGAATAGGTGATTTTTATGGGGCGCTGTAGAGAAAAAAATAGAATGGTTTTTCTCTTAAAAGCTCTGTAGATCCTTGTACTAAGAATAACCGCAGAAGAATAGGTCCTTGTTATGGGGCTCTGTAGAGAAAGAAATAGAATGGTTTTTCTCTTAAAAGCTCTGTAGATCCTTGTACTAAGAATAATCGCAGAAGAATAGGTCCTTGTTATGGAGCTCTGTAGGGAACAGAATAGAATGATTTTCTTCTTAAAAGCTCTGTAGATCCTTATACTAAGAATGATCGCAGAAAAATATGTCCTTGTTATGGGGCTCTGTAGAGAACAGAATAGAATGATTTTCCTCTTAAAAGCTCTGTAGATCCTTATACTAAGAATGATCGCAGAAAAATAGGCCCTTGTTATGGAGCTCTGTAGAGAACAGAATAGAATGATTTGCCTCTTAAAAGCTCTGTAGATCCTTATACTAAGAATGATCGCAGAAAAATATGTCCTTGTTATGGGGCTCTGTAGAGAACAGAATAGAATGATTTTCCTCTTAAAAGCTCTGTAGATCCTTATACTAAGAATGATCGCAGAAAAATAGGTCCTTGTTATGGAGCTCTGTAGAGAACAGAATAGAATGATTTTCCTCTTAAAAGCTCTGTAGATCCTTATACTAAGAATGATCGCAGAAAAATATGTCCTTGTTATGGGGCTCTGTAGAGAACAGAATAGAATGATTTTCCTCTTAAAAGCTCTGTAGATCCTTATACTAAGAATGATCGCAGAAGAATAGGTTCTGGTTATGGGGCTCTGTAGAGAAAGAAATAGAATGGTTTTTCTCTTAAAAGCTCTGTAGATCCTTATACTAAGAATGTTGGCAGAAGAATATGTCCTTGTTATGGGGCTCTGTAGAGAACAGAATAGAATGATTTTCCTCTTAAAAGCTCTGTAGATCCTTATACTAAGAATGTTGGGAGAAAAATATGTCCTTGTTATGGGGCTCTGTAGAGAACAGAATAGAATGATTTTCCTCTTAAAAGCTCTGTAGATCCTTATACTAAGAATGATCGTAGAAGAATAGGTGATTTTTATGGGGCTCTGTAGAGATAAAAATAGAATGGTTTTTCTCTTAAAAGCTCTGTAGATCCTTGTACTAAGAATAACCGCAGAAGAATAGGTCCTTGTTATGGGGCTCTGTAGAGAAAGAAATAGAATGGTTTTTCTCTTAAAAGCTCTGTAGATCCTTGTACTAAGAATAATCGCAGAAGAATAGGTCCTTGTTATGGAGCTCTGTAGAGAACAGAATAGAATGATTTTCCTCTTAAAAGCTCTGTAGATCCTTATACTAAGAATGATCGCAGAAAAATAGGTCCTTGTTATGGGGCTCTGTAGAGAACAGAATAGAAAGATTTTCCTCTTAAAAGCTCTGTAGATCCTTATACTAAGAATGATCGCAGAAAAATAGGTCCTTGTTATGGGGCTCTGTAGAGAAAGAAATAGAATGGTTTTTCTCTTAAAAGCTCTGTAGATCCTTATACTAAGAATGTTGGCAGAAGAATAGGTCCTTGTTATGGGGCTCTGTAGAGAAAGAAATAGAATGGTTTTTCTCTTAAAAGCTCTGTAGATCCTTATACTAAGAATTTTGGCAGAAGAATATGTCCTTGTTATGGGGCTCTGTAGAGAAAAGAATAGAATGATTTTCCTCTTAAAAGCTCTGTAGATCCTTATACTAAGAATGATCGCAGAAGAATAGGATCTTTTTATGGGGCTCTGTAGAGAACAGAATAGAATGATTTTCCTCTTAAAAGCTCTGTAGATCCTTATACTAAGAATGATCGCAGAAAAATAGGTCCTTGTTATGGAGCTCTGTAGAGAACAGAATAGAATGATTTTCCTCTTAAAAGCTCTGTAGATCCTTATACTAATATTGATCGCAGAAAAATAGGTCCTTGTTATGGAGCTCTGTAGAGAACAGAATAGAATGATTTTCCTCTTAAAAGCTCTGTAGATCCTTATACTAAGAATGATCGCAGAAAAATAGGTCCTTGTTATGGGGCTCTGTAGAAAACCGAATAGAAAGATTTTCCTCTTAAAAGCTCTGTAGATCCTTATACTAAGAATGTTGGCAGAAGAATAGGTCCTTGTTATGGGGCTCTGTAGAGAAAGAAATACAATGGTTTTTCCCTTAAAAGCTCTGTAGATCCTTGTACTAAGAATAATCGCAGAAGAATAGGTCCTTGTTATGGAGCTCTGTAGAGAACAGAATAGAATGATTTTCCTCTTAAAAGCTCTGTAGATCCTTATACTAAGAATGATCGCAGAAGAATAGGTTTTTTTTATGGGGCTCTGTAGAGAACAGAATAGAATGATTTTCCTCTTAAAAGCTCTGTAGATCCTTATACTAAGAATGATCGCAGAAAAATAGGTGCTTTTTATGGGGATCTGTAGCGAACAGAATAGAATGATTTACCTCTTAATAGCTCTGTAGATCCCTATACTAAGAATGATCGTAGAGGAATAGTTGTTTTTTATGGGGCTCTGTAGAGAAAAAAATAGAATGTTTTTCTCTTAAAAGCTCTGTAGATCCTTCTACTAAGAATAATCGCAGAAGAAGAGGTGCTTTATATGGGGCTCTGTAGAGAAAAAAATAGAATGGTTTTTCTCTTAAAAGCTCTGTAGATCCTTGTACTAAGAATAATCCCAGAAGAATAGGTCCTTGTTATGGGGCTCTGTAGAGAAAGAAATAGAATGGTTTTTATCTTAAAAGCTCTGTGGATCCTTATACTAAGAATTTTGGCAGAAGAATATGTCCTTGTTATGGGGCTCTGTAGAGAAAAGAATAGAATGATTTTCTTCTTAAAAGCTCTGTAGATCCTTATACTAAGAATGATCGCAGAAGAATAGGTTCTTTTTATGGGGCTCTGTAGAGAACAGAATAGAATGATTTTCCTCTTAAAAGCTCTGTAGATCCTTATACTAAGAATGATCGCAGAAAAATAGGTCCTTGTTATGGAGCTCTGTAGAGAACAGAATAGAATGATTTTCCTCTTAAAAGCTCTGTAGATCCTTATACTAATAATGATCGCAGAAAAATAGGTCCTTGTTATGGAGCTCTGTAGAGAACAGAATAGAATGATTTTCCTCTTAAAAGCTCTGTAGATCCTTATACTAAGAATGATCGCAGAAAAATAGGTCCTTGTTATGGGGCTCTGTAGAGAACAGAATAGAATGGTTTTTCTCTTAAAAGCTCTGTAGATCCTTATACTAAGAATGATCGCAGAAAAATAGGTCCTTGTTATGGGGCTCTGTAGAGAAAGAAATAGAATGGTTTTTCTCTTAAAAGCTCTGTAGATCCTTATACTAAGAATGTTGGCAGAAGAATAGGTCCTTGTTATGGGGCTCTGTAGAGAACAGAATAGAATGATTTTCCTCTTAAAAGCTCTGTAGATCCTTATACTAAGAATGATCGCAGAAAAATATGTCCTTGTTATGGGGCTCTGTAGAGAACAGAATTGAATGATTTTCCTCTTAAAAGCTCTGTAGATCCTTATACTAAGAATGATCGCAGAAAAATAGGTCCTTGTTATGGAGCTCTGTAGAGAACAGAATAGAATGATTTTCCTCTTAAAAGCTCTGTAGATCCTTATACTAAGAATGATCGCAGAAAAATATGTCCTTGTTATGGGGCTCTGTAGAGAACAGAATAGAATGATTTTCCTCTTAAAAGCTCTGTAGATCCTTATACTAAGAATGATCGCAGAAGAATAGGTTCTTTTTATGGGGCTCTGTAGAGAACAGAATAGAATGATTTTCCTCTTCAAAGCTCTGTAGATCCTTATACTAAGAATGATCGTAGAAGAATAGGTGATTTTTATGGGGCTCTGTAGAGAAAAAAATAGAATGGTTTTTCTCTTAAAAGCTCTGTAGATCCTTGTACTAAGAATAATCGCAGAAGAATAGGTGCTTTATATGGGGCTCTGTAGAGAAAAAAATAGAATGGTTTTTCTCTTAAAAGCTCTGTAGATCCTTGTACTAAGAATAATCGCAGAAGAATAGGTCCTTGTTATGGGGCTCTGTAGAGAAAGAAATAGAATGGTTTTTCTCTTAAAAGCTCTGTAGATCCTTATACTAAGAATTTTGGCAGAAGAATATGTCCTTGTTATGGGGCTCTGTAGAGAAAAGAATAGAATGATTTTCCTCTTAAAAGCTCTGTAGATCCTTATACTAAGAATGATCGCAGAAGAATAGGATCTTTTTATGGGGCTCTGTAGAGAACAGAATAGAATGATTTTCCTCTTAAAAGCTCTGTAGATCCTTATACTAAGAATGATCGCAGAAAAATAGGTCCTTGTTATGGAGCTCTGTAGAGAACAGAATAGAATGATTTTCCTCTTAAAAGCTCTGTAGATCCTTACACTAATAATGCTCGCAGAAAAATAGGTCCTTGTTATGGAGCTCTGTAGAGAACAGAATAGAAAGATTTTCCTCTTAAAAGCTCTGTAGATCCTTATACTAAGAATGTTGGCAGAAGAATAGGTCCTTGTTATGGGGCTCTGTAGAGAACAGAATAGAATGATTATCCTCTTAAAAGCTCTGTAGATCCTTATACTAAGAATGATCGCAGAAAAATAGGTCTTTGTTATGGAGCTCTGTAGAGAACAGAATAGAATGATTTTCTTCTTAAAAGCTCTGTAGATCCTTATACTAAGAATGATCGCAGAAAAATATGTCCTTGTTATGGGGCTCTGTAGAGAACAGAATAGAATGATTTTCCTCTTAAAAGCTCTGTAGATCCTTATACTAAGAATGATCGCAGAAGAATAGGTTCTTGTTATGGGGCTCTGTAGAGAAAGAGATAGAATGGTTTTTCTCTTAAAAGCTCTGTAGATCCTTATACTAAGAATGTTGGCAGAAGAATATGTCCTTGTTATGGGGCTCTGTAGAGAACAGAATAGAATGATTTTCCTCTTAAAAGCTCTGTAGATCCTTATACTAAGAATGTTGGCAGAAAAATATGTCCTTGTTATGGGGCTCTGTAGAGAACAGAATAGAATGATTTTCCTCTTAAAAGCTCTGTAGATCCTTATACTAAGAATGATCGCAGAAGAATAGGTTCTTTTTATGGGGCTCTGTAGAGAACAGAATAGAATGATTTTCCTCTTCAAAGCTCTGTAGATCCTTATACTAAGAATGATCGTAGAAGAATAGGTGATTTTTATGGGGCTCTGTAGAGAAAAAAATAGAATGGTTTTTCTCTTAAAAGTTCTGTAGATCCTTGTACTAAGAATAATCGCAGAAGAATAGGTGCTTTATATGGGGCTCTGTAGAGAAAAAAATAGAATGGTTTTTCTCTTAGAAGCTCTGTAGATCCTTGTACTAAGAATAATCGCAGAAGAATAGGTCCTTGTTATGGGGCTCTGTAGAGAAAGAAATAGAATGGTTTTTCTCTTAAAAGCTCTGTAGATCCTTGTACTAAGAATAATCGCAGAAGAATAGGTCCTTGTTATGGAGCTCTGTAGGGAACAGAATAGAATGATTTTCCTCTTAAAAGCTCTGTAGATCCTTATACTAAGAATGTTGGCAGAAAAATATGTCCTTGTTATGGGGCTCTGTAGAGAACAGAATAGAATGATTTTCCTCTTAAAAGCTCTGTAGATCCTTATACTAAGAATGATCGCAGAAGAATAGGTTCTTTTTATGGGGCTCTGTAGAGAACAGAATAGAATGATTTTCCTCTTCAAAGCTCTGTAGATCCTTATACTAAGAATGATAGTAGAAGAATAGGTGATTTTTATGGGGCGCTGTAGAGAAAAAAATAGAATGGTTTTTCTCTTAAAACCTCTGTAGATCCTTGTACTAAGAATAACCGCAGAAGAATAGGTCCTTGTTATGGGGCTCTGTAGAGAAAGAAATAGAATGGTTTTTCTCTTAAAAGCTCTGTAGATCCTTGTACTAAGAATAATCGCAGAAGAATAGGTCCTTGTTATGGAGCTCTATAGGGAACAGAATAGAATGATTTTCTTCTTAAAAGCTCTGTAGATCCTTATACTAAGAATGATCGCAGAAAAATATGTCCTTGTTATGGGGCTCTGTAGAGAACAGAATAGAATGATTTTCCTCTTAAAAGCTCTGTAGATCCTTATACTAAGAATGATCGCAGAAAAATAGGTCCTTGTTATGGAGCTCTGTAGAGAACAGAATAGAATGATTTTCCTCTTAAAAGCTCTGTAGATCCTTATACTAAGAATGATCGCAGAAAAATATGTCCTTGTTATGGGGCTCTGTAGAGAACAGAATAGAATGATTTTCCTCTTAAAAGCTCTGTAGATCCTTATACTAAGAATGATCGCAGAAGAATAGGTTCTGGTTATGGGGCTCTGTAGAGAAAGAAATAGAATGGTTTTTCTCTTAAAAGCTCTGTAGATCCTTATACTAAGAATGTTGGCAGAAAAATATGTCCTTGTTATGGGGCTCTGTAGAGAACAGAATAGAATGATTTTCCTCTTAAAAGCTCTGTAGATCCTTATACTAAGAATGATCGCAGAAGAATAGGTTCTTTTTATGGGGCTCTGTAGAGAACAGAATAGAATGATTTTCCTCTTCAAAGCTCTGTAGATCCTTATACTAAGAATGATAGTAGAAGAATAGGTGATTTTTATGGGGCGCTGTAGAGAAAAAAATAGAATGGTTTTTCTCTTAAAACCTCTGTAGATCCTTGTACTAAGAATAACCGCAGAAGAATAGGTCCTTGTTATGGGGCTCTGTAGAGAAAGAAATAGAATGGTTTTTCTCTTAAAAGCTCTGTAGATCCTTGTACTAAGAATAATCGCAGAAGAATAGGTCCTTGTTATGGAGCTCTATAGGGAACAGAATAGAATGATTTTCTTCTTAAAAGCTCTGTAGATCCTTATACTAAGAATGATCGCAGAAAAATATGTCCTTGTTATGGGGCTCTGTAGAGAACAGAATAGAATGATTTTCCTCTTAAAAGCTCTGTAGATCCTTATACTAAGAATGATCGCAGAAAAATAGGTCCTTGTTATGGAGCTCTGTAGAGAACAGAATAGAATGATTTTCCTCTTAAAAGCTCTGTAGATCCTTATACTAAGAATGATCGCAGAAAAATATGTCCTTGTTATGGGGCTCTGTAGAGAACAGAATAGAATGATTTTCCTCTTAAAAGCTCTGTAGATCCTTATACTAAGAATGATCGCAGAAGAATAGGTTCTGGTTATGGGGCTCTGTAGAGAAAGAAATAGAATGGTTTTTCTCTTAAAAGCTCTGTAGATCCTTATACTAAGAATGTTGGCAGAAGAATATGTCCTTGTTATGGGGCTCTGTAGAGAACAGAATAGAATGATTTTCCTCTTAAAAGCTCTGTAGATCCTTATACTAAGAATGTTGGGAGAAAAATATGTCCTTGTTATGGGGCTCTGTAGAGAACAGAATAGAATGATTTTCCTCTTAAAAGCTCTGTAGATCCTTATACTAAGAATGATCGTAGAAGAATAGGTGATTTTTATGGGGCTCTGTAGAGATAAAAATAGAATGGTTTTTCTCTTAAAAGCTCTGTAGATCCTTGTACTAAGAATAACCGCAGAAGAATAGGTCCTTGTTATGGGGCTCTGTAGAGAAAGAAATAGAATGGTTTTTCTCTTAAAAGCTCTGTAGATCCTTGTACTAAGAATAATCGCAGAAGAATAGGTCCTTGTTATGGAGCTGTGTAGAGAACAGAATAGAATGATTTTCCTCTTAAAAGCTCTGTAGATCCTTATACTAAGAATGATCGCAGAAAAATAGGTCCTTGTTATGGGGCTCTGTAGAGAACAGAATAGAAAGATTTTCCTCTTAAAAGCTCTGTAGATCCTTATACTAAGAATGATCGCAGAAAAATAGGTCCTTGTTATGGGGCTCTGTAGAGAAAGAAATAGAATGGTTTTTCTCTTAAAAGCTCTGTAGATCCTTATACTAAGAATGTTGGCAGAAGAATAGGTCCTTGTTATGGGGCTCTGTAGAGAAAGAAATAGAATGGTTTTTCTCTTAAAAGCTCTGTAGATCCTTATACTAAGAATTTTGGCAGAAGAATATGTCCTTGTTATGGGGCTCTGTAGAGAAAAGAATAGAATGATTTTTCTCTTAAAAGCTCTGTAGATCCTTATACTAAGAATGATCGCAGAAGAATAGGATCTTTTTATGGGGCTCTGTAGAGAACAGAATAGAATGATTTTCCTCTTAAAAGCTCTGTAGATCCTTATACTAAGAATGATCGCAGAAAAATAGGTCCTTGTTATGGAGCTCTGTAGAGAACAGAATAGAATGATTTTCCTCTTAAAAGCTCTGTAGATCCTTATACTAAGAATGATCGCAGAAAAATAGGTCCTTGTTATGGGGCTCTGTAGAAAACATAATAGAAAGATTTTCCTCTTAAAAGCTCTGTAGATCCTTATACTAAGAATGTTGGCAGAAGAATAGGTCCTTGTTATGGGGCTCTGTAGAGAACAGAATAGAATGATTTTCCTCTTAAAAGCTCTGTAGATCCTTATACTAAGAATGATCGCAGAAAAATAGGTCCTTGTTATGGAGCTCTGTAGAGAACAGAATAGAATGATTTTCTTCTTAAAAGCTCTGTAGATCCTTATACTAAGAATGATCGCAGAAAAATATGTCCTTGTTATGGGGCTCTGTAGAGAACAGAATAGAATGATTTTCCTCTTAAAAGCTCTGTAGATCCTTATACTAAGAATGATCGCAGAAGAATAGGTTCTTGTTATGGGGCTCTGTAGAGAAAGAAATAGAATGGTTTTTCTCTTAAAAGCTCTGTAGATCCTTATACTAAGAATGTTGGCAGAAGAATATGTCCTTGTTATGGGGCTCTGTAGAGAACAGAATAGAATGATTTTCCTCTTAAAAGCTCTGTAGATCCTTATACTAAGAATGTTGGCAGAAAAATATGTCCTTGTTATGGGGCTCTGTAGAGAACAGAATAGAATGATTTTCCTCTTAAAAGCTCTGTAGATCCTTATACTAAGAATGATCGCAGAAGAATAGGTTCTTTTTATGGGGCTCTGTAGAGAACAGAATAGAATGATTTTCTTCTTAAAAGCTCTGTAGATCCTTATACTAAGAATGATAGTAGAAGAATAGGTGATTTTTATGGGGCGCTGTAGAGAAAAAAATAGAATGGTTTTTCTCTTAAAAGCTCTGTAGATCCTTGTACTAAGAATAACCGCAGAAGAATAGGTCCTTGTTATGGGGCTCTGTAGAGAAAGAAATAGAATGGTTTTTCTCTTAAAAGCTCTGTAGATCCTTGTACTAAGAATAATCGCAGAAGTATAGGTCCTTGTTATGGAGCTCTGTAGGGAACAGAATAGAATGATTTTCTTCTTAAAAGCTCTGTAGATCCTTATACTAAGAATGATCGCAGAATAATATGTCCTTGTTATGGGGCTCTGTAGAGAACAGAATAGAATGATTTTCCTCTTAAAAGCTCTGTAGATCCTTATACTAAGAATGATCGCAGAAGAATAGGATCTTTTTATGGGGCTCTGTAGAGAACAGAATAGAATGATTTACCTCTTAAAAGCTCTGTAGATCCTTATACTAAGAATGATCGCAGAAGAATAGGTTCTTGTTATGGGGCTCTGTAGAGAAAGAGATAGAATGGTTTTTCTCTTAAAAGCTCTGTAGATCCTTATACTAAGAATGTTGGCAGAAGAATATGTCCTTGTTATGGGGCTCTGTAGAGAACAGAATAGAATGATTTTCCTCCTTAAAGCTCTGTAGATCCTTATACTAAGAATGTTGGCAGAAAAATATGTCCTTGTTATGGGGCTCTGTAGAGAACAGAATAGAATGATTTTCCTCTTAAAAGCTCTGTAGATCCTTATACTAAGAATGATCGCAGAAGAATAGGTTCTTTTTATGGGGCTCTGTAGAGAACAGAATAGAATGATTTTCCTCTTCAAAGCTCTGTAGATCCTTATACTAAGAATGATAGTAGAAGAATAGGTGATTTTTATGGGGCGCTGTAGAGAAAAAAATAGAATGGTTTTTCTCTTAAAAGCTCTGTAGATCCTTGTACTAAGAATAACCGCAGAAGAATAGGTCCTTGTTATGGGGCTCTGTAGAGAAAGAAATAGAATGGTTTTTCTCTTAAAAGCTCTGTAGATCCTTGTACTAAGAATAATCGCAGAAGAATAGGTCCTTGTTATGGAGCTCTGTAGGGAACAGAATAGAATGATTTTCTTCTTAAAAGCTCTGTAGATCCTTATACTAAGAATGATCGCAGAAAAATATGTCCTTGTTATGGGGCTCTGTAGAGAACAGAATAGAATGATTTTCCTCTTAAAAGCTCTGTAGATCCTTATACTAAGAATGATCGCAGAAAAATAGGCCCTTGTTATGGAGCTCTGTAGAGAACAGAATAGAATGATTTGCCTCTTAAAAGCTCTGTAGATCCTTATACTAAGAATGATCGCAGAAAAATATGTCCTTGTTATGGGGCTCTGTAGAGAACAGAATAGAATGATCGCAGAAAAATAGGTCCTTGTTATGGAGCTCTGTAGAGAACAGAATAGAATGATTTTCCTCTTAAAAGCTCTGTAGATCCTTATACTAAGAATGATCGCAGAAAAATATGTCCTTGTTATGGGGCTCTGTAGAGAACAGAATAGAATGATTTTCCTCTTAAAAGCTCTGTAGATCCTTATACTAAGAATGATCGCAGAAGAATAGGTTCTGGTTATGGGGCTCTGTAGAGAAAGAAATAGAATGGTTTTTCTCTTAAAAGCTCTGTAGATCCTTATACTAAGAATGTTGGCAGAAGAATATGTCCTTGTTATGGGGCTCTGTAGAGAACAGAATAGAATGATTTTCCTCTTAAAAGCTCTGTAGATCCTTATACTAAGAATGTTGGGAGAAAAATATGTCCTTGTTATGGGGCTCTGTAGAGAACAGAATAGAATGATTTTCCTCTTAAAAGCTCTGTAGATCCTTATACTAAGAATGATCGTAGAAGAATAGGTGATTTTTATGGGGCTCTGTAGAGATAAAAATAGAATGGTTTTTCTCTTAAAAGCTCTGTAGATCCTTGTACTAAGAATAACCGCAGAAGAATAGGTCCTTGTTATGGGGCTCTGTAGAGAAAGAAATAGAATGGTTTTTCTCTTAAAAGCTCTGTAGATCCTTGTACTAAGAATAATCGCAGAAGAATAGGTCCTTGTTATGGAGCTCTGTAGAGAACAGAATAGAATGATTTTCCTCTTAAAAGCTCTGTAGATCCTTATACTAAGAATGATCGCAGAAAAATAGGTCCTTGTTATGGGGCTCTGTAGAGAACAGAATAGAAAGATTTTCCTCTTAAAAGCTCTGTAGATCCTTATACTAAGAATGATCGCAGAAAAATAGGTCCTTGTTATGGGGCTCTGTAGAGAAAGAAATAGAATGGTTTTTCTCTTAAAAGCTCTGTAGATCCTTATACTAAGAATGTTGGCAGAAGAATAGGTCCTTGTTATGGGGCTCTGTAGAGAAAGAAATAGAATGGTTTTTCTCTTAAAAGCTCTGTAGATCCTTATACTAAGAATTTTGGCAGAAGAATATGTCCTTGTTATGGGGCTCTGTAGAGAAAAGAATAGAATGATTTTCCTCTTAAAAGCTCTGTAGATCCTTATACTAAGAATGATCGCAGAAGAATAGGATCTTTTTATGGGGCTCTGTAGAGAACAGAATAGAATGATTTTCCTCTTAAAAGCTCTGTAGATCCTTATACTAAGAATGATCGCAGAAAAATAGGTCCTTGTTATGGAGCTCTGTAGAGAACAGAATAGAATGATTTTCCTCTTAAAAGCTCTGTAGATCCTTATACTAATATTGATCGCAGAAAAATAGGTCCTTGTTATGGAGCTCTGTAGAGAACAGAATAGAATGATTTTCCTCTTAAAAGCTCTGTAGATCCTTATACTAAGAATGATCGCAGAAAAATAGGTCCTTGTTATGGGGCTCTGTAGAAAACAGAATAGAAAGATTTTCCTCTTAAAAGCTCTGTAGATCCTTATACTAAGAATGTTGGCAGAAGAATAGGTCCTTGTTATGGGGCTCTGTAGAGAACAGAATAGAATGATTTTCCTCTTAAAAGCTCTGTAGATCCTTATACTAAGAATGATCGCAGAAGAATAGGTTCTTGTTATGGGGCTCTGTAGAGAAAGAAATAGAATGGTTTTTCTCTTAAAAGCTCTGTAGATCCTTATACTAAGAATGTTGGCAGAAGAATATGTCCTTGTTATGGGGCTCTGTAGAGAACAGAATAGAATGATTTTCCTCCTTAAAGCTCTGTAGATCCTTATACTAAGAATGTTGGCAGAAAAATATGTCCTTGTTATGGGGCTCTGTAGAGAACAGAATAGAATGATTTTCCTCTTAAAAGCTCTGTAGATCCTTATACTAAGAATGATCGCAGAAGAATAGGTTCTTTTTATGGGGCTCTGTAGAGAACAGAATAGAATGATTTTCCTCTTCAAAGCTCTGTAGATCCTTATACTAAGAATGATAGTAGAAGAATAGGTGATTTTTATGGGGCGCTGTAGAGAAAAAAATAGAATGGTTTTTCTCTTAAAAGCTCTGTAGATCCTTGTACTAAGAATAACCGCAGAAGAATAGGTCCTTGTTATGGGGCTCTGTAGAGAAAGAAATAGAATGGTTTTTCTCTTAAAAGCTCTGTAGATCCTTGTACTAAGAATAATCGCAGAAGAATAGGTCCTTGTTATGGAGCTCTGTAGGGAACAGAATAGAATGATTTTCTTCTTAAAAGCTCTGTAGATCCTTATACTAAGAATGATCGCAGAAAAATATGTCCTTGTTATGGGGCTCTGTAGAGAACAGAATAGAATGATTTTCCTCTTAAAAGCTCTGTAGATCCTTATACTAAGAATGATCGCAGAAAAATAGGCCCTTGTTATGGAGCTCTGTAGAGAACAGAATAGAATGATTTGCCTCTTAAAAGCTCTGTAGATCCTTATACTAAGAATGATCGCAGAAAAATATGTCCTTGTTATGGGGCTCTGTAGAGAACAGAATAGAATGATCGCAGAAAAATAGGTCCTTGTTATGGAGCTCTGTAGAGAACAGAATAGAATGATTTTCCTCTTAAAAGCTCTGTAGATCCTTATACTAAGAATGATCGCAGAAAAATATGTCCTTGTTATGGGGCTCTGTAGAGAACAGAATAGAATGATTTTCCTCTTAAAAGCTCTGTAGATCCTTATACTAAGAATGATCGCAGAAGAATAGGTTCTGGTTATGGGGCTCTGTAGAGAAAGAAATAGAATGGTTTTTCTCTTAAAAGCTCTGTAGATCCTTATACTAAGAATGTTGGCAGAAGAATATGTCCTTGTTATGGGGCTCTGTAGAGAACAGAATAGAATGATTTTCCTCTTAAAAGCTCTGTAGATCCTTATACTAAGAATGTTGGGAGAAAAATATGTCCTTGTTATGGGGCTCTGTAGAGAACAGAATAGAATGATTTTCCTCTTAAAAGCTCTGTAGATCCTTATACTAAGAATGATCGTAGAAGAATAGGTGATTTTTATGGGGCTCTGTAGAGATAAAAATAGAATGGTTTTTCTCTTAAAAGCTCTGTAGATCCTTGTACTAAGAATAACCGCAGAAGAATAGGTCCTTGTTATGGGGCTCTGTAGAGAAAGAAATAGAATGGTTTTTCTCTTAAAAGCTCTGTAGATCCTTGTACTAAGAATAATCGCAGAAGAATAGGTCCTTGTTATGGAGCTCTGTAGAGAACAGAATAGAATGATTTTCCTCTTAAAAGCTCTGTAGATCCTTATACTAAGAATGATCGCAGAAAAATAGGTCCTTGTTATGGGGCTCTGTAGAGAACAGAATAGAAAGATTTTCCTCTTAAAAGCTCTGTAGATCCTTATACTAAGAATGATCGCAGAAAAATAGGTCCTTGTTATGGGGCTCTGTAGAGAAAGAAATAGAATGGTTTTTCTCTTAAAAGCTCTGTAGATCCTTATACTAAGAATGTTGGCAGAAGAATAGGTCCTTGTTATGGGGCTCTGTAGAGAAAGAAATAGAATGGTTTTTCTCTTAAAAGCTCTGTAGATCCTTATACTAAGAATTTTGGCAGAAGAATATGTCCTTGTTATGGGGCTCTGTAGAGAAAAGAATAGAATGATTTTCCTCTTAAAAGCTCTGTAGATCCTTATACTAAGAATGATCGCAGAAGAATAGGATCTTTTTATGGGGCTCTGTAGAGAACAGAATAGAATGATTTTCCTCTTAAAAGCTCTGTAGATCCTTATACTAAGAATGATCGCAGAAAAATAGGTCCTTGTTATGGAGCTCTGTAGAGAACAGAATAGAATGATTTTCCTCTTAAAAGCTCTGTAGATCCTTATACTAATATTGATCGCAGAAAAATAGGTCCTTGTTATGGAGCTCTGTAGAGAACAGAATAGAATGATTTTCCTCTTAAAAGCTCTGTAGATCCTTATACTAAGAATGATCGCAGAAAAATAGGTCCTTGTTATGGGGCTCTGTAGAAAACAGAATAGAAAGATTTTCCTCTTAAAAGCTCTGTAGATCCTTATACTAAGAATGTTGGCAGAAGAATAGGTCCTTGTTATGGGGCTCTGTAGAGAACAGAATAGAATGATTTTCCTCTTAAAAGCTCTGTAGATCCTTATACTAAGAATGATCGCAGAAGAATAGGTTCTTGTTATGGGGCTCTGTAGAGAAAGAAATAGAATGGTTTTTCTCTTAAAAGCTCTGTAGATCCTTATACTAAGAATGTTGGCAGAAGAATATGTCCTTGTTATGGGGCTCTGTAGAGAACAGAATAGAATGATTTTCCTCTTAAAAGCTCTGTAGATCCTTATACTAAGAATGTTGGCAGAAAAATATGTCCTTGTTATGGGGCTCTGTAGAGAACAGAATAGAATGATTTTCCTCTTAAAAGCTCTGTAGATCCTTATACTAAGAATGATCGCAGAAGAATAGGTTCTTTTTATGGGGCTCTGTAGAGAACAGAATAGAATGATTTTCCTCTTCAAAGCTCTGTAGATCCTTATACTAAGAATGATAGTAGAAGAATAGGTGATTTTTATGGGGCGCTGTAGAGAAAAAAATAGAATGGTTTTTCTCTTAAAAGCTCTGTAGATCCTTGTACTAAGAATAACCGCAGAAGAATAGGTCCTTGTTATGGGGCTCTGTAGAGAAAGAAATAGAATGGTTTTTCTCTTAAAAGCTCTGTAGATCCTTGTACTAAGAATAATCGCAGAAGTATAGGTCCTTGTTATGGAGCTCTGTAGGGAACAGAATAGAATGATTTTCTTCTTAAAAGCTCTGTAGATCCTTATACTAAGAATGATCGCAGAAAAATATGTCCTTGTTATGGGGCTCTGTAGAGAACAGAATAGAATGATTTTCCTCTTAAAAGCTCTGTAGATCCTTATACTAAGAATGATCGCAGAAAAATAGGCCCTTGTTATGGAGCTCTGTAGAGAACAGAATAGAATGATTTGCCTCTTAAAAGCTCTGTAGATCCTTATACTAAGAATGATCGCAGAAAAATATGTCCTTGTTATGGGGCTCTGTAGAGAACAGAATAGAATGATTTTCCTCTTAAAAGCTCTGTAGATCCTTATACTAAGAATGATCGCAGAAAAATAGGTCCTTGTTATGGAGCTCTGTAGAGAACAGAATAGAATGATTTTCCTCTTAAAAGCTCTGTAGATCCTTATACTAAGAATGATCGCAGAAAAATATGTCCTTGTTATGGGGCTCTGTAGAGAACAGAATAGAATGATTTTCCTCTTAAAAGCTCTGTAGATCCTTATACTAAGAATGATCGCAGAAGAATAGGTTCTGGTTATGGGGCTCTGTAGAGAAAGAAATAGAATGGTTTTCCTCTTAAAAGCTCTGTAGATCCTTATACTAAGAATGTTGGCAGAAGAATATGTCCTTGTTATGGGGCTCTGTAGAGAACAGAATAGAATGATTTTCCTCTTAAAAGCTCTGTAGATCCTTATACTAAGAATGTTGGGAGAAAAATATGTCCTTGTTATGGGGCTCTGTAGAGAACAGAATAGAATGATTTTCCTATTAAAAGCTCTGTAGATCCTTATACTAAGAATGATCGCAGAAGAATAGGATCTTTTTATGGGGCTCTGTAGAGAACAGAATAGAATGATTTTCCTCTTAAAAGCTCTGTAGATCCTTATACTAAGAATGATCGCAGAAAAATAGGTCCTTGTTATGGAGCTCTGTAGAGAACAGAATAGAATGATTTTCCTCTTAAAAGCTCTGTAGATCCTTATACTAATATTGATCGCAGAAAAATAGGTCCTTGTTATGGAGCTCTGTAGAGAACAGAATAGAATGATTTTCCTCTTAAAAGCTCTGTAGATCCTTATACTAAGAATGATCGCAGAAAAATAGGTCCTTGTTATGGGGCTCTGTAGAAAACAGAATAGAAAGATTTTCCTCTTAAAAGCTCTGTAGATCCTTATACTAAGAATGTTGGCAGAAGAATAGGTCCTTGTTATGGGGCTCTGTAGAGAACAGAATAGAATGATTTTCCTCTTAAAAGCTCTGTAGATCCTTATACTAAGAATGATCGCAGAAAAATAGGTCCTTGTTATGGAGCTCTGTAGAGAACAGAATAGAATGATTTTCTTCTTAAAAGCTCTGTAGATCCTTATACTAAGAATGATCGCAGAAAAATATGTCCTTGTTATGGGGCTCTGTAGAGAACAGAATAGAATGATTTTCCTCTTAAAAGCTCTGTAGATCCTTATACTAAGAATGATCGCAGAAGAATAGGTTCTTGTTATGGGGCTCTGTAGAGAAAGAAATAGAATGGTTTTTCTCTTAAAAGCTCTGTAGATCCTTATACTAAGAATGTTGGCAGAAGAATATGTCCTTGTTATGGGGCTCTGTAGAGAACAGAATAGAATGATTTTCCTCTTAAAAGCTCTGTAGATCCTTATACTAAGAATGTTGGCAGAAAAATATGTCCTTGTTATGGGGCTCTGTAGAGAACAGAATAGAATGATTTTCCTCTTAAAAGCTCTGTAGATCCTTATACTAAGAATGATCGCAGAAGAATAGGTTCTTTTTATGGGGCTCTGTAGAGAACAGAATAGAATGATTTTCCTCTTCAAAGCTCTGTAGATCCTTATACTAAGAATGATAGTAGAAGAATAGGTGATTTTTATGGGGCGCTGTAGAGAAAAAAATAGAATGGTTTTTCTCTTAAAAGCTCTGTAGATCCTTGTACTAAGAATAACCGCAGAAGAATAGGTCCTTGTTATGGGGCTCTGTAGAGAAAGAAATAGAATGGTTTTTCTCTTAAAAGCTCTGTAGATCCTTGTACTAAGAATAATCGCAGAAGTATAGGTCCTTGTTATGGAGCTCTGTAGGGAACAGAATAGAATGATTTTCTTCTTAAAAGCTCTGTAGATCCTTATACTAAGAATGATCGCAGAAAAATATGTCCTTGTTATGGGGCTCTGTAGAGAACAGAATAGAATGATTTTCCTCTTAAAAGCTCTGTAGATCCTTATACTAAGAATGATCGCAGAAAAATAGGCCCTTGTTATGGAGCTCTGTAGAGAACAGAATAGAATGATTTGCCTCTTAAAAGCTCTGTAGATCCTTATACTAAGAATGATCGCAGAAAAATATGTCCTTGTTATGGGGCTCTGTAGAGAACAGAATAGAATGATTTTCCTCTTAAAAGCTCTGTAGATCCTTATACTAAGAATGATCGCAGAAAAATAGGTCCTTGTTATGGAGCTCTGTAGAGAACAGAATAGAATGATTTTCCTCTTAAAAGCTCTGTAGATCCTTATACTAAGAATGATCGCAGAAAAATATGTCCTTGTTATGGGGCTCTGTAGAGAACAGAATAGAATGATTTTCCTCTTAAAAGCTCTGTAGATCCTTATACTAAGAATGATCGCAGAAGAATAGGTTCTGGTTATGGGGCTCTGTAGAGAAAGAAATAGAATGGTTTTTCTCTTAAAAGCTCTGTAGATCCTTATACTAAGAATGTTGGCAGAAGAATATGTCCTTGTTATGGGGCTCTGTAGAGAACAGAATAGAATGATTTTCCTCTTAAAAGCTCTGTAGATCCTTATACTAAGAATGTTGGGAGAAAAATATGTCCTTGTTATGGGGCTCTGTAGAGAACAGAATAGAATGATTTTCCTATTAAAAGCTCTGTAGATCCTTATACTAAGAATGATCGCAGAAGAATAGGATCTTTTTATGGGGCTCTGTAGAGAACAGAATAGAATGATTTTCCTCTTAAAAGCTCTGTAGATCCTTATACTAAGAATGATCGCAGAAAAATAGGTCCTTGTTATGGAGCTCTGTAGAGAACAGAATAGAATGATTTTCCTCTTAAAAGCTCTGTAGATCCTTATACTAATATTGATCGCAGAAAAATAGGTCCTTGTTATGGAGCTCTGTAGAGAACAGAATAGAATGATTTTCCTCTTAAAAGCTCTGTAGATCCTTATACTAAGAATGATCGCAGAAAAATAGGTCCTTGTTATGGGGCTCTGTAGAGAACAGAATAGAAAGATTTTCCTCTTAAAAGCTCTGTAGATCCTTATACTAAGAATGTTGGCAGAAGAATAGGTCCTTGTTATGGGTTCTGTAGAGAACAGAATAGAATGATTTTCCTCTTAAAAGCTCTGTAGATCCTTATACTAAGAATGATCGCAGAAGAATAGAATTTTTTTATGGGGCTCTGTAGAGAACAGAATAGAATGATTTTCCTCTTAAAAGCTCTGTAGATCCTTATACTAAGAATGATCGCAGAAAAATAGGTGCTTTTTATGGGGATCTGTAGAGAACAGAATAGAATGATTTTCCTCTTAAAAGCTCTGTAGATCCTTATACTAAGAATGATCGTAGAAGAATAGGTGTTTTTTATGGGGCTCTGTAGAGAAAAAAATAGAATGTTTTTCTCTTAAAAGCTCTGTAGATCCTTGTACTAAGAATAATCGCAGAAGAATAGGTGCTTTATATGGGGCTCTGTAGAGAAAAAAATAGAATGGTTTTTCTCTTAAAAGCTCTGTAGATCCTTATACTAAGAATGTTGGCAGAAGAATATGTCCTTGTTATGGGGCTCTGTAGAGAAAAGAATAGAATGATTTTCCTCTTAAAAGCTCTGTAGATCCTTATACTAAGAATGATCGCAGAAGAATAGGTTCTTTTTATGGGGCTCTGTAGAGAACAGAATAGAATGATTTTCCTCTTAAAAGCTCTGTAGATCCTTATACTAATAATGATCGCAGAAAAATAGGTCCTTGTTATGGAGCTCTGTAGAGAACAGAATAGAATGATTTTCCTCTTAAAAGCTCTGTAGATCCTTATACTAAGAATGATCGCAGAAAAATAGGTCCTTGTTATGGGGCTCTGTAGAGAACAGAATAGAAAGATTTTCCTCTTAAAAGCTCTGTAGATCCTTATACTAAGAATGATCGCAGAAAAATAGGTCCTTGTTATGGGGCTCTGTAGAGAAAGAAATAGAATGGTTTTTCTCTTAAAAGCTCTGTAGATCCTTATACTAAGAATGTTGGCAGAAGAATAGGTCCTTGTTATGGGGCTCTGTAGAGAACAGAATAGAATGATTTTCCTCTTAAAAGCTCTGTAGATCCTTATACTAAGAATGATCGCAGAAAAATATGTCCTTGTTATGGGGCTCTGTAGAGAACAGAATAGAATGATTTTCCTCTTAAAAGCTCTGTAGATCCTTATACTAAGAATGATCGCAGAAAAATAGGTCCTTGTTATGGAGCTCTGTAGAGAACAGAATAGAATGATTTTCCTCTTAAAAGCTCTGTAGATCCTTATACTAAGAATGATCGCAGAAAAATATGTCCTTGTTATGGGGCTCTGTAGAGAACAGAATAGAATGATTTTCCTCTTAAAAGCTCTGTAGATCCTTATACTAAGAATGATCGCAGAGGAATAGGTTCTTGTTATGGGGCTCTGTAGAGAAAGAAATAGAATGGTTTTTCTCTTAAAAGCTCTGTAGATCCTTATACTAAGAATGTTGGCAGAAGAATATGTCCTTGTTATGGGGCTCTGTAGAGAACAGATTAGAATGATTTTCCTCTTAAAAGCTCTGTAGATCCTTATACTAAGAATGTTGGCAGAAAAATATGTCCTTGTTATGGGGCTCTGTAGAGAACAGAATAGAATGATTTTCCTCTTAAAAGCTCTGTAGATCCTTATACTAAGAATGATCGCAGAAGAATAGGTTCTTTTTATGGGGCTCTGTAGAGAACAGAATAGAATGATTTTCCTCTTCAAAGCTCTGTAGATCCTTATACTAAGAATGATAGTAGAAGAATAGGTGATTTTTATGGGGCGCTGTAGAGAAAAAAATAGAATGGTTTTTCTCTTAAAAGCTCTGTAGATCCTTGTACTAAGAATAACCGCAGAAGAATAGGTCCTTGTTATGGGGCTCTGTAGAGAAAGAAATAGAATGGTTTTTCTCTTAAAAGCTCTGTAGATCCTTGTACTAAGAATAATCGCAGAAGTATAGGTCCTTGTTATGGAGCTCTGTAGGGAACAGAATAGAATGATTTTCTTCTTAAAAGCTCTGTAGATCCTTATACTAAGAATGATCGCAGAAAAATATGTCCTTGTTATGGGGCTCTGTAGAGAACAGAATAGAATGATTTTCCTCTTAAAAGCTCTGTAGATCCTTATACTAAGAATGATCGCAGAAAAATAGGCCCTTGTTATGGAGCTCTGTAGAGAACAGAATAGAATGATTTGCCTCTTAAAAGCTCTGTAGATCCTTATACTAAGAATGATCGCAGAAAAATATGTCCTTGTTATGGGGCTCTGTAGAGAACAGAATAGAATGATTTTCCTCTTAAAAGCTCTGTAGATCCTTATACTAAGAATGATCGCAGAAAAATAGGTCCTTGTTATGGAGCTCTGTAGAGAACAGAATAGAATGATTTTCCTCTTAAAAGCTCTGTAGATCCTTATACTAAGAATGATCGCAGAAAAATATGTCCTTGTTATGGGGCTCTGTAGAGAACAGAATAGAATGATTTTCCTCTTAAAAGCTCTGTAGATCCTTATACTAAGAATGATCGCAGAAGAATAGGTTCTGGTTATGGGGCTCTGTAGAGAAAGAAATAGAATGGTTTTTCTCTTAAAAGCTCTGTAGATCCTTATACTAAGAATGTTGGCAGAAGAATATGTCCTTGTTATGGGGCTCTGTAGAGAACAGAATAGAATGATTTTCCTCTTAAAAGCTTTGTAGATCCTTATACTAAGAATGTTGGGAGAAAAATATGTCCTTGTTATGGGGCTCTGTAGAGAACAGAATAGAATGATTTTCCTCTTAAAAGCTCTGTAGATCCTTATACTAAGAATGATCGCAGAAGAATAGGATCTTTTTATGGGGCTCTGTAGAGAACAGAATAGAATGATTTTCCTCTTAAAAGCTCTGTAGATCTTTATACTAAGAATGATCGCAGAAAAATAGGTCCTTGTTATGGAGCTCTGTAGAGAACAGAATAGAATGATTTTCCTCTTAAAAGCTCTGTAGATCCTTATACTAATATTGATCGCAGAAAAATAGGTCCTTGTTATGGAGCTCTGTAGAGAACAGAATAGAATGATTTTCCTCTTAAAAGCTCTGTAGATCCTTATACTAAGAATGATCGCAGAAAAATAGGTCCTTGTTATGGGGCTCTGTAGAGAACAGAATAAAAAGATTTTCCTCTTAAAAGCTCTGTAGATCCTTATACTAAGAATGTTGGCAGAAGAATAGGTCCTTGTTATGGGGCTCTGTAGAGAACAGAATAGAATGATTTTCCTCTTAAAAGCTCTGTAGATCCTTATACTAAGAATGATCGCAGAAGAATAGAATTTTTTTATGGGGCTCTGTAGAGAACAGAATAGAATGATTTTCCTCTTAAAAGCTCTGTAGATCCTTATACTAAGAATGATCGCAGAAAAATAGGTGCTTTATATGGGGCTCTGTAGAGAAAAAAATAGAATGGTTTTTCTTTTAAAAGCTCTGTAGATCCTTATACTAATAATGTTGGCAGAAGAATATGTCCTTGTTATGGGGCTCTGTAGAGAAAAGAATAGAATGATTTTCCTCTTAAAAGCTCTGTAGATCCTTATACTAAGAATGATCGCAGAAGAATAGGTTCTTTTTATGGGGCTCTGTAGAGAACAGAATAGAATGATTTTCCTCTTAAAAACTCTGTAGATCCTTATACTAATAATGATCGCAGAAAAATAGGTCCTTGTTATGGAGCTCTGTAGAGAACAGAATAGAATGATTTTCCTCTTAAAAGCTCTGTAGATCCTTATACTAAGAATGATCGCAGAAAAATAGGTCCTTGTTATGGGGCTCTGTAGAGAACAGAATAGAAAGATTTTCCTCTTAAAAGCTCTGTAGATCCTTATACTAAGAATGATCGCAGAAAAATAGGTCCTTGTTATGGGGCTCTGTAGAGAAAGAAATAGAATGGTTTTTCTCTTAAAAGCTCTGTAGATCCTTATACTAAGAATGATCGCAGAAAAATAGGTCCTTGTTATGGGGCTCTGTAGAGAACAGAATAGAAAGATTTTCCTCTTAAAAGCTCTGTAGATCCTTATACTAAGAATGATCGCAGAAAAATAGGTCCTTGTTATGGGGCTCTGTAGAGAAAGAAATAGAATGGTTTTTCTCTTAAAAGCTCTGTAGATCCTTATACTAAGAATGTTGGCAGAAGAATAGGTCCTTGTTATGGGGCTCTGTAGAGAACAGAATAGAATGATTTTCCTCTTAAAAGCTCTGTAGATCCTTATACTAAGAATGATCGCAGAAAAATATGTCCTTGTTATGGGGCTCTGTAGAGAACAGAATAGAATGATTTTCCTCTTAAAAGCTCTGTAGATCCTTATACTAAGAATGATCGCAGAAAAATAGGTCCTTGTTATGGAGCTCTGTAGAGAACAGAATAGAATGATTTTCCTCTTAAAAGCTCTGTAGATCCTTATACTAAGAATGATCGCAGAAAAATATGTCCTTGTTATGGGGCTCTGTAGAGAACAGAATAGAATGATTTTCCTCTTAAAAGCTCTGTAGATCCTTATACTAAGAATGATCGCAGAGGAATAGGTTCTTGTTATGGGGCTCTGTAGAGAAAGAAATAGAATGGTTTTTCTCTTAAAAGCTCTGTAGATCCTTATACTAAGAATGTTGGCAGAAGAATATGTCCTTGTTATGGGGCTCTGTAGAGAACAGAATAGAATGATTTTCCTCTTAAAAGCTCTGTAGATCCTTATACTAAGAATGTTGGCAGAAAAATATGTCCTTGTTATGGGGCTCTGTAGAGAACAGAATAGAATGATTTTCCTCTTAAAAGCTCTGTAGATCCTTATACTAAGAATGATCGCAGAAGAATAGGTTCTTTTTATGGGGCTCTGTAGAGAACAGAATAGAATGATTTTCCTCTTCAAAGCTCTGTAGATCCTTATACTAAGAATGATAGTAGAAGAATAGGTGATTTTTATGGGGCGCTGTAGAGAAAAAAATAGAATGGTTTTTCTCTTAAAAGCTCTGTAGATCCTTGTACTAAGAATAACCGCAGAAGAATAGGTCCTTGTTATGGGGCTCTGTAGAGAAAGAAATAGAATGGTTTTTCTCTTAAAAGCTCTGTAGATCCTTGTACTAAGAATAATCGCAGAAGTATAGGTCCTTGTTATGGAGCTCTGTAGGGAACAGAATAGAATGATTTTCTTCTTAAAAGCTCTGTAGATCCTTATACTAAGAATGATCGCAGAAAAATATGTCCTTGTTATGGGGCTCTGTAGAGAACAGAATAGAATGATTTTCCTCTTAAAAGCTCTGTAGATCCTTATACTAAGAATGATCGCAGAAAAATAGGCCCTTGTTATGGAGCTCTGTAGAGAACAGAATAGAATGATTTGCCTCTTAAAAGCTCTGTAGATCCTTATACTAAGAATGATCGCAGAAAAATATGTCCTTGTTATGGGGCTCTGTAGAGAACAGAATAGAATGATTTTCCTCTTAAAAGCTCTGTAGATCCTTATACTAAGAATGATCGCAGAAAAATAGGTCCTTGTTATGGAGCTCTGTAGAGAACAGAATAGAATGATTTTCCTCTTAAACGCTCTGTAGATCCTTATACTAAGAATGATCGCAGAAAAATATGTCCTTGTTATGGGGCTCTGTAGAGAACAGAATAGAATGATTTTCCTCTTAAAAGCTCTGTAGATCCTTATACTAAGAATGATCGCAGAAGAATAGGTTCTGGTTATGGGGCTCTGTAGAGAAAGAAATAGAATGGTTTTTCTCTTAAAAGCTCTGTAGATCCTTATACTAAGAATGTTGGCAGAAGAATATGTCCTTGTTATGGGGCTCTGTAGAGAACAGAATAGAATGATTTTCCTCTTAAAAGCTCTGTAGATCCTTATACTAAGAATGTTGGGAGAAAAATATGTCCTTGTTATGGGGCTCTGTAGAGAACAGAATAGAATGATTTTCCTCTTAAAAGCTCTGTAGATCCTTATACTAAGAATGATCGCAGAAGAATAGGATCTTTTTATGGGGCTCTGTAGAGAACAGAATAGAATGATTTTCCTCTTAAAAGCTCTGTAGATCCTTATACTAAGAATGATCGCAGAAAAATAGGTCCTTGTTATGGAGCTCTGTAGAGAACAGAATAGAATGATTTTCCTCTTAAAAGCTCTGTAGATCCTTATACTAATATTGATCGCAGAAAAATATGTCCTTGTTATGGAGCTCTGTAGAGAACAGAATAGAATGATTTTCCTCTTAAAAGCTCTGTAGATCCTTATACTAAGAATGATCGCAGAAAAATAGGTCCTTGTTATGGGGCTCTGTAGAGAACAGAATAAAAAGATTTTCCTCTTAAAAGCTCTGTAGATCCTTATACTAAGAATGTTGGCAGAAGAATAGGTCCTTGTTATGGGGCTCTGTAGAGAACAGAATAGAATGATTTTCCTCTTAAAAGCTCTGTAGATCCTTATACTAAGAATGATCGCAGAAGAATAGAATTTTTTTATGGGGCTCTGTAGAGAACAGAATAGAATGATTTTCCTCTTAAAAGCTCTGTAGATCCTTATACTAAGAATGATCGCAGAAAAATAGGTGCTTCTTATGGGGATCTGTAGAGAACAGAATAGAATGATTTTCCTCTTAAAAGCTCTGTAGATCCTTATACTAAGAATGATCGTAGAAGAATAGGTGTTTTTTATGGGGCTCTGTAGAGAAAAAAATAGAATGTTTTTCTCTTAAAAGCTCTGTAGATCCTTGTACTAAGAATAATCGCAGAAGAATAGGTGCTTTATATGGGGCTCTGTAGAGAACAGAATAGAATGATTTTCCTCTTAAAAGCTCTGTAGATCCTTATACTAAGAATGATCGCAGAAAAATATGTCCTTGTTATGGGGCTCTGTAGAGAACAGAATAGAATGATTTTCCTCTTAAAAGCTCTGTAGATCCTTATACTAAGAATGATCGCAGAAAAATAGGTCCTTGTTATGGAGCTCTGTAGAGAACAGAATAGAATGATTTTCCTCTTAAAAGCTCTGTAGATCCTTATACTAAGAATGATCGCAGAAAAATATGTCTTTGTTATGGGGCTCTGTAGAGAACAGAATAGAATGATTTTCCTCTTAAAAGCTCTGTAGATCCTTATACTAAGAATGATCGCAGAGGAATAGGTTCTTGTTATGGGGCTCTGTAGAGAAAGAAATAGAATGGTTTTTCTCTTAAAAGCTCTGTAGATCCTTATACTAAGAATGTTGGCAGAAGAATATGTCCTTGTTATGGGGCTCTGTAGAGAAAGAAATAGAATGGTTTTTCTCTTAAAAGCTCTGTAGATCCTTATACTAAGAATGATCGCAGAAAAATAGGTCCTTGTTATGGGGCTCTGTAGAGAACAGAATAGAAAGATTTTCCTCTTAAAAGCTCTGTAGATCCTTATACTAAGAATGATCGCAGAAAAATAGGTCCTTGTTATGGGGCTCTGTAGAGAAAGAAATAGAATGGTTTTTCTCTTAAAAGCTCTGTAGATCCTTATACTAAGAATGTTGGCAGAAGAATAGGTCCTTGTTATGGGGCTCTGTAGAGAACAGAATAGAATGATTTTCCTCTTAAAAGCTCTGTAGATCCTTATACTAAGAATGATCGCAGAAAAATATGTCCTTGTTATGGGGCTCTGTAGAGAACAGAATAGAATGATTTTCCTCTTAAAAGCTCTGTAGATCCTTATACTAAGAATGATCGCAGAAAAATAGGTCCTTGTTATGGAGCTCTGTAGAGAACAGAATAGAATGATTTTCCTCTTAAAAGCTCTGTAGATCCTTATACTAAGAATGATCGCAGAAAAATATGTCCTTGTTATGGGGCTCTGTAGAGAACAGAATAGAATGATTTTCCTCTTAAAAGCTCTGTAGATCCTTATACTAAGAATGATCGCAGAGGAATAGGTTCTTGTTATGGGGCTCTGTAGAGAAAGAAATAGAATGGTTTTTCTCTTAAAAGCTCTGTAGATCCTTATACTAAGAATGTTGGCAGAAGAATATGTCCTTGTTATGGGGCTCTGTAGAGAACAGAATAGAATGATTTTCCTCTTAAAAGCTCTGTAGATCCTTATACTAAGAATGTTGGCAGAAAAATATGTCCTTGTTATGGGGCTCTGTAGAGAACAGAATAGAATGATTTTCCTCTTAAAAGCTCTGTAGATCCTTATACTAAGAATGATCGCAGAAGAATAGGTTCTTTTTATGGGGCTCTGTAGAGAACAGAATAGAATGATTTTCCTCTTCAAAGCTCTGTAGATCCTTATACTAAGAATGATAGTAGAAGAATAGGTGATTTTTATGGGGCGCTGTAGAGAAAAAAATAGAATGGTTTTTCTCTTAAAAGCTCTGTAGATCCTTGTACTAAGAATAACCGCAGAAGAATAGGTCCTTGTTATGGGGCTCTGTAGAGAAAGAAATAGAATGGTTTTTCTCTTAAAAGCTCTGTAGATCCTTGTACTAAGAATAATCGCAGAAGTATAGGTCCTTGTTATGGAGCTCTGTAGGGAACAGAATAGAATGATTTTCTTCTTAAAAGCTCTGTAGATCCTTATACTAAGAATGATCGCAGAAAAATATGTCCTTGTTATGGGGCTCTGTAGAGAACAGAATAGAATGATTTTCCTCTTAAAAGCTCTGTAGATCCTTATACTAAGAATGATCGCAGAAAAATAGGCCCTTGTTATGGAGCTCTGTAGAGAACAGAATAGAATGATTTGCCTCTTAAAAGCTCTGTAGATCCTTATACTAAGAATGATCGCAGAAAAATATGTCCTTGTTATGGGGCTCTGTAGAGAACAGAATAGAATGATTTTCCTCTTAAAAGCTCTGTAGATCCTTATACTAAGAATGATCGCAGAAAAATAGGTCCTTGTTATGGAGCTCTGTAGAGAACAGAATAGAATGATTTTCCTCTTAAACGCTCTGTAGATCCTTATACTAAGAATGATCGCAGAAAAATATGTCCTTGTTATGGGGCTCTGTAGAGAACAGAATAGAATGATTTTCCTCTTAAAAGCTCTGTAGATCCTTATACTAAGAATGATCGCAGAAGAATAGGTTCTGGTTATGGGGCTCTGTAGAGAAAGAAATAGAATGGTTTTTCTCTTAAAAGCTCTGTAGATCCTTATACTAAGAATGTTGGCAGAAGAATATGTCCTTGTTATGGGGCTCTGTAGAGAACAGAATAGAATGATTTTCCTCTTAAAAGCTCTGTAGATCCTTATACTAAGAATGTTGGGAGAAAAATATGTCCTTGTTATGGGGCTCTGTAGAGAACAGAATAGAATGATTTTCCTCTTAAAAGCTCTGTAGATCCTTATACTAAGAATGATCGCAGAAGAATAGGATCTTTTTATGGGGCTCTGTAGAGAACAGAATAGAATGATTTTCCTCTTAAAAGCTCTGTAGATCCTTATACTAAGAATGATCGCAGAAAAATAGGTCCTTGTTATGGAGCTCTGTAGAGAACAGAATAGAATGATTTTCCTCTTAAAAGCTCTGTAGATCCTTATACTAATATTGATCGCAGAAAAATAGGTCCTTGTTATGGAGCTCTGTAGAGAACAGAATAGAATGATTTTCCTCTTAAAAGCTCTGTAGATCCTTATACTAAGAATGATCGCAGAAAAATAGGTCCTTGTTATGGGGCTCTGTAGAGAACAGAATAAAAAGATTTTCCTCTTAAAAGCTCTGTAGATCCTTATACTAAGAATGTTGGCAGAAGAATAGGTCCTTGTTATGGGGCTCTGTAGAGAACAGAATAGAATGATTTTCCTCTTAAAAGCTCTGTAGATCCTTATACTAAGAATGATCGCAGAAGAATAGAATTTTTTTATGGGGCTCTGTAGAGAACAGAATAGAATGATTTTCCTCTTAAAAGCTCTGTAGATCCTTATACTAAGAATGATCGCAGAAAAATAGGTGCTTTATATGGGGCTCTGTAGAGAAAAAAATAGAATGGTTTTTCTTTTAAAAGCTCTGTAGATCCTTATACTAAGAATGTTGGCAGAAGAATATGTCCTTGTTATGGGGCTCTGTAGAGAAAAGAATAGAATGATTTTCCTCTTAAAAGCTCTGTAGATCCTTATACTAAGAATGATCGCAGAAGAATAGGTTCTTTTTATGGGGCTCTGTAGAGAACAGAATAGAATGATTTTCCTCTTAAAAACTCTGTAGATCCTTATACTAATAATGATCGCAGAAAAATAGGTCCTTGTTATGGAGCTCTGTAGAGAACAGAATAGAATGATTTTCCTCTTAAAAGCTCTGTAGATCCTTATACTAAGAATGATCGCAGAAAAATAGGTCCTTGTTATGGGGCTCTGTAGAGAACAGAATAGAAAGATTTTCCTCTTAAAAGCTCTGTAGATCCTTATACTAAGAATGATCGCAGAAAAATAGGTCCTTGTTATGGGGCTCTGTAGAGAAAGAAATAGAATGGTTTTTCTCTTAAAAGCTCTGTAGATCCTTATACTAAGAATGATCGCAGAAAAATAGGTCCTTGTTATGGGGCTCTGTAGAGAACAGAATAGAAAGATTTTCCTCTTAAAAGCTCTGTAGATCCTTATACTAAGAATGATCGCAGAAAAATAGGTCCTTGTTATGGGGCTCTGTAGAGAAAGAAATAGAATGGTTTTTCTCTTAAAAGCTCTGTAGATCCTTATACTAAGAATGTTGGCAGAAGAATAGGTCCTTGTTATGGGGCTCTGTAGAGAACAGAATAGAATGATTTTCCTCTTAAAAGCTCTGTAGATCCTTATACTAAGAATGATCGCAGAAAAATATGTCCTTGTTATGGGGCTCTGTAGAGAACAGAATAGAATGATTTTCCTCTTAAAAGCTCTGTAGATCCTTATACTAAGAATGATCGCAGAAAAATAGGTCCTTGTTATGGAGCTCTGTAGAGAACAGAATAGAATGATTTTCCTCTTAAAAGCTCTGTAGATCCTTATACTAAGAATGATCGCAGAAAAATATGTCCTTGTTATGGGGCTCTGTAGAGAACAGAATAGAATGATTTTCCTCTTAAAAGCTCTGTAGATCCTTATACTAAGAATGATCGCAGAGGAATAGGTTCTTGTTATGGGGCTCTGTAGAGAAAGAAATAGAATGGTTTTTCTCTTAAAAGCTCTGTAGATCCTTATACTAAGAATGTTGGCAGAAGAATATGTCCTTGTTATGGGGCTCTGTAGAGAACAGAATAGAATGATTTTCCTCTTAAAAGCTCTGTAGATCCTTATACTAAGAATGTTGGCAGAAAAATATGTCCTTGTTATGGGGCTCTGTAGAGAACAGAATAGAATGATTTTCCTCTTAAAAGCTCTGTAGATCCTTATACTAAGAATGATCGCAGAAGAATAGGTTCTTTTTATGGGGCTCTGTAGAGAACAGAATAGAATGATTTTCCTCTTCAAAGCTCTGTAGATCCTTATACTAAGAATGATAGTAGAAGAATAGGTGATTTTTATGGGGCGCTGTAGAGAAAAAAATAGAATGGTTTTTCTCTTAAAAGCTCTGTAGATCCTTGTACTAAGAATAACCGCAGAAGAATAGGTCCTTGTTATGGGGCTCTGTAGAGAAAGAAATAGAATGGTTTTTCTCTTAAAAGCTCTGTAGATCCTTGTACTAAGAATAATCGCAGAAGTATAGGTCCTTGTTATGGAGCTCTGTAGGGAACAGAATAGAATGATTTTCTTCTTAAAAGCTCTGTAGATCCTTATACTAAGAATGATCGCAGAAAAATATGTCCTTGTTATGGGGCTCTGTAGAGAACAGAATAGAATGATTTTCCTCTTAAAAGCTCTGTAGATCCTTATACTAAGAATGATCGCAGAAAAATAGGCCCTTGTTATGGAGCTCTGTAGAGAACAGAATAGAATGATTTGCCTCTTAAAAGCTCTGTAGATCCTTATACTAAGAATGATCGCAGAAAAATATGTCCTTGTTATGGGGCTCTGTAGAGAACAGAATAGAATGATTTTCCTCTTAAAAGCTCTGTAGATCCTTATACTAAGAATGATCGCAGAAAAATAGGTCCTTGTTATGGAGCTCTGTAGAGAACAGAATAGAATGATTTTCCTCTTAAACGCTCTGTAGATCCTTATACTAAGAATGATCGCAGAAAAATATGTCCTTGTTATGGGGCTCTGTAGAGAACAGAATAGAATGATTTTCCTCTTAAAAGCTCTGTAGATCCTTATACTAAGAATGATCGCAGAAGAATAGGTTCTGGTTATGGGGCTCTGTAGAGAAAGAAATAGAATGGTTTTTCTCTTAAAAGCTCTGTAGATCCTTATACTAAGAATGTTGGCAGAAGAATATGTCCTTGTTATGGGGCTCTGTAGAGAACAGAATAGAATGATTTTCCTCTTAAAAGCTCTGTAGATCCTTATACTAAGAATGTTGGGAGAAAAATATGTCCTTGTTATGGGGCTCTGTAGAGAACAGAATAGAATGATTTTCGTCTTAAAAGCTCTGTAGATCCTTATACTAAGAATGATCGCAGAAGAATAGGATCTTTTTATGGGGCTCTGTAGAGAACAGAATAGAATGATTTTCCTCTTAAAAGCTCTGTAGATCCTTATACTAAGAATGATCGCAGAAAAATAGGTCCTTGTTATGGAGCTCTGTAGAGAACAGAATAGAATGATTTTCCTCTTAAAAGCTCTGTAGATCCTTATACTAATATTGATCGCAGAAAAATAGGTCCTTGTTATGGAGCTCTGTAGAGAACAGAATAGAATGATTTTCCTCTTAAAAGCTCTGTAGATCCTTATACTAAGAATGATCGCAGAAAAATAGGTCCTTGTTATGGGGCTCTGTAGAGAACAGAATAAAAAGATTTTCCTCTTAAAAGCTCTGTAGATCCTTATACTAAGAATGTTGGCAGAAGAATAGGTCCTTGTTATGGGGCTCTGTAGAGAACAGAATAGAATGATTTTCCTCTTAAAAGCTCTGTAGATCCTTATACTAAGAATGATCGCAGAAGAATAGAATTTTTTTATGGGGCTCTGTAGAGAACAGAATAGAATGATTTTCCTCTTAAAAGCTCTGTAGATCCTTATACTAAGAATGATCGCAGAAAAATAGGTGCTTTTTATGGGGATCTGTAGAGAACAGAATAGAATGATTTTCCTCTTAAAAGCTCTGTAGATCCTTATACTAAGAATGATCGTAGAAGAATAGGTGTTTTTTATGGGGCTCTGTAGAGAAAAAAATAGAATGTTTTTCTCTTAAAAGCTCTGTAGATCCTTGTACTAAGAATAATCGCAGAAGAATAGGTGCTTTATATGGGGCTCTGTAGAGAAAAAAATAGAATGGTTTTTCTCTTAAAAGCTCTGTAGATCCTTATACTAAGAATGTTGGCAGAAGAATATGTCCTTGTTATGGGGCTCTGTAGAGAAAAGAATAGAATGATTTTCCTCTTAAAAGCTCTGTAGATCCTTATACTAAGAATGATCGCAGAAGAATAGGTTCTTTTTATGGGGCTCTGTAGAGAACAGAATAGAATGATTTTCCTCTTAAAAGCTCTGTAGATCCTTATACTAATAATGATCGCAGAAAAATAGGTCCTTGTTATGGAGCTCTGTAGAGAACAGAATAGAATGATTTTCCTCTTAAAAGCTCTGTAGATCCTTATATTAAGAATGATCGCAAAAAAATAGGTCCTTGTTATGGGGCTCTGTAGAGAACAGAATAGAAAGATTTTCCTCTTAAAAGCTCTGTAGATCCTTATACTAACAATGATCGCAGAAAAATAGGTCCTTGTTATGGGGCTCTGTAGAGAAAGAAATAGAATGGTTTTTCTCTTAAAAGCTCTGTAGATCCTTATACTAAGAATGTTGGCAGAAGAATAGGTCCTTGTTATGGGGCTCTGTAGAGAACAGAATAGAATGATTTTCCTCTTAAAAGCTCTGTAGATCCTTATACTAAGAATGATCGCAGAAAAATATGTCCTTGTTATGGGGCTCTGTAGAGAACAGAATAGAATGATTTTCCTCTTAAAAGCTCTGTAGATCCTTATACTAAGAATGATCGCAGAAAAATAGGTCCTTGTTATGGAGCTCTGTAGAGAACAGAATAGAATGATTTTCCTCTTAAAAGCTCTGTAGATCCTTATACTAAGAATGATCGCAGAAAAATATGTCCTTGTTATGGGGCTCTGTAGAGAACAGAATAGAATGATTTTCCTATTAAAAGCTCTGTAGATCCTTATACTAAGAATGATCGCAGAAGAATAGGATCTTTTTATGGGGCTCTGTAGAGAACAGAATAGAATGATTTTCCTCTTAAAAGCTCTGTAGATCCTTATACTAAGAATGATCGCAGAAAAATAGGTCCTTGTTATGGAGCTCTGTAGAGAACAGAATAGAATGATTTTCCTCTTAAAAGCTCTGTAGATCCTTATACTAATATTGATCGCAGAAAAATAGGTCCTTGTTATGGAGCTCTGTAGAGAACAGAATAGAATGATTTTCCTCTTAAAAGCTCTGTAGATCCTTATACTAAGAATGATCTCAGAAGAATAGGTCCTTGTTATGGGGCTCTGTAGAGAAAGAAATAGAATGGTTTTTCTCTTAAAAGCTCTGTAGATCCTTATACTAAGAATGTTGGCAGAAGAATAGGTCCTTGTTATGGGGCTCTGTAGAGAAAGAAATAGAATGGTTTTTCTCTTAAAAGCTCTGTAGATCCTTATACTAAGAATTTTGGCAGAAGAATATGTCCTTGTTATGGGGCTCTGTAGAGAAAAGAATAGAATGATTTTCCTCTTAAAAGCTCTGTAGATCCTTATACTAAGAATGATCGCAGAAGAATAGGATCTTTTTATGGGGCTCTGTAGAGAACAGAATAGAATGATTTTCCTCTTAAAAGCTCTGTAGATTCTTATACTAAGAATGATCGCAGAAAAATAGGTCCTTGTTATGGAGCTCTGTAGAGAACAGAATAGAATGATTTTCCTCTTAAAAGCTCTGTAGATCCTTATACTAATATTGATCGCAGAAAAATAGGTCCTTGTTATGGAGCTCTGTAGAGAACAGAATAGAATGATTTTCCTCTTAAAAGCTCTGTAGATCCTTATACTAAGAATGATCGCAGAAAAATAGGTCCTTGTTATGGGGCTCTGTAGAGAACAGAATAGAAAGATTTTCCTCTTAAAAGCTCTGTAGATCCTTATACTAAGAATGTTGGCAGAAGAATAGGTCCTTGTTATGGGGCTCTGTAGAGAACAGAATAGAATGATTTTCCTCTTAAAAGCTCTGTAGATCCTTATACTAAGAATGATCGCAGAAAAATAGGTCCTTGTTATGGAGCTCTGTAGAGAACAGAATAGAATGATTTTCTTCTTAAAAGCTCTGTAGATCCTTATACTAAGAATGATCGCAGAAAAATATGTCCTTGTTATGGGGCTCTGTAGAGAACAGAATAGAATGATTTCCCTCTTAAAAGCTCTGTAGATCCTTATACTAAGAATGATCGCAGAAGAATAGGTTCTTGTTATGGGGCTCTGTAGAGAAAGAAATAGAATGGTTTTTCTCTTAAAAGCTCTGTAGATCCTTATACTAAGAATGTTGGCAGAAGAATATGTCCTTGTTATGGGGCTCTGTAGAGAACAGAATAGAATGATTTTCCTCTTAAAAGCTCTGTAGATCCTTATACTAAGAATGTTGGCAGAAAAATATGTCCTTGTTATGGGGCTCTGTAGAGAACAGAATAGAATGATTTTCCTCTTAAAAGCTCTGTAGATCCTTATACTAAGAATGATCGCAGAAGAATAGGTTCTTTTTATGGGGCTCTGTAGAGAACAGAATAGAATGATTTTCCTCTTCAAAGCTCTGTAGATCCTTATACTAAGAATGATAGTAGAAGAATAGGTGATTTTTATGGGGCGCTGTAGAGAAAAAAATAGAATGGTTTTTCTCTTAAAAGCTCTGTAGATCCTTGTACTAAGAATAACCGCAGAAGAATAGGTCCTTGTTATGGGGCTCTGTAGAGAAAGAAATAGAATGGTTTTTCTCTTAAAAGCTCTGTAGATCCTTGTACTAAGAATAATCGCAGAAGTATAGGTCCTTGTTATGGAGCTCTGTAGGGAACAGAATAGAATGATTTTCTTCTTAAAAGCTCTGTAGATCCTTATACTAAGAATGATCGCAGAAAAATAGGTCCTTGTTATGGAGCTCTGTAGAGAACAGAATAGAATGATTTTCCTCTTAAAAGCTCTGTAGATCCTTATACTAAGAATGATCGTAGAAGAATAGGTGTTTTTTATGGGGCTCTGTAGAGAAAAAAATTGAATGTTTTTCTCTTAAAAGCTCTGTAGATCCTTGTACTAAGAATAATCGCAGAAGAATAGGTGCTTTATATGGGGCTCTGTAGAGAAAAAAATAGAATGGTTTTTCTCTTAAAAGCTCTGTAGATCCTTATACTAAGAATGTTGGCAGAAGAATATGTCCTTGTTATGGGGCTCTGTAGAGAAAAGAATAGAATGATTTTCCTCTTAAAAGCTCTGTAGATCCTTATACTAAGAATGATCGCAGAAGAATAGGTTCTTTTTATGGGGCTCTGTAGAGAACAGAATAGAATGATTTTCCTCTTAAAAGCTCTGTAGATCCTTATACTAATAATGATCGCAGAAAAATAGGTCCTTGTTATGGAGCTCTGTAGAGAACAGAATAGAATGATTTTCCTCTTAAAAGCTCTGTAGATCCTTATACTAAGAATGATCGCAGAAAAATAGGTCCTTGTTATGGGGCTCTGTAGAGAACAGAATAGAAAGATTTTCCTCTTAAAAGCTCTGTAGATCCTTATACTAAGAATGATCGCAGAAAAATAGGTCCTTGTTATGGGGCTCTGTAGAGAAAGAAATAGAATGGTTTTTCTCTTAAAAGCTCTGTAGATCCTTATACTAAGAATGTTGGCAGAAGAATAGGTCCTTGTTATGGGGCTCTGTAGAGAACAGAATAGAATGATTTTCCTCTTAAAAGCTCTGTAGATCCTTATACTAAGAATGATCGCAGAAAAATATGTCCTTGTTATGGGGCTCTGTAGAGAACAGAATAGAATGATTTTCCTCTTAAAAGCTCTGTAGATCCTTATACTAAGAATGATCGCAGAAAAATAGGTCCTTGTTATGGAGCTCTGTAGAGAACAGAATAGAATGATTTTCCTCTTAAAAGCTCTGTAGATCCTTATACTAAGAATGATCGCAGAAAAATATGTCCTTGTTATGGGGCTCTGTAGAGAACAGAATAGAATGATTTTCCTCTTAAAAGCTCTGTAGATCCTTATACTAAGAATGATCGCAGAGGAATAGGTTCTTGTTATGGGGCTCTGTAGAGAAAGAAATAGAATGGTTTTTCTCTTAAAAGCTCTGTAGATCCTTATACTAAGAATGTTGGCAGAAGAATATGTCCTTGTTATGGGGCTCTGTAGAGAACAGAATAGAATGATTTTCCTCTTAAAAGCTCTGTAGATCCTTATACTAAGAATGTTGGCAGAAAAATATGTCCTTGTTATGGGGCTCTGTGGAGAACAGAATAGAATGATTTTCCTCTTAAAAGCTCTGTAGATTCTTATACTAAGAATGATCGCAGAAGAATAGGTTCTTTTTATGGGGCTCTGTAGAGAACAGAATAGAATGATTTTCCTCTTAAAAGCTCTGTAGATCCTTATACTAAGAATGATCGCAGAAAAATAGGTCCTTGTTATGGGGCTCTGTAGAGAACAGAATAGAATGATTTTCCTATTAAAAGCTCTGTAGAACCTTATACTAAGAATGATCGCAGAAAAATAGGTCCTTGTTATGGAGCTCTGTAGAGAACAGAATAGAATGATTTTCCTCTTAAAAGCTCTGTAGATCCTTATACTAAGAATGATCGCAGAAAAATAGGTCCTTGTTATGGAGCTCTGTAGAGAACAGAATAGAATGATTTTCCTTTTAAAAGCTCTGTAGATCCTTATACTAAGAATGATCGCAGAAAAATATGTCCTTGTTATGGGGCTTTGTAGAGAACAGAATAGAATGATTTTCCTTCTAAAAGCTCTGTAGATCCTTATACTAAGAATGATCGTAGAGGAATAGGTGCTTTTTATGGGGCTCTGTAGAGAAAAAAATGACTGGTTTTTCTCTTAAAAGCTCTGTAGATCCTTGTACTAAGAATAATCGCAGAAGAATAGGTCCTTGTTATGGGGCTCTGTAGAGAAAGAAATAGAATGGTTTTTCTCTTAAAAGCTCTGTAGATCCTTATACTAAGAATGTTGGCAGAAGAATAGGTCCTTGTTATGGAGCTCTGTAGAGAACAGAATAGAATGTATTTCTCTTAAAGGCTCTGTAGATCCTTATACTAAGAACGATCGCAGAAAAATAGGTCCTTGTTATGGGGCTCTGTAGAGAACAGAATAGAATGATTTTCCTTCTAAAAGCTCTGTAGATCCTTATACTAAGAATGATCGTAGAAAAATAGGTCTTTGTTATGGGGCTCTGTAGAGAACAGAATAGAATGATTTTCCTCTTAAAAGCTCTGTAGATCCTTATACTAAGAATGATCGCAGAAAAATAGGTCCTTGTTATGGGGCTCTGTAGAGAACAGAATAGAATGATTTTCCTCTTAAAAGCTCTGTAGATCCTTATACTAAGAATGATCGCAGAAAAATAGGTCCTTGTTATGGAGCTCTGTAGAGTACAGAATAGAATGATTTTCCTCTTAAAAGCTCTGTAGATCCTTATACTAAGAATGATCGCAGAAAAATAGTTCCTTGTTATGGGGCTCTGTAGAGAACAGAATAGAATGATTTTCCTTTTAAAAGCTCTGTAGATCCTTGTACTAAGAATGATCGCAGAAGAATAGATAATTGTTATTGGGTTCTGACGTATAACCACGTAGGCTCTTATTATTTAGCTTTGTCATGAGACCAAATATGTCTGTTACTGGAGTTTGTCGCTGAGCTATGTCACGGAAGAAATCATGCCTTTGTTACTGAGCAATGTCACGGAAGAAAATATGTCTGTTACAGAGGTATAATGCGGAAGAGACTACGTCCTTGTTACTGAGCTCTGTGGCAGAAAACTTGTGTTCGTTACTGAGCTCTGTCACGGAAGAAAACATGCTTTTCTCGCTGAGCTATGTCACGGAAGAAATCATGCCTTTGTTGCTGAGCAATGTCACGGAAGAAAATATATCTGTTACTGAGCTTTGTGGCAGAAAACATGTCTTCGTTACTGAGCTTTGTCACGGAAGAAAACATGGTTTTCTCGCTGAGCTATGTCACGGAAGAAATCATGCCTTTGTTACTGAGCAATGTCACGGAAGAAAATATGTGTGTTACTGAGCTTTGTGGCAGAAAACATGTCTTCGTTTCTGAGCTTTGTCACGGAAGAAAACATGGATTTCTCGCTGAGCTATGTCACGGAAGAAATCATGCCTTTGTTACTGAGCAATGTCACGGAAGAAAATATGTGTGTTACTGAGCTTTGTGGCAGAAAACATGTCTTCGTTACTGAGCTTTGTCACGGAAGAAAACATGGTTTTCTCGCTGAGCTATGTCACAGAAGAAATCATGCCTTTGTTACTGAGCAAGGTCACGGAAGAAAATATGTGTGTTACTGAGCTTTGTGGCAGAAAACATGTCTTCGTTACTGAGCTTTGTCACGGAAGAAAACATGGTTTTCTCGCTGAGCTATGTCACGGAAGAAATCATGCCTTTGTTACTGAGCAATGTCACGGAAGAAAATATGTGTGTTACTGAGCTTTGTGGCAGAAAACATGTCTTCGTTTCTGAGCTTTGTCACGGAAGAAAACATGGATTTCTCGCTGAGCTATGTCACGGAAGAAATCATGCCTTTGTTACTGAGCAATGTCACGGAAGAAAATATGTGTGTTACTGAGCTTTGTGGCAGAAAACATGTCTTCGTTACTGAGCTTTGTCACGGAAGAAAACATGGTTTTCTCGCTGAGCTATGTCACGGAAGAAATCATGCCTTTGTTACTGAGCAATGTCACGGAAGAAAATATGTGTGTTACTGAGCTTTGTGGCAGAAAACATGTCTTCGTTACTGAGCTTTGTCACGGAAGAAAACATGGTTTTCTCGCTGAGCTATGTCACGGAAGAAATCATGCCTTTGTTACTGAGCAATGTCACGGAAGAAAATATGACTGTTACTGAGCTTTGTGGCAGAAAACATGTCTTCGTTACTGAGCTTTGTCACGGAAGAAAACATGCTTTTCTCGCTGAGCTATGTCACGGAAGAAATCATGCCTTTGTTACTGAGAGTAGGACTCGCCCTACCCTAGCACAGCCACCCCTAACTCGGCCGCTACGTAACCTAGGACTGTAGGGGTAGTTTTGGATGATGCAGGAGGTCATCGCGCACCTGATCCCAGACCCGGGGGTGGTTTCGACCACGTTTAGAGGGGTAGGGGGTAGTTTTTCGAAAAAAAATTTTATTTTAACCTTACTCGGCCGCTACGTAACCTAGGACTATAGGGGTGGTTTTGAATGATGCAGAGGCTTGACGCCGACCCTCACCCAACCCCTAAGGGCGGTTTCGACCACGTTTAGAGGGGTGGGGGGTAGTTTTTCGAAAAAATTTATTTTCAACCCACTGACCTAAGCTAGCCAAATTTGATCAAACCTAATCTAACCTAAGTGTCGGGGGTGACCCTAGCTACGTTCAGGACCATCTCCGGGGGTATCTCCGGGGGTGGATTGGGGGGTGGGGGGTAGTTTTCGAAAAAATTTTGGAAAAACGTTTCTTGACCGAGGGGGTGAGTTTAGAGTCTATTACGGGTTGCTGAGGGGTAGTTTTACCTAGGGGTAGTTTTTACAAAAAATATGAAATTGCCGAAAATCGATCGGTTGGATCAACAGACAGTACGGGATACGTGTAGAGGCCCTTTTGGACCGTTGCGGGGGCTGTTTCACCAAGGGGTAGTTTGTACAAAAAATACGAAATTGCCGAAAATCGATCGGGTTGATCGAAAGACCGTCCGGGATATGTGTAGAGTCTATTATGGACCATTGCGGGGGTGGTTTCACCTGTGGGTTGTCTTCAGAATGCCAAAAATAATAGGCGGAATAGCTCCGGTGGAGGGGGTAACTTTTGGAAAGACTTAATGGTTATCTGAAGTAAGGCCTCTTAGGTAGTGTAACCCAGGAATAGCTCCGGTGGAGGGGTAACTTTTGGAAAGACTTAATGGTTACCTGATGACGTATCAGCGCTCGAGCAACTCTATGCAAGTAGTAGGCTCACCCTAACTATAGTGGTCTACCCCAAATGGATCGGGTGATGAGGGGCCCAGGATAAACGACTGCCAAACTCAAAATTTGTCTATCCTACTAAATTAATAAACAATACACTCAGCCTTTAAGTAAAGCTACACAAGAGCAGGGCTAGGATGGTTGCTATACCAACTACCAAGACAAATACCCCCACCAAGTCCTAGGTAAAGCTACCACTGAGTTAGACCTTAGGTAAAGCTAACACGGAGCAAAGCCTCGTGTAAAAGCTATCCCGAGGCCACGCCCTAGGTAAAGAACCCCGGGAACTAGACCTCCGGTAAAGCTACCACGGAGTTAAACCTTAGGTAAAGCTAACACGGAGCAAAGCCTCGGGTAAAAGCTATCCCGAAGTCATGCCCTAGGTAAAGTAACCCAGGAACCAGACCATCGGTAAAGCTACCATAGAATCGGAGCTTAGGTAAAGCTACCACAGAGTTAGACCTTAGGTAAAGCTAACACGGAGCAAAGCCTCGTGTAAAAGCTATCCCGAAGCCTTGCCCTAGGTAAAGTAACCCAGGAACCAGACCATCGGTAAAGCTACCACGGAGTCGGGGCCTAAGTAAAGCTACCATGGAGTTAGACCATAGGTAAAGCAAACACGGAGCAAGGACTCAGGTAAAAGCCATCTCGAAGCCAGCCGATAGGTAAAGTAACCCTGGATTCAGGCATCAAGTGGGGGTGGTTATCAAATAATATATGAAATTACCAAAAAATGATCGGTTAGATCAAACGACCAACGACCTACATAGAGTTCAAATAGTCAACAAGTTGAATCGACCAAACACAACGCAGGGGCCCGGTAGGCCTACGTAAACGGTCAACGTAAGACGAGAAGGCCTATATAACGTGTTAAACCAATATATATGACAGCCCACATAATGTGTTAAACAAATATGCAGGCCTACATACATACTATGCTAGGCCGACATACTATGTCGGTAAATCACCGGCCAAAGCCTATATGAACTGAGATAGTTTCACCTCATATATCAGGCAGAACCACGGGCAGGCAACCGTATAATATGGGGAGTACTATAAGGTATAGCTAAACCAATATATACGATAGCCCACATAATGTGTTAAACAAATACGCAAGCTTGCATACATGCAATGCTAGGCCTACATACATGAATCCCTAAATGCGCCTACTATGTCGGTAAATCACTGGCCACAGCCTATATGAACAGAGATAGTTTCACCTCATATATCAGGTAGAACCTGGCAATCGTATAATATGGGAAGTACTATAAGGTACATCTACCAATGCATAACCTATCAAGCCCATGACGGTCAACAAATATTACAATATAATTTAAAAAAAGTTACGCAACCTATATATACATACAGTGCTAAGCCAACATTCAGACATATATACTTTGTTAAACCAGCATGCAATATACTCTAAATAGCCATAACGTTGTTAAACCAATATGCAGGTTAACCCATATACATCCTGTATTAGGCCAATAGTCCCGTTACCCACATATGCCTATATAATATGTTAAGCCTGGATGAATGATATCTTATATAGTGTGTTAAACAAAAACGCTTGTAAACCCACATAAATAATATGCTAAGCCTACATACTGTGCTAAACAGATACGCGTGTAAACTCACATAAATACAAGATAGTGACCAAGATAATACCTACGTAAGACCTATATCAGTGCTAAGACAATAGCTCCGTAAGGAAAACCTACCACTTCATGAACTACGACAACAGCAAGGTGTGGACGGCTACCAATACATTACTTATCACAGCTACCAACACATAACTCGTCACACTAGCTAAGTAAATAGCGCTACGATTGAATAGCCTATCACACAGGCCAAATGAGGGTCACTAACTAAACCATCACAATATCTCTGTACATGGCAGATGGCGTGATGATCCTCATCTTTATCGCACACCTAACAGTAGGTTAGGTTAGAAGCACTCTGGCTAGCTTAGGTTAGTGGGTTGAAAATAATTTTTTCTAAAAACTACCCCTCTAGACGTGGTTGAACACCCAACAGTAGGTTAGGTTAGAAGCACTCTGGCTAGCTTAGGTTAGTGGGTTGAAAATAATTTTTCCTAAAAACTACCCCTCTAGACGTGGTTGAACCCTCCCCCAAGGCTACGATCAAGGTCACATCGACCGCCTGCATCATCCAAAACCACCCCCAACTTCTACAACCACAGGTCAGTGATGCCCGTGATGGAGATACGACCAACCTTTGAAAGTTAGGGGTGGTTTTGGATGATGCAGGCGGTCGATGTGACCTTGATCGTAGCCTTGGGGGAGGGTTCAACCACGTCTAGAGGGGTAGTTTTTAGGAAAAATTATTTTCAACCCACTAACCTAAGCTAGCCAGAGTGCTTCTAACCTAACCTACTGTTGGGTGTTCAACCACGTCTAGAGGGGTAGTTTTTAGAAAAAATTATTTTCAACCCACTAACCTAAGCTAGCCAGAGTGCTTCTAACCTAACCTACTGTTAGGTGTGCGATAAAGATGTGGATCATCACGCCATCTGCCATGTACAGAGATATTGTGATGGTTTAGTTAGTGACCCTCATTTGGCCTGTGTGATAGGCTATTCAATCGTAGCGCTATTTACTTAGCTAGTGTGACGAGTTATGTGTTGGTAGCTGTGATAAGTAATGTATTGGTAGCCGTCCACACCTTGCTGTTGTCGTAGTTCATGAAGTGGTAGGTTTTCCTTACGGAGCTATTGTCTTAGCACTGATATAGGTCTTACGTAGGTATTATCTTGGTCACGGATCGATAACTGTTTTTACGTAGCTATTGTGGTGTTGGTAGCTGTCTTTACGTGGCTAGTGTAATGGTTCATTATTTAATAGCAATCATTACTGAGTTAGGTTATGCATCTTTAGCTGTCTTTACATAGCTATTATGATAAGTTATGTATTGGTTGTTATCTTTTCGTAGCTATTTTAATGGGGTAGGCATTGTTAGCTGTCTTTACGCATTTATTGTCTTTACATAGCTAATATGATAGGGTATGTATTGGATGTTATCTTTTCGTAGCTATTTTAATGGGGTAGGCCTTGTTAGCTGCCTTTACGCAGTTATTGTGTGACGGGTTATGCATAGCTGTTTTTACATAAGTCTTGTGATAGGTTATACAATATTAACCGTCTGTACGTAGCTATTATGGTAGGGTGAGCAGCGGTAGCTCTAACGTAACTATTGTGATATAGTATGGATTGGTAGCTGTCTTTACGAAGATATCTCTTAAGGTCTTAAATTGATAAAGGGCGTTACGTAACCACTGTCTTAGATTATGAGCCGGTAACAGTTTTGACATACCTATTATGGTAGAGTATAATTTGTTAGCTGTTTTACAGAGATGGTGTCTAACGTCTCGGTTTTGATGGAGAACATACCTGGACAATATGTGTAATGGCCTTGACGGTTTCTGCATAGCTATTTTGGTATGCGTTGATAGCTATAATTATGTCTAAGGCTTAAAGCTTTTGCCAGTGCCTTCGCTAACCATAACCCATTTGACCTCGGTGTAGATGTTGGTTGATTAGCGTAAGTTTTTCATTTTGATTAGCTGATACGTTGATCTGGGCATAGCCGCCATAGCCTATTTGGACTTGGTGTCAATGCTGTTCGTTTGAACTTCACGTATGTTGGTTGGTTAAACTACGCGTATGACAGTAGTTTAGTTGAAACGTTGGTTATTTGATCTAGCCTACACAGGCCATAGCCCTTTTTGAAGTCTGTATCAACATTGCCACCATCTTGTTCTCCACCTGAATGACGTCATATTCGATCCTAGGTTGTGTATCGGATACTATGTGTTACCTTATATCACGCCGCTCATGAAATGCTGTGTGTTTGTCAAGCTATACTTCGGGTGCTATATGACGAACTTTAGCCGAGCTATGCAACGGATATTATGTGTTACTTTGTATTCATACTTCTCATCGGATACTATGTGTTAGCCGTAGTCAGGCTATGGTTTGAATATGTTGTGTTAGCCCTAGTCATGACTTGCATCGGCCGCTATGCGTTAATGATTATCCGGGCTATGTATCAGGTATTATGTGGTAATTTGTGGGCAGCTTGTAGGTTAGTGTGTGATATCCATTAGCTAAACTATGCACCGAATATAATGTGTTATACTTTGTAGGTCCATGTCTTCTTAGCATAATATCTATGCTGGCTTACACACATATATGTTTAACACATTATGTATTCTATTATGTATTTGGGCTTAACATAGTATGATAGCATGCATGTTGGCTTACCATAGTATTTATGTAGGTTTACACGCATATTTGTTTAACAGCGTATATATGGCTATTTAGAGTATATTGCATGCTGGTTTAACATAGTATATATGCCTATATTGGTTAGCACTGTATGTATATAGGTTGCGCGACTTTTTTTTGATTATATTGTAGTATTTGCTGACCGTCATGGGCGTGATAGGTTATGCATTGTTAGCTATACGATATAGTACTTCCCGTATTATACAGCCGCCTGCCTGAGGTTCTACCTGATAGACGGGGTGAAAATGTGTGTCGGACTCTGATCATATAAGCTTGGGCCTGTGGTTTACCGACATAGTAGGCCTTATGGATACAACGTGTTAATCGTTAGCGGGGCCTCTGGATACTATATATTAAACCTTCGTCAGGCTATGCATTGGATACTATGTGTTATTGATCAGGTATTATGTGGTACCTGTAGGATAGTGTGTGATAGCCGTTTAGCTAACCTATGCAGTGGATATAATGTGTTCAGGCCCTTGTCGGCTTAGCATAATATGTATGGTGGCTTACACATGTTTGTTTAACGCGATATGTAGGCCTAACATAGTATATACGCCTATCTATGATAGCATGCATGTTGGCTTACCAGAGTATTTATTTGGTTTACACGCATATTTATTGAACACACTATAAGGGCAATCACTTATACAGGCTTAACATATTATATAGGCCTATGCGGGTAACGGGATGTATATAGGTTAACCTGCATATTGGTTTAACAGCGTATATATGGCTATGTAGATTATATTGCATGCTGGTATAACATAGTATATATGCCTGAATGTTGGCTTAGCACTGTATGTATATAGGTTGCGTAACTTTTTTAAATTATATTGTAGTATTTGTTGACCGTCATGGGCGTGATAGGTTATGCATTGGTAGATGTACCCTATAGTACTTCCCATATTATTCGATTGCCTGGTTCTACCTGATAGACAAGGTGAAAATAGCTCAGATCATATAGGCTTTGGCCAGTGGTTTACCGACATAGCGGGCACATTTAGGGATTCATGTAGGTCGGCTTAGCATAATATGTATGGTGGCTTACACATGTTTGTTTAACGCGATATGTAGGCCTAACATAGTATATACGCCTATCTATGATAGCATGCATGTTGGCTTACCAGAGTATTTATTTGGTTTACACGCATATTTATTTAACACACTATATGGGGCAATCACGTATCCAGGCCTAACATGGTATATAAGCCTATGTAGGATAGCATCCATGTTGGTTAGCATTGTATTTATGTGAGTTTACACGCGTATCTGTTTAGCACAGTATGTAGGCTTAGCATATTATTTATGTGGGTTTACAAGCGTTTTTGTTTAACACACTATATAAGATATCATTCATCCAGGCTTAACATATTATATAGGCATATGTGGGTAACGGGACTATTGGCCTAATACAGGATGTATATGGGTTAACCTGCATATTGGTTTAACAACGTTATGGCTATTTAGAGTATATTGCATGCTGGTTTAACAAAGTATATATGTCTGAATGTTGGCTTAGCACTGTATGTATATATAGGTTGCGTAACTTTTTTTAATTATATTGTAATATTTGTTGACCGTCACGGGCTTGATAGGTTATGCATTGGTAGATGTACCTTATAGTACTTCCCATATTATACGATTGCCAGGTTCTACCTGATATATGAGGTGAAACTATCTCTGTTCATATAGGCTGTGGCCAGTGATTTACCGACATAGTAGGCGCATTTAGGGATTCATGTATGTAGGCCTAGCATTGCATGTATGCAAGCTTGCGTATTTGTTTAACACATTATGTGGGCTATCGTATATATTGGTTTAGCTATACCTTATAGTACTCCCCATATTATACGGTTGCCTGCCCGTGGTTCTGCCTGATATATGAGGTGAAACTATCTCAGTTCATATAGGCTTTGGCCGGTGATTTACCGACATAGTATGTCGGCCTAGCATAGTATGTATGTAGGCCTGCATATTTGTTTAACACATTATGTGGGCTGTCATATATATTGGTTTAACACGTTATATAGGCCTTCTCGTCTTACGTTGACCGTTTACGTAGGCCTACCGGGCCCCTGCGTTGTGTTTGGTCGATTCAACTTGTTGACTATTTGAACTCTATGTAGGTCGTTGGTCGTTTGATCTAACCGATCATTTTTTGGTAATTTCATATATTATTTGATAACCACCCCCACTTGATGCCTGAATCCAGGGTTACTTTACCTATCGGCTGGCTTCGAGATGGCTTTTACCTGAGTCCTTGCTCCGTGTTTGCTTTACCTATGGTCTAACTCCATGGTAGCTTTACTTAGGCCCCGACTCCGTGGTAGCTTTACCGATGGTCTGGTTCCTGGGTTACTTTACCTAGGGCAAGGCTTCGGGATAGCTTTTACACGAGGCTTTGCTCCGTGTTAGCTTTACCTAAGGTCTAACTCTGTGGTAGCTTTACCTAAGCTCCGATTCTATGGTAGCTTTACCGATGGTCTGGTTCCTGGGTTACTTTACCTAGGGCATGACTTCGGGATAGCTTTTACCCGAGGCTTTGCTCCGTGTTAGCTTTACCTAAGGTTTAACTCCGTGGTAGCTTTACCGGAGGTCTAGTTCCCGGGGTTCTTTACCTAGGGCGTGGCCTCGGGATAGCTTTTACACGAGGCTTTGCTCCGTGTTAGCTTTACCTAAGGTCTAACTCAGTGGTAGCTTTACCTAGGACTTGGTGGGGGTATTTGTCTTGGTAGTTGGTATAGCAACCATCCTAGCCCTGCTCTTGTGTAGCTTTACTTAAAGGCTGAGTGTATTGTTTATTAATTTAGTAGGATAGACAAATTTTGAGTTTGGCAGTCGTTTATCCTGGGCCCCTCATCACCCGATCCATTTGGGGTAGACCACTATAGTTAGGGTGAGCCTACTACTTGCATAGAGTTGCTCGAGCGCTGATACGTCATCAGGTAACCATTAAGTCTTTCCAAAAGTTACCCCTCCACCGGAGCTATTCCTGGGTTACACTACCTAAGAGGCCTTACTTCAGATAACCATTAAGTCTTTCCAAAAGTTACCCCCTCCACCGGAGCTATTCCGCCTATTATTTTTGGCATTCTGAAGACAACCCACAGGTGAAACCACCCCCGCAATGGTCCATAATAGACTCTACACATATCCCGGACGGTCTTTCGATCAACCCGATCGATTTTCGGCAATTTCGTATTTTTTGTACAAACTACCCCTTGGTGAAACAGCCCCCGCAACGGTCCAAAAGGGCCTCTACACGTATCCCGTACTGTCTGTTGATCCAACCGATCGATTTTCGGCAATTTCATATTTTTTGTAAAAACTACCCCTAGGTAAAACTACCCCTCAGCAACCCGTAATAGACTCTAAACTCACCCCCTCGGTCAAGAAACGTTTTTCCAAAATTTTTTCGAAAACTACCCCCCACCCCCCAATCCACCCCCGGAGATACCCCCGGAGATGGTCCTGAACGTAGCTAGGGTCACCCCCGACACTTAGGTTAGATTAGGTTTGATCAAATTTGGCTAGCTTAGGTCAGTGGGTTGAAAATAAATTTTTTCGAAAAACTACCCCCCACCCCTCTAAACGTGGTCGAAACCGCCCTTAGGGGTTGGGTGAGGGTCGGCGTCAAGCCTCTGCATCATTCAAAACCACCCCTATAGTCCTAGGTT